>JBBBDQ010000591.1:3065000-3285000 GCA_037127315.1 Ascarosepion bandense | reverse complement strand
GTGGCTCGAGCAAATTCATGTATGAACTTGGCAATAAATACTAAAAAATTGTATGAAATATATCATTTTTTTTTAACACTGGGTGGTCTATGGATTATGGCTGGTAGTGTATGTAACACAGGTAGTTTCTAGTTATCTTGATTGGTTCCCATCAATGGCTTACGTCTGTATGAGAACGCATGAAAGATTAATAAAAATAATTGCTATTTATTCGTTGTAAGAAACATGTATAAAATAAGAATTGCTGCCCAAATATACAATGTGTGTTTGTGTTTGTGTGTGTGTTGACCCTAAACCAAATCTGAACGTAATTATGGAGAGAAAGTCAAGTGAAAACATTTCTTTTGTCGACTGCGAATTCTTTTAGCAAGGATTTGTTGCTGTTCCTTGCCTGTACTTGACGAGTAACACAAATTATGGAAGCGCAGCGGGACTACAAAATTATACCGGCGTATTTTGGCTAGGATGTTGGCCAGTCTTTATTGGATTTTATTTTCGGCATAAACTTTTCAAATTGAAGGCATTTCGATTAAGACGAATTGGGTGCGCGTTGCGTTTTTGGAATGGGAAAGAAGGCAAAAAAGAGAAAGGGGAGGCAAATTAAATTCTGTTTGCTTAAGATTTGCCTATAATTCCTTGCTTTCAGTAATTGGCTTGTGCCGAAACCGTTCTTCTGCCTCTGTGTGTTCTCGTTTCATTATATTGAAAGGTGGACTAGTGGATCTTTGCTTGCTTCTTTCTTGACATCTATGTGTGTGTCTTGTGCTCCTCTCTTTCTGTGTGTGTGTGTGTATGTGTGTGTGTGTGTGTCTGACTGCGCGCGAGAGAGAGGTAGAGAGGAACAGAAAGACAGACAGAAAGAGAGGTTTTACATTGCATCAGAGTCTGTGCATATTATGTGATATGTGATACTGCAATGAACTAAACTTTTCGTTTTCTTTCTTCGTGACTCAATACTCATATGACTAATTATATTAATGGGCTCTCACGCACTACCGATGCACGAAGCTCTGTGCGTTTACAATATATATATATATATATATATATATATATATATATATATATATATAGGAAGCAATCCCTCTTTTATGCAAGTTTAGTTAAAAATAACAGACAAGATGTTTCAATTATTTATATAATTTTTTAAAAACATCTTTGATCTTATCTTTTTTCTTTTCGGTGCATAAATTATATAAAAATAGTCTGAATGTTTTATTTTTCTAAACGCTTTCAGCTATTCTTTTAGTCATTATCAAGGATGAATTTTATTTTACTTTAAAATAAATATAGGGATAGTTTTATGTTTGTATGTAGAATTATAGCAATATTTTATTGCCCAAATTCAGTAAGAACATTGTGTTTGTTATATATATATATATATATATATATATATATATATATATATATATATATATATATATATCAGCATGCGGTGTAGTTATAGAAGAATCCAAAGGAGTATCCTGTACATACAGTGGTAGGATAACTCTCTAAGAGAGCTCTAAATATGTATGTATATAAATACATATAGAGCAAAAGAAAAATTAATAGCAAACAAGTTATTTCATGGTAAATCAGAAGTGTGGCCTATTTCAGGCGAACCATCTTCAGCTTCCGTCTTTATTGTACAAAGATTCGTGTAAAATATTTTGTACAATAAAGACGGAAGCTGATGATGGCTTTCTTGAAATAGGCCTAAACTTCCGATTTACCCTGAAATAACGTGTCTGCCTTAATTTTATATATATATATATATATATATATATATATATATATTGGTCTGGGAAGGGAATCCCAGTACGTGACACTGTTAGAAAATGTCCGTTTTTAGAATGTTTACCCTGTACGAATACAATGGATTCGAATTCCAGCTGAATCCATTGTATTCAATTACGCGCAAATACACTTGGGAAAGGTATTAATCCGTCTCTTCCTTCCAGTTATGGGTTAAATAGCAGAAGAGATTGGGTTCTATAGCCTTGGTCGGCAACCAGTCTACCGCAGAAAGCAATGGCAACCTTCTGCGGGATAATCTTGTGCCCAGTCAGTCATGTCTCTTTCGAGACATGATCGCCCAAGCGTGTATCACGTACGGCACTTAACTGACTGACCCTGTACGAGTCTTGAATGCCACACCTGGTACAGGGTTACTAAGTAAGAAGAACAGTTTATGCATATATGTTTGGATGTTAGTCCTAGACTTGAACAAGTTAACATTGTAATGATCGGGAAATTTTCCTTTTGGCACTTGTTTTCACAATGAGTCGGAAGAAACTGCTCAACTGAATCTTACATTTCAACAACGGAATACGAAGTGAATAAAAGGATTTCTTTTTATTGTTTAGCGACATATAAAGCGCTGAGGGTTACTTAATGCCGAAATCTATTTTGTACTCAATTTTGTTCTTGAGATAATAATGATTTCGGGTGTACAAGTCTTACTAATTAATCCAAAGATGGGGGAGAAGAATTTTAAGGATAAAACTTCAGTAGAAAAGAAGGAGACGGAAAAGATTTCCACAAGCGAGAAGTGCGAGAATAGCTGCTGTTGTTGACAGCGTCGGATAATGCACTCTCTCCCCGAAACCGTAACTAAGGTCTACTCAGCATAGCTGCAGTACAAGCTACAATTGCTCTTCTAAGGTGATTTAAACAAATGCAAATGCGTCTGAGCAGTAATCTGTAAAAGGGAATGAAGAGCGGCCTAAATAAACAGGCATCATTCGATTAAATGGATTTTCAGTTTAATACTTTCCATAGGTATATATATATATATATATATATATATATATACATTTGGATGATGCCAAATTAGAAAATATAAATTTATTTTTTGCCATTATACTTAAGCGGATATATTTTTATACATAATAAATGACTCAAATAATTTGAATTCAACCTACAGAGGTATTTTGAAAGAAAAAGACATCACTGTAATTTTGACCGTTTTTTATGCAAATATTTTATTTTCATCGGTTTATTAAACGACATCCAAATCAAATTTGTTCGACTGTGTGATACGTATAATTCGTGATTAGCTTTCGTGAGAGAATGTCTATTAGTAATGATCGAAATTTGTTTGACGTGAGATACGCATAATTGAATTGATTTACCAACAATGCCACAATGTCTACGAGAAAGGGTTGAAATTTATATAGTGTGATACGTATAACTGAATTAGTTTACCATTCGTGCCAGAATGTCTATGAGAAAGGATTGAAATTTGTTTGACATGAGATACGTACAATTTAACTGGATAAGCAATCGTGCCACAATGTCTATGAAGAAGATTTGAAATTTGTTTGACGTGAGATACGTATAATTCAATTGGTTTACCATTCGTGCCACAATATCTACGAGAAAGGTTTGAAATTTGTTTGACGTGAGATACGTACAATTTAGCTGCATTACCAATCGTACCACAATGTCTATGAAGAAAATTTGACGTGTTTTGACGTGAGATACGTAGAATTTAATTGTCACAATGTCTCCGAGAAAGTGTTGAAATTTTTTGATGTAAGATACGTATAATTTATCTGGATTACCAATCATGCCACTATGAAGAAAGTTTGATATTTGTTTGACGTGAGATACGTATAATTTAAATGCCACAATTTCTACGATAAAGGTTTGAAATTTGTTTGACGTGAGATACGAATAATTTAACTGGATTACCAATCGTGCCACAATGTCTATGAAGAAATGTTGAAATTTGTTTGAGATGTGATAGGCATAATTTAAATGGATTACTATTCATGCCACAATGTCTACGAGAAATGGTTGCAATTTGTTCAAATATGATACGTATAATTTCAGTGGTTTACCATTCATGCCACAATAAGAAAGAGTTGGAATTTCTTTTAAGTGTGATACGTATAATTTATTTGGTTTACCATTCAGGCCAGAATGTCCAGAAGGAAGGTTTGAAATTTGTTTGACGTTTGATACGCATGAATAAACTGGTTTAACATTTCTGCCTCAATATCTACAAGGAGAGGTTGAATTTATTTGAACGTGTGAAGTTTATGATTTTAGTGGTTTAGCATTTATGCCATAATGTTTACGACGACCAGTTGAAATAGCACAATGTCTCCAATAATGGGCTGGAATGCAACAATGTCTACAAGGAGGGGTTGAGATTTGCATGGAAATCTATGTGGCAGTAATCATTAAAAGAAAAATCAGAATATTTTTGTTAAAGAAAATATTCCACTTCTATTTAAAAGATAATACAGCCTGTCATATACAGACAATCTTCCAAGGAAACTAGGCCTATGAGATAGAAACAGTCAGTCAGTCAGTTGAGTGCTATACGTGATACACGCTTTGGGCGATCATGTCTTGAAAGAGACATGACTGACTGGGCAGAAGATTATCCCGCAGTAGGTTGTCATTGCTTTATACGGTAGACTGGTTGCCGACCAAGGCTATAGAACCCAATCTGCCTTATTATTTAATCCATAACTGGAGGGAAGAGACGGATTAATACCTTTCCCAAGGGTATTTGCGCGTAAGTGAATACAATGGATTCAACTGGAATTCGAACTCGGCTCCCCGGTTTCTCGTTCCGAGCCGATATCCACTGTACTACAAATAATTTAAACAGCACATTATGATTTCCATTGGCCTTAATCGTTTGAAAAATCGTATGGAAAATATTTTACTGCCGGCAGGAATCGAACCTGCATACTCCCAACTGAGGTCCTCCGGGAAGATGATTGGAGGCATAACGTGGCCATTACTAGTAAGCGCTCTAAACACCATGATGTTGATTTGATAAATCATACAACTCTTTCCGAATAATCTGTACTGTTCTCAGATTGAGACCCATGTTCATATTAGTGCTTCCGGCGCGAATAACAAGCAGTACATCATGCCGTTACCGAATTATTGGTGGAGTGAGTTTTTTCATAAGCAGTGCCCAACTGACCCTACTATACTCAGTCTACAAAAAAAAAAAAACAAACAACGGCAATGTTTGGAATTAAAAATATAAAATGGCGAATCCATTGTATTCACTTACGCGCAAATACCCTTGGGAAAAGTATTAATCCGTCTCTTCCTTCCAGTTATGGGTTAAATAGCAGGACAGATTGGGTTCTATAGCCTTGGCCGGCAACCAGTCTACCGCAGAAAGCAATGGCAACCTTCTGCGGGATAATCTTGTGCCCAGTCAGTCATGTCTCTTTCGAGACATGATCGACCAAGCGTGTATCACGTATGGCACTTAACTGACTGACTGATGTGTGTGTGTGTGTGTGTTTGTGTGTGTGTGTGTGTGTGTGTGTGTAAATAAAGAGACTTCCTACTCAAATACGTCTGTTCACTAAAAATAATAATTGTAAACATATAAAAATTTAAGTATGTCGGCGAATGCCTGTTTCATATAATTCCGTGATATATATATATATATATATATATATATATATAGATAGATAGATAGATAGATAGATATAAGGTCGTTTCACTGTGCAGAGCCAGGAAGTTTTTCCCCGTCTGAGTCCACCCTGCACATATATAAATTCGCCCGTGTAATCTACTGCCACATCTGGTCGGGTGCCCCTGCTATTCACCTCGGGGTTCTGGAGGAGAATCTGCAATGTGATGTACAGCAACTTCGCAGCTCCGCTGCAATCACTATATCACTGGCGCGACGGGCCTTCCCTGTGCCTCTTCTATAAATACTTTCACGGTTTCTGCTCCAATGAACTTAGATCATTGGTGTCCCATAGGTATGAATTTACACGAGCTACTAGATTAGCAACTAGATCTCAACCTTTTACAGTGAAACCGATAAAGTGTAACCCCAATCTCTACTCTAACTTCTAACTTCTTTTCTCGCACTTCCCAACTGTAGAATTCACTTCCATATACTTGCTTCCCCGACAGCTACAATCTCCAGGAATTTAAGTAAGGTCATCTCCTATCTCATTCTCTCAAGCTCTTTTTTCATCTACTCCACCCCCATCCTCGGTATCCTCATCCGCCTATTACCCTCCTCGTGACATTTTTTATAACTAACCCCTCATTACTTTCCCTTATGTACTATGTAACCCCCTGCGCACCAGTGGCAATAGAATGCCTTGCTTCGGGTGAGTGGATTATATATATATATATATATATATATATATATATATATACAACAGTCTTGACTATAATAGAGATGATTATTGTCTCTGATGTAATAAAACCTGTTCTGCAGTCAAACCTTTTGCCCCAGTACTTATTTTTGGTATTATTAGTCAGAACTATCTTCTTCTATGTGCCCTGTCCTTTCAGGACGTAGGCGATCATGGCCTGCCACGTCTCCCTATCCCTGGTGGCTCTTAGCACGCTTTCTCCTGTAAAACCACGCAACCCTCGTTCTGTCATCCACGAGCTCAACCCCATAAATCTAGAATATAAATGTATAGAAACTAGATGGCCACAAAATGAGGGATCAATTTATATATTGATTATAAAATATAATTGATCCCCCATTTTATCTCCATCTTATAATTTCTTATAAACAGTTGGCATATATCTTCTTTGATGTGCCCTGTCTTTTCAGGACGTAGGCGATCATGGTTCTCCATGTATCCCTATCCCTGGTAGTTCTTAGCACAACCCCCGTTCCTCATCCACCTGATCACACCCTGCAAATATGTTATCCGCTGCTTTCCTCTGTCTCTTTTCCCCTCTATCTGGCCTGTTAGTATCAGGTTCTCTAATCCCCACTTTCTTTATTACATGTCCCATGAGATGCTCAATATTAATTTCATTTTTATTTCCATTCTTTCCAAAACCTCATCATTGCACACATGTTCGGTCCAAGATATCTGCAGCATCCATCTGTAGAATCACTTTTCAGCTGCTTCAAGTTTTTCCTTCATCTTTGTTGATATTGTCCAGCATTTACTGCCATATTGAAGAATTGACATCACATAGCAATCTAGTACTCTCTTCCTTGTTTCTAGTGAAAGTCTCCTGTCTCAGCTGTCCTTCGCCATGCTATTTCGCTTTCGGATCTCTGCGCCGCAATTTCGGTCTTCTGTTAGAAAACTTCCCAGGTATTTAAATTTTTGACCTGCTTGATTTTAATATCCCCCATCTGTATTTGATATTTTGGGTTTCTGATGTATTTGGTTTTCTTGCAGTTTATTTGTAGTCCTTTCTTGTCACGCTCTTCAGCTATCTTCTGTAGGAGGTTATGTAGTTTCCTTTCCGTGTTTGCAATCAGCACTGTATCATCTGCGTACATTATGTTAATCAAATTGTGGCCGCCGGTTACAAATCCTGGCATAACATCTAGGGTTCTGAGAATAGTCTCGCTGTACAAGTGGAACAGGTTCGGTGAAAAGACACGCCTCTTTTTGTCTTTGTATATCTGAGTCAGAACTATGGTATTCTCTTATTGTGCTAGTAATCTATGTTTGTCATTTAATTAAACTTGTTCTTCACTCAAGCTTTTGCTCTGGTGTTTACTTACAATATTATCTACGAAAACTACGAGCGTTAAACGGAATTTATAGGACATAATTGGAGTAGATAGACTAAACTATCTCCCGGTTCACACTCCACCCACGTCTATTGAACAGGTGAAGAAGCTCATCCCTTGTTCCCTGTTTAGGATGTGGTTTGCGGCTTTCTCTTTTCCAATCCTTTCACTTTTCTTTTTTTTTTTCAATTAGAGTAGATAGACCAAACTATCGCCCGGTTCTCACTCCACCCACGTCTATTGGATAGGTGAAGAAGCTCATCCCTTGTTCCCTGTTTAGGATGTGGTTTCCGGCTTTCTCTTTTCCAATCTTTTCACTCTTTTTTTTTCTCAATTGGAGTAGATAGAATAAACTATCGCCCGGTTCACACTCCACGCATGTCTATTGAACAGGTGAAGAAGCTCATCCCTTGTTCACTGTTTAGAATGTGGTTTCCGGTTTTCTCTTCCAATCTTTTCACTTTTCTTCTGTTTTTTTTTTCTCAATTGGAGTAGATAGACTAAATTATCCCCCAGTTCACACTCCACCCACGTCTATTGAACAGGTGTAGAAGCTCATCCCTTTTTCCCTGTTTAGGATATGGTTTCCGGTTTTCTCTTTTCCAATCTTTTCACATTTTTTTTTCTCAATTGGAGTAGATAGAATAAATTATTGCCCGGTTCACAGTCCACCCACGTCTATTGAACAGGTGTAGAAGCTCATCCGTTGTTCGCTGTTTAGGATGTGGTTTCCGGCTTTCTCTTTTCCAGTCTTTTCACTTTTCTTTTTTTTTCTCAATTAGAGTAGATAGACTAAACTATCGCCCGGTTCACACTCCACCAACGTCTATTGAACAGGTGTAGAAGCTCATCCTTTGTTCGCTGTTTAGGATGTGGTTTCCGGCTTTCTCTCTTCTAATCTTCTCACTCTTACGTAGCCCACTGCACATCAGTGGCGTTACCGCCTTGCGCGGGGTGATATGATTAAAAAAAAATATCGAAAAGATTAGGAATTACCCCACCCACCCCACCCACGCACAAACACACTAAATACAAGAAATCAAGGTAGTGGTTGACGAAAAAAACGAATGAAAATTTCCGAGGTTCTTCCCATCAAATGAGGATAGCGCACTAAAAATTATTCCGAGTAAGAGGACTTGAGATTAGCCTTTTAAACCAAATATCAGTCAGTTAAGTGCCATACGTGAAATACGCTTGGGCGATCATGTCTCGAAAGAGACATGACTGACTAGGCAGAAGATTATCCCGCAGTAGGTTGCCATTGCTCTCTGCGGTAGACTGGTTGCCAGCCAAGGCTATAGAACCCAATCTGTCCTGTTATTTAACCCATAAGTGGAAGGAAGAGACGGATCAATACCTTTCCCAAGGGTATTTGCGCGTAAGTGAATGCAATGAATTCAACTGGAATTCCAACTCGGCTCCCCGATTTATCGTTCCGAGCCGATATCCACTACACCACAACGCACAAACCAAATATACTGTGACTGAAATTTGGACTGAATGCAGTAATTCTACTTATCCGGAAACTATCGTAAAAATTCAGGATGAACTAAAGATTTTAAATAACCCTCTGCATAGATCGGTCATTGTTGTGGCGGACCTACCCATTAACATAGTAATGGACTAACTCAACCTGCATAAATACCATGTGACCAGTAGTCACCGGGAGAGCACCAGTCTGGTATGAGCCAGACACCCGTAGAGTGACTTACTGAACAGAGACTTTGATATCCAACGCCACTTGCTCGTCAGCTAGACGAACAAGCTGGCATATTGTACCTTTACCCGTTATTTTGTTAATACAATTGATTACACTAATCCCGTGTTCCTGTTTTTATTTGTGACCCCTTAAACAGTGTTACAACAGTTATCATCGTCATTATCCAAGTGCCGTGTCCCTTCAGGACGTAGGCTCATGGTCCTTCACTTCTCTTTATCTATTGTGGCTCTTAATATCCCTTTTCCTGTTATTCAACTCAATTCCCGCTCCACCATTATTTGCATGAATCCACCAGGTATGTTGTGCGTTGCTTTCCTTTGTCTCTTTTCCGCTCTATCCATCTTGTGGGCATCAGGTTCTCTAAGCCCTTCTTCCTCATTACATGTCCCCAAAACTTCTGTGTCGTTTCTTGATGTTGTGTATCAGTTTCCTTTTAGTGTCCATCCAATTTTATCTTCAAAATGTTTGTGATTATTAACAGGAAAGACGAAGTATTTTTTAAACTTTTATTATTATTATTATTTTTTTTTTTTTTTATTACCCTTTGCTGCATATTCGAAATTTAGGAAGGACTTATACGTGGTGTAATGGTTAGCAAGTTTATCTTGCTAGATCAATTACGAATGATTAGTGAATTTGATCCTCACTAGCTGTCTTATACTGGTCCGCATCTTCGTTTACGCTTAGAAATTCATTAAGATGGCGCTTACGGCCATATCACGTTAAATACACCGGTTCTCACTCGATCACTGAAGTTGAGCAACGTTGAGCCTAGTCAGTACTTAGATGGGTGACCGCTTGGGAATACCAGGTGCTGTAAGCGTTTAGTGATACATATGCGTTGTGTTGCAGTAGATATCGGCTCGGAAAGAGAAATCGGTGTGCCGAGTTCGAATTCTAGTTGAATACCCTGCATTTACTTAAGCACTGGTAGCCTTGGGAAAGGTATTAATCCGTCCCTTCTCTCCAGTTATGGGTTAAATAACAGGGTAGAATTTGGGGACCCTGCCCTTAAAAAAAACAAATACCAATTAATCTTGATACTCGAAAAAGAAAAAAAGTATTACTAGACACAAAATCTTATATAAAAAAACAACAATATATTGTTGAAAGAAAAAGGTATTACCAGCAATAAATAAATTAAAAAAATTTAGTTGGCAATAAATAACCCGCCGAGGTTGATATGCCATGAAACAAAACAACCAATCATTAAGATGGTGCAATGATTAACAAGCTTGTCTTGTTAGAACGTCTGAGTAGAGAGTTCGACCCTCACCGGGTACTCTATACTCTGGGCCTTGTGCAACATCAAATTATGCGTCATTTAGACGACATTACTGTATATGTTTCTCATAATTATCTCAATGGTTTCACTAACCGGGACGTTGGTAAATAAGTTTTCAACACCAAGTGAAGCTATGATTCATTGTTAGGTTTTTCAGTTTTGAAGATTTGGTTTATTTCTAATGTTGATTTAACAAGATATTTACTAGGAAGGTAGGAATTAATGAGTTGGTTAATGTATTTTGTGAGCTAATATACCGGAGTTAGAATTTGCGATATGATAACACAGACAGGATAGTTAGGTTTATGTGTTTTTATAGTGCCATATATATAACCAAGTCTATAATCACCACCATCCGCCCGTGTATTGAATATTGCTGCCATATCTGGTCGGGTGCCCCTGCTGCTCTCCTTGGGCTTCTTGACAAAATACAAAGGAGGATCTGTAACGTGGTTGATACTAACTTGGCAGACCGGCTGCAGCCGCTCTCACACCGGCGTGATGTAGCTTCCCTGTGCCTCTTCTACAAGTACTTTCATGGCTTCTGCTCCGATGAGCTTAGATCACTGGTGCCGACCAAGCACGAATTTACACGAGATACTAGATTAGCAACTAGGTCCCACCCTTTTACAGTTAAACAAATAAGATGTAACCGTAAATTCTACTCCAACAGCTTCTTTTCTCGCGCTTCCCGCCTGTGGAACTCCCTTCCACAAGTCTGCTTTCCCGACAGTTACAATCTCCAGGTGTTTAAATGTAGGGTCAATAGACACCTCCTATCACACTAACTCCCAACTATTCTCACAACACTCTCATCTACCCAACCCTCATTCTTGGTATCCTCACCCGCCTATCACCCACCCACTGTTATTTCCTATATTTAACCAGCCTTTCTCCTCTCTACGTAGCCCCCTGCACAGTAGTGGCAGTGACATGCCTTGCTCGGGGTGAAACGCTTATAAAAAAAAAAAAAAAAATTTTAGGGAGTTTTAAAGAGTTCTGTTCATCAATATTAAGCAGTAATGAGTTTATTCAGCTTTATTTTTAGTTGGTTGTTCGGGTTCTTGCTAAGTTTTTTAAACTTTATGTGACCATGGATTATGTGGTCATGTTTTTATTGTAATCCAGTTTTGTTAGGATGACAAAAATGTTGGTCTTATCAGCTTTTTTACAAGTATGTCGCTGTGGTTGCGTTGTTCTTGTGCTGCAATTGTTAGTTGCTTAGAAAGTATTTTTGAGGAGTTACTGTTTTATCATGCCGATCCTTGAATGCCTCGGCCTTAAGTAAGTCTTTAAATTCTGGTGTTGTTTCTATTAGTTTTTCATCCTGGAGTTAACAATGTTTTGGTATAACGTCTCTATTTCTGTTTTTTTTTTTTTTTTTTTTTAATCATTTCACCCCGAGCAAGGCAGAAACGCCACTGATGTGCAGGGGGTTACATAAATATAGAAAGATTAATTAGAAAAGAGTGAGGAGTACAAGCTAGTTAGAAAGGAACAATAGAAAGCTGAGAAAGCAGGTGCAATGACAGATACATGGGCGGAGAGAAAGTGAAGATTATACAGGGGAGGGGAGAGAGCTAGAGTCCAGTGGTTAGTAGGTGAGTATTAACTTTGCTTTTAAATTTCTGGAGGTCGTAGCCGTCAGGAAAGCAAGAATACGGGAGTGAGTTCCACAGGCGGGAAGTGCGAGAGAGGAAGCTGCAGGAGTAGAATTGTCGTCTGCGTTTGGCTAACCTGACTGTGAATGGGTGGGACCCAGTTGCCAGTCTAGTTGTACGGGTAAACACCTGTTGAGGAGGCATCAGTGACTTAAGCTCGTCCGAGCAGAAGCCATGAAAATATTTATAGAAGAGACAGAGGGAGGCCACATTTCGACGATGGGAAAGTGGCTGCAGTCGAGTCGCCAGATCAGTACCTATCACATTACAGACTCTCCTTTGGAGCTTGTCAAGAACACTGAGGAGAACGGCAGGGGCACCTGACCATAAATGGCAGCAGTACTCCATGCACGGACGGATGGTTGACTTGTATATATGCAGGATGGATTCAGGTGGAAAAAACATCCTGGATCGACATAGTGACCCAATCTTCTTAGCAGTAGATTTTGCTACGGATTCTTTTAAAAAGTCGATTGTACTTACGGTATAAAGCGGAGTTAAAACAAACATCCCGTTCTGCGTATTTTGGTAGTTAAAAGATACAAATAAAACTCCCAAAATAAAATGGAAAATTCTGGAAAAACAAAAATCTGTAAATCATTCTATGACATCTGCCCACTATCCCTGAATGAAATCCTGCAGATTATAAGGTTCACTAAAATAAAGTACTACAATACTTTAGAAATGAATTGACAGTATTATGTAAACGCCGCAACTATGTCTCTCTAAAACCCATTTAATTATAATGTTTATTCATAACCTATGCTCTAATATTACTTTAAAATGATTTTATTAAACTTAATGACCCACACAATACATATTTTGGTTTTCATAACTCCATTATTCTTTAGTAATTAATTTAGTAATTACTTAATTTTAATTACTTAATTCTAATTATTTAATTCTAATTACTTAACTCTAATTTTCACATAAAAAATCCAGGCCCTTTAACAGATGAGGTAATATATAATCAAATTTTAAAAAACCTAAAATTCAACCTGCTGCTAAGAATTATTCTCTACTCATTTGAATAAGGTATGTTCCTAGTATGTATACCCAGACTTTATAAAAAAGTGTTATGTTTTGACATTAAGCTACAGGATTAGGGTCGTTAGAATGGAAACATACAACATACAGACAGACAGACAAACAACCATATCCATTGATATATATATATATATATATATATATATATATATATATATATATATGGTGATATTTTTTATAATCGTGTAGCCCCAAGCAAGTCATTTTACTGCCAATGTTGTGAAGGGGGTTACATCGAAGAAATGTTATGTGAAAGAGTCACAGGTTACAGTGGGTGTCAGAAAGAGAGTATGAGAATAACGAGAATACTGATGAGAATGGGGTGGACAGAGAAAAAAGCATGAGAGAGAGGATGTTAGTTAGTGAGACAGGAGATGACTATTGACTTTACATTTGAATTCTTGAAGATTGTTGCTGTCGGGAAAGTAAGTAAGCGGAAGGGTATTCCACAGGCGGGAAGTGCGAGAAAAAATCTGAAGGAGTAGAATTTGCGTTTACAATTTATCGGTTTCACAGTAAAAGGGTGGGATCTAAATAATTAAATTCCCGAAAACTAACATATTAAACTAACGTAATGAAATAAATACTTACTGCTACCATAGGATAAGTCACACTCTTAAATATATCTTGAATTATCTCAGACTGTTTACTCCATGCTATATATTTATCCCCACCCTTTTTAGTTAATTATATATATATATATATATATCAACATGCCTTGTGAGCATAGAAAAATCCAAAGGAGTATCCTTTACATATAATGGTAGGATAACTCTCTACGAGAGCTCTAAACATATATGCATATAAATATATATAGAGAGCAAATATAAGAAAAATTAAAACTGACGCGTTATTTCATAGTAATTCGGAAGTATAGGCCTATTTCAGGCGAGCCATCGTCAGCTTCCGTCTTTATTCAACGAAGGATTCTACATGAATGGGCTACATGAATTTATGTAGAATCCTTCGTTGAATAAAGATAGAAGCTGAAGATGGCTCGCCTGAAATAGGTCTATACTTCCGAATTACAATGAAATGACGCGTCTGTCTTAATTTTTCTTATATATATATATATATATATATATATATATATATTAAAAAAGGATTAATTCAAAGATGTTGAATGGCCATTTCGATATGAAGATCCCCACGGGGGACGACACATCACCTCAGCAACAGAAAAACTTCCGAATTACAATGAAATGACGCGTCTGTCTTAATTTTTCTTATATATATATATATATATATATATATATATATATATATTAAAAAAGGATTAATTCAAAGATGTTGAATGGCCATTTCGATATGAAGATCCCCACCGGGGACGACACATCACCTCAGCAACAGAAAAAACCTTTCAGAAACTGGAGAAAAATTAGTCTACTTTTCCTTTTTAAATAGATTGCAAAGAAATTAAAAAATAAATAATAAAATAAAATAAAATAAAAATAAAAATAAAGGGAAAGAAAAAGAAAAAGATAGAATAAAATCAAATAAATAAGAAAAGAAAAAAAATTGACATCGTCTGGGTTCGCAAAAAAAAAGGGAGAATGTAACTAAAAATTAACAGACAGCCGTGTTAAATCGACGTAAGTTTAAGCAACACGGAAAAAAGTGGTAAGAGAGATAAAAGAAGGAAGGGAGGGAAAAAGAAAGAAACTAAAGAAAAATTTTTTTTTAAATATTACAGACGCCGGACAAATTCAAAACCATTCAACATCATTGAATTAATCCTTTTTTAATTTATATTTGCTCTGTAATATTTTATTACATGGAGCTCTCTTCCTGTATTATTTTTTAATATTAAAATAAAATTTTAATATTAATTAGGATCGGATTTTTTGGAATTTACCTTCCTGCTTTTTTCCCTTGGATTGAAGTATCTGAATTAAAATATATATATATATATATATATATATATATATATATACGACAAACATAACCTTAACTGTTACATTTCTGTTTACGCTTACTTTCACTAACAGTTAACTCTAAAATCGAGGAATTTCGCATTTAATAATTAACATTAGGTCTATTTCCTTACAATACAATTGTATGTTTATATTAACAGCACCTTTTAAGATAAATATTTAATTGTTTTAATTTAAATCTCGTTGTATCTCATAATATATTAGCTACAAATTTGTTCCATACTAATTTAAACTGACACAACTTAAATTTCCAAATTAGTATATAAATAACACGTAACTGAAACCATATTTTACTGCCTGATGATGGTGCATTGAGCACCGAAACTTCATAGATTTGAGTTGCAGTGTACTACTATTATAACAATAATAACTAACAATAATTATACCAATAACAAAAACTATATATCTATAAATTATTTACATCAATATATTTGTATGGAAGTAAAGCATATATATCTTACTACATATCTATAAATGCTCTATATCTTAAAAATAGTAAATATTAAACTGTGAATCGGTAGTATATTGGTTAGCAAGATTTTCTCGCTTGAATCATTACAATTGAGTGGTGAGTTCGATGCTCACTGGGTGTCCCTTACTTTCGGTCGTGTGTAACGTCTAAGCTACGCTTAGAAAATCACCTTCCTCCAGGTTTGGGGGTTGGGCGCAGGGTGAACAACGCTGCCCCCCACAAAAAAAAAACAGTTGTTACGGAAACAGCAAAAATGCTGCCCCTACACACCATTGTGTGCAACGGGTGATGATTTGATATGAAATAGTGAATATGCTTCCATAAGTTTAAACCACTTATATATATATATATATATAAGTTGTTTAAACGAATGGAAACGTATTCACAGTTTAATATTTACTTTTTATAGGGCTTAAACTAATGGATATATAAGCGGTTTAAACAAATTAATATATATATATATAGCCGAGTGTTTAAAACGTTTGCTTAGTAATCATGAAGCCCGGGTTTGAATCACAGCGTGGGCGATTTGTTAGGAAGGTGACTTCTTGATGTTATTCGGGTATGAGGTGATCCCAGCATACGGCCTTGTGAATTAAATTGGGTAGACGTCGATGATTGTGCTGACTCAAATTTACAAGTCATCGTGACCGACAAGTCATCCTGGCCTTGTATTTTGATAACGCTCTCTCTACCTGTAACTAAGGGCTGCTCAGCTTAGTTGCAGTATAAACCACAGGTGGACTGTGTGGGTGTTAATTTTGCCTGAGCAGGCGTTTACAATAGGGATTAGCTAGCCACTCTAGTAGATGGGTATCCTAGAATACGAGTGGCCAGCCATTTGAAATTATATATATATATATATATATATATATATATATATATATATATATATATTAGTCATCCACATACAAGCCTGTTTCGCTGTATCACAGCTCATCAGTGTGGCTAGACGCATCCACTCGCCTCTGGCCGGGATCGAAACTCGACCGATTTGGTGTCAGTCGGAGTCGCTACCCCTATTACGAAGATTAAAGAAACCGAAAATTTGAAATGATTTGTTTGAACATTATTTTTTATCGATATTCGTATTTAAGTATATATTCTGTTTATAATTAGACAGTATTATATATTTATTTATACAGGCCTGATAAATGTTTGTTACGAAAATCTGCGACCCCTATCCACATAGGAGAAGACACCATGTGATCTGATGCGTCTTAGACCTCTAGAATGACACACATTTGGATATTTTGTGTGTCATTCGGCAGGATTCGGACATGCAAACCCTATTCACATAGGGGAAGCCACCATGTGACCTGTCTCTGGAATGACACACATTTTCGTAACAAAAATATATCGTAAATAAAGAGACCGGTAAAAATAAATATATAATACTGTTTGATTGTAAAATCTACGTAAATTGATGACTATATTTTCTGTTTTCTTGCAGTTGATAATTCTATTTTTCTTGCTTTCTTCTAATGTCCTGTCTAGCAAATTCTTCAGATCCCTTTCCGAGTCACCCATCAACACAGTATCTGCGTATCATACATTAATAAAATTACGCCTACCTATAATAAATCCCTGTAGATTCTCCAGTTCCCTGAGGGGTAGCGTCGCTGTAGAGGGCGAATAAATCTGGGGAGAAGACACATTATTGTCTCACACCCCCTTCTTTTTTGTGTAGCTACAAAATTCCTTTTCTCAGGTGTTTAGCTCCCAGCAAAAAGTTTATGAATTTTCTCATATCTTTTCTAAATAGATCGAGTTTCCCTTGCAGTTCAAACAGATCCTTGTGCTGTACTTTGTCGAATGATTTTGCGTAATTTATAACCGAAAAATGCACAATATTCAGCAATTTACATTTTTTTACCACCGTCAGTGCTAATAGCAGACACAGAAATTAAGCTACAAGATCTCCTACAGAAGGTAGCTGAAGAGAGTAACAAAAAAGGACTACAAATAAACTCCAAGAAAGCAGAATACATGGTCATCAGTAAAAAGGGCAGCCCAATATGCTAAATACAAGTCGGGGACACTAAAATCAAGCAAGTACAAAAATTTAAATAAGTGTTATAACAGAAGACAGAAAGTGCGACGCAGATATCCGAAGGCGAATTGGCATGACGAAGGAAGCATTTCAGAAGTTAAGTAAATTATTAAGAAACAGGACAATTTCGCTAGAAACAAACAAAAGAGTACTGGATTGCTATGTCATGTCAGCTCTTCAATATGGCAGTGAATGTTGGACAATATCATCAAAGATGAAGGAAAACAAAGTAGAGAGTACTGGATTGCTATGTGATGCCAGTTCTTCAATATGGCAGTAAATATTGGACAATATCATCAAAGATGAAAGAAAAACTTGAAGCAACTGAAATGTGGTTCTACAGAAGGATGCTGTAGATATCATGGATCGAGCATATGAACAATGATGAGGTTTTGGAAATGATGGAAACGAAAAGGAAATTAATACTGAGCATCAGGAAGAGACAGCTGAAGTTCCTGGGACATGCAATGAGGAAGGAGGGCGTGGAGAGCCTGATACTAACGGTCCAGATAGAGGGGATATATCAGGTTGATAACGGAACAAGGGTTGCGTGGTGTAACAGGAGAAGGCGTGCTAAGGGCCACCAATGATAGGGAGAGGGGGAAATCCATGATCGCCTACGTCCTGAAAATCCATGATCGCCTACGTCCTGCCAGAACCCAATCTCTTCCGCATGCTTGCTTCCCCGGCGACTATAACCTCCAGGAGTTTAAATGTAAGGTCAATAGACACCTCCTAACCCACCCATTCTCCCCAACTCTCCCCCTATGTACATCCTAATTCGTCTATCGCCCTGTGTAACCCCCTGCGCTATAGTGGCAGTGGAATGCCTTGCTTGGGGTGACATGATTAAGAAGAAAAAAAAAGAAAAAAAGTGTTCTAACAGGAGATGGAAGGCAATTGGCATGGCAAAGGACGCGTTCCAGAAGCTGAGTAAAGTACTATCACACAGGAAAATTTCCCTAAGAACAAAAAAAGAGAGTGCTAGATTGCTATGTGATGTCAGTTCTTCAATACAGCAGTAAATGCTGGACAATATAATCGAAAATGAGGACAAAACTTGAAGCAGCGGAAATGTGGTTTTACAGAAGGATGCTCCAGATATCGTGGATTGAGCATGCAAGCAACGATGAGGTGTTGGAAAGAATGGCAACAAAAAGGAAATTGATATTGAGCATCAGGAAGAGACAACTGAAGTTCCTGGGACATGCAATTAAGAAGGAGAGCCTGGAGAACCTGATACTGACTGGACAGATAGAAGGAAAGAGAGACAGCGGAAGACAGCGGATAACATATTTGCAGGGCCTGATCAGGAGGATGACGGAACGGGGGTTGCGAGGTGTAACAGGAGCAAACATACTAAGAGCCACAAAGCATAGAGAGACATGGAGAACCATGATCACCTACGTCCTGAAGGGACAGGGCACATAGAAGAAGAAGAAGAAGAAGAAGAAGAAGAAGAAGAAGAAGAACAAAAGAAGCCTCATAACAAAAACCCAAATCAGAATATAAGTTCAAATTTCATGCGAGTGTTATTTATTATTTTTCAATTCTTGCTAATAATTTAAACGTTGGAAAATATTAAGACCTGGCCATTTGTGATTGGAATTAAACAGAAATGAAGCAAAACTCGTAAAATAATGAAAGCTGAACGCTTCAACAATTGAATAAGCGCCATCTTGTTTTTCTATTTGGTTGCTAAGGTAGCCTAACTCTCGAGACGTGGCAACAGAAATCAATTCTTCCCACCCTCCACTCTCCACCCTGCACGTAGAGACAACAAAGATCAATAACCGATCAATATGAAACTAACAATTGAATAGGGATAAATTGGGGAGAAAAATATGATTTAAAAACAAAGAAAAAGAAAAACATGAACAGCGACTTTGGCCGCTTGTTTTCCCTAGCAAGAACCTCTCTTACATTCATTTGAAAGTTGTTACTTGATAACAACGGGGTCTGATCATTTACAGACAAGACAGCGTTTAGGCATCTGGAGCTCGGAATGGTTGGCGCTAAAATTCTTGTTTACATTCTACATTCCGTTCCGATTAATTACCGAACGCAATCAATTCAATCCACGCCCACTTGCTTAACTAGAACAAACAAAATTTTCTACATTTTGGCGGGACCGGCCTGCCAGGGACGAGAAGTAAAAATACTACTCCTATTATTACTACTACTACTACTGTTATTATTATTACTACTACTACTATTCCTACTGCTGATACTATTACTAAAAATAATAATATTAATATCCACAAGCAGCCTCATTCCCGGCTGAGGAAACTTTTCTAAATAATAATCTTAAAATGAATTTAACAGATGATGTTATTTTTTTATGGTAACTGGAGTTTTGGCGATTACCTGTTTTTTTTTTTTGTCGTTCGATACTGTGCGTCTGAAAATTTCGCTTTCGTCTCGGTCGCCATTTTTACTCGGCTTGTTTGTACCGCGAGGTTCAAATAATATTAAGCCCAAGCGTCGGTGGGTGGTGGGGGTTCCCCTCTCCATGCAGTAAATCTCCTTCGGGAAGTGGCTAGTTTTATGGTCCGGTGCCTGCGGAGTCCCCAAAATGGGAAGTGAGGAAAGAGGCAATATTTCCACGGTATTGTCCTTAAATCCACTTTAAACCTCGACCTTGTGACACATCTTCTCGGCGTTTTAGATCAGATCAAAATGTAGTATCTGTTCTTATCTGCTGAATCTGATTTTTTACTCACTTCTATCTTTTTTTACTTTTTTCACAGAAATCAAGTAGTGTCTTTTCCACTGTGTCTAGCGTGATTAAAATGGAGGTTTATCTCAATAATAAATCAAATGTTATGCTATTTTATATCATTCAATACTATTCATCGAAAAAAATTGCGTTTTGAGCGCGGTCGACATAGCCTCTCGCCCTTTTGGCCAGGAAGTGTGACCAGCTATGGCAAACTTGGACCAGATACGACAAGGTGTGACCATCAAAGACAAGCTTAGACCAGCTAAGACAAGCTAAAAACCCAGTCATCGCGTATGCGGGGACTGGGTAAATTTTGACTTTTGTTCCGAGCGCACGCACTCTGGTTCTCTACATTATAAAAAAATTGGGTCACATCACGTCTCTCTGGGTAGGTGACGTAAATATTGCTTCTCGTCCTTTTAGCTGGTATCAAAGTGTACTATATGCCGTCAGGCTGATAAAATACATTCCATTTCTGAGTTGTGTCTAAAACTTCGGACAGAGCGAAACTCTTTTGAAACATGCTCCTGCAGAACATTTTTCTTGCTTCAAGTCTCTTTGAAGAGATTGTCAAGCTTTCATTTCCATATAGGAGGACAAATATCAAATAACAGTTCAATATTCATTTTTTATGTTTCGAAAGAAGTTTTTCTCTCTTTTAATACACTGGTTAGATTTTGAATTGCATCTTCAGCTATCCTAATGCTTCGGATTTCAGTGTCACACTTAACGTCCTCTGTTAGAACACATATAAATAAATAAAAAAAGAAGTGTGAAAATGGCGTGTTACTTTCTATTAAATATACGTCACGTGACACTAGAGTAGTCGTGTCCCGCGTAAGTATGAAATTCTAACACATTCTCTTCAATCTAGACCATTCATTATACGACCAGTAAGCCATTTAATTGCTCATGATGATATTTGTCTTTCAAGAGGGAACTATGATCATTACCCTATGAATTGTCTATTCTATATGTCTCAAGAGCCATACAAGGTAGATCGTTACTGAAATTGGTTGGTGTATGAGCGGAAGAGTAAGAAATGCAGTTTTTTTTGCGCAGTGGATATCGGCTCGGAACGAGAAATCGGAGAGCCGAGTTCGAATTACATTTTAATTCGTTGCATTCTCTTACAAGCAAATGCCCATGGGAACTGTATTAATCCACCTCTTCCCCCAGCTATGGATTAAATACCAGGATAGCTTCTATAAACTTTGTTGGTAACTAGTCTACACCAAGTAATGGCTACATACTGCGGGAAAATATTCTGCCCAGTCAGTCATGGCTCTTTCGAAACATCATCGTCCAAGCGTGTATCACATGTGGCACTTACGTGACTGATTGAATATAATAGTTGGAAACATGATTAAGGCTTCTACTTGGCATAAATTGGGGGATCGGTTTTTATTGTTATGAAGTAATAAACTGATCCCCCGCTAATTACTACTTAATAATATAATACATCTGATCTCTCTACAGTTCTGGGTTAAATAAAAGGACAGATTGGGTTCTATAGCCTTGACTAGCACTCAGTCTACTGCAGAAAGTAATGGCAACCTACTGCGAGATAACATTCTGCCCAGTCAGTTATGTTTCTTTCGAGACATGATCGCCCAAGCGTGTACCTGACTTAAGATAGAAAGACTGTTAACTCTGGGTTTGAACATGTTAAAATTGTAGATATTGGGAAAGCATCCTCTCGGGAGCTATTTGGTATACTCGGTGTGTGCTACGTCTTTTGCACCTGATCAAAAGCGCATCAATCCGATTACAACACGGGGACTTGGTATCTCTCCCAAAACGCGCTCCGCCATCCATTTGCACAGGCTTCTCAAAACATGACTCGCGCTGATTTCCCCAGTCTCTTTCCTTCTCTCCGTCCTGTGATTATAAAATTCTCTGGGTTTTCCTTCCTCATTACGTGTCCCAGTAATCTCATCTGTCTCTTCCTGATGGGTTTTTTATCGTTTGCTTCATCTCCAACACCTCATCGTTGCTCTCGTGCTCAGCCCATGGTATCATCAGCTCTCGTGCTCAGCCCATGGTATCATCAGCTCGCGTGCTCAGCCTATGGTATCCTCAGTATTCTTCTGTAGAACACCATGAGTATATAGTTAACAGAAAACTATAATAATAGTATAATGAATTATTTGGCCATTTTAAACGATATTTCGACGGATAACTTCGAAAGTCCCGTTAATCTTAGAATCCGTTAATTTTTTTAAAGCAGGTATAATGGTCGTCTATAAGATATCATTCGGCGTAAATTGATGTCCGTAATCCTAAACATTTTGTTTAATGATAGACCAAAGATTTTCGATAGGATGGAGATCCGGAATTTATGGCGGCCACACCATCAACCTTTCATCTTGTATTAAGTAAGTGTCTAATAATGCTTAAGTGGTCCTGGTAGAATGGCAGGGATCCTTGTTTAAGCTCGTTCAAAATGATATCCTTGAATGTTTTTTAACTAAGGATGAATACTGTGTTCATCACTTTGAGCTAAAGACAAAGACATAAATCCATGCAGTGGAAACACCTATTCTGACTTTTTTCAAAGAAGGTCAAGATCGTATGATCTGCATGGATGGTGATGCCCACAGACTTTTCAGATAATAGGCATTGTGATTATTAGCTATCTTCAAAGGGGCCACAACATTAATGGAGAGTTCAATTTAAACTTGCTGAAGTAGTTTCGAATCGTAAACAAGACCATGAAAACTGATGAAAAGGGTCGTGTTTCATCAGAACAATACTCTAAAACACAAGTCCTTGGTTTCAATGGCTGCTGTGTGGTACTTTTTTTTAATCGTATCACCCCGAGCAAGGCGGTAACGCCACTGATGTGCAGGGGGATACGTAATAGTGAAAAGATCGGAAAAGAGAATCCTAAACCATATCCTAAACAGGGAACAAGGGATGAGCCTCTTAACCTGTTCAATAGACATGGGTGGAGTGTGAACCGGGCGATAGATAGATGTATCTACTCCAATTGAAAAAAAAAAGAAACCAAAGTGAGAAGATTGGAAAAGAGAAAGCCGGAAACCACATCCTAAACAGGGAACAAGGGATGAGCCTCTTAACCTGTTCAATAGACATGGGTGGAGTGTGAACCGAGCGATAGATAGATAGATCTACTCCAATTACTAGGCTTTGTTTATGTTTTAATCCATCTGATTATCATCTGTTCTCCAACATGAAAAAAAAAACACTTCCTTTAGAACCAGTATGGAAGGCATGATGGCTTCATATCTGCTGTTGATAACTTTTTTACCAATAGGTCGAAAGGTTCCTCACTAATTGTATCCAAGCACAGCATATCCGATAAAAGAGGTTTGTTGAATGTCGGCTGTTTGAAAATAAATTTCATTTAATCACATACCATGAGCGTATCTTGGTCAACCTATGAAATTTTCAACCGACCCTGTTGTAATGACGAAAGAGTAGTTTGGGACTTGAAACTCACAGTAAATATTGAAGGCATGAAGGGCACAGGGGAAATAGCGAGGAGCCTATATAACTATAGATTTGGATATATTGGTCGTAAAGGTATGCTTAGAGGTGAATATTAAAGAGATAAATATTAATTAGAGCTTCGTTGTGGAAAGAAAGACCCACCCATGACCTGTAGAGACAGGCCGTATAGAAAACAGAAAAATATAGAGAATAGAGCAGCCACAAGGTTATATTATGGGAAAATATTTTTTTACCTGATTATTTCGTTTTTTTACGGATTATCAACACTTTGCAGTTTATTGTAGGCTAGAAAATGTTTTTAGATTTTATTTTTAAGGAGATAATAATTGTTTAGTGATGCAAGTATTACTAATTAACCCCATAGCTGAGAAAGAAGAGTTGGATTCATACATTTCCAACGGCTTACGGCCATGTCACGTTGAATACACCGGTTATCGCTCGATCACCGCAGTTAAGCAACGTTGATCCTGGTCAGTACTTAGATGGGTGACCGATTGGGAATAACAGGTGCTGTAAGCGTTTAGTGACGGATGTACGTTGTGGTGCAGTGGATATCGACTCGGAAAGAGGAATCGGTGAGTGCAGGAAGCGATATTAAGAGGAGAAATATTACTTAGAGCTATACTGTAAAGGACGTTGTGAAGAGCCATGATAGCTCACGACTTGTTGTGACATATTTCATAAAAAGAAGACTTTTTAATGAACGTAAGTTTTCGCAGTCTTATAGTCACCATTTTCTCTAGTTGTTTTGCTTTTTATATCGTGAAAACATTACTTGTCCCTTGGCACAACCGTTACACCCTGTCATTAACTCATGAATAATGAACAATAACGTTCTGATCACGTAAGAAAAGGAAAATACACTACTTGGTTTCAGTAAGAAAATGAAGAAAGAATAGAAAATAAAAGTTTCCAAACAATATATATATATATATATATATATATATATATATATGCATGAATTCAAAGGAGTCAATAATGATTAAAAACAAACATTTTTATAACTTTACCTCCTGAGGATGTGCGTTGTGGTGCAATGAATATGCGTTCGGAACGACAGACCGGGGAGCCAAGTTCGAATTCCAGTTGAATTCTTTACATGCACTTACGCATAAATGCTGTTATGAAAAGCATTATTTGGTATTTTCCTTCCAGTTATGAGTTAAATAAAAGGACAGATACGGTTCTATAACCTTGTTCGGCAACCAGTCTACCGAAGAAAGCAATGGCAGCCTACTGCGAGATAATCTTGTGCCCAGTCAGTCATGTCTCTTCCGTGATATTATCGCCCAAAGCGTGTATCACGTATGGCACTTAACTGACTGACTGAATATAATAGTTGGAAACATGATTAAGGCTTCTATTGGGCAGAAAGTGGGGGATCGATTTTCTATAGTTACGAAGTAATAAACTGATACCCCACTAATTACAACTCATTATAATACATCTCTCTAGCTATGAATCAAATAACAGGACAGATTGGGTTCTATAGCCTTGGTCGGCAACCAGTCTACCGCAGAAAGCAATGGCAACCTACTGCGATATAATCTTGTGCCCAGTCAGTCATGTCTCTTCCGTGATATTATCGCCCAAAGCGTGTATCACGTATGGCACTTAACTGACTGACCTCCTGAAAAAGGAGGGCCACCACAAATGCGCAGGGGATTACAATGATTGAGAAGGAAAAATAATACAAAAGCAAGGTACCAAAGATATCGATGAACGATGATTAGAGGAAGATGAAGATCAAGGTGTTAGAAGATGGCAATTGAAGTTGCATTTAAACTTTGGGAGATTGTAACTATCAGGAAAGAGAAAATACTTGACTCATGGTGTATTTTAGGAAGCATTAAAGATGAATGAAACTCAAGAGGATAGAAGATGTCGACTGACATTGCCTTTAAGCTTTTGGTAATTGAAGCTATCAGGGAAGAGAAAAAACTGGACACACAGTGAATTTTAGAAAGAATACAAGATGAGTGAGACTTTCAAAGATGGAAGGTGTAAATTGACGTTGCATTTAAGCTTTTGGTGATTGAAGCTATCAGTGAAGCACTTATAAGGAAGGGAGTTTCACATGCAAGAAAGGCGAGAAAAGAAGCTGAGAGTAGATTTGGCGGTAAAATTTTGATTATTTTGACGTTAAAAGGATGGGATCGAGAAGCAAAGCTAGTAGCTCGCGTAAATTCTCGTAGTCGAGACACTAGGCAAAGTGAATATAAGATGCAAAAATATTTGTAGACAAGAAAGAGGGAAGCCACATCTTGACGGTGAGATGTCGAGCAGCTGAATCTGGATAGATTACGTTGCATATCCTTCTTTGGAGTTCGTCGAGAAGCCCAAGATAAAAAGCATCAGCACCCGAACAGATGTGGCAAGAGTATTCAATGCACGGACAAATGGTAGATATATAAATGAGAAAGATGGATATTTAGTCGAGTTAATATCTTTGGGTTGTTGGTACAAAGTAACACCTGTAGTAAAGAAAAGACAGTTGGTCCATTAAAAAAGACTGTGATTGAAAAAAAAGACTTTTCAGATTCACTGAAAGATTTTGTTGTTATTGTTGGAAAGGATGCGTTTGAAGTCGCCGACTAGCCGGATGTGTGTTGTAGTGCAGTGGAAACAACACACTCGGCTCCCCGATTTCTCTGAAAGAGAAATCGGGGAGCCGAGTTCGAATTCCAGTTGAATTCTTTGCATTCACTTACGCGCAAATACCCTTAGGAAAGGTATTAATCCGTCTATTCCCTCCAGCTATGGCTTAAATAACAGAACAGATTGGGTTCTATAGCCTTGGCTGTCAACCAGTCTACCGCAGAAAGCAATGGCAACCTACTGCGGGAAAATCTTCTGCCCAATCAGTCATTTCACTTTCGAGACATGATCGCCCAAGCGTGTATCACGTATGGTACTTAACTGACTGACTGAATATCATAGTTGGAGATATGATTAATGCTTCTGATGGGCATAAAGTGAGGGATCGATCTTCTATTGTAATGAAGTAATAAACTGGTACCCTACTAATAACTACTTAATAATATAATACATCTCTTCCCCCTATAGCTATGAGTCAAATAATAGGACAGATTGGGTTCTATAGCCATGGCTGGCAACGAGTCTCCCACAGAAACCAAAGGCAACCTACTGCGGGATAATCTTCTGCCCAGTCAGTCATTTCTCTTTCTCTTTCGCCCAAAACGTGTATACCGTATGGCATTTAAGAGACTAGCTGCCCGGCCATGCTATTGTTGTAGTTGTTTCGTTTGAAATCGCCGATACATGTTTCTTTCGACACACGCTGGAGACGGCGGTGGGTAGAAAAAGATATAGCTTTTTCTCGGCTTGTAAACAGCCGCACCTCTATTTTCTTAAAGTCAAATTCTATCGGGTTATATGAAAAATTATTTCCGAATGTAGACTCGAGAAAAATATTGTTTTAATTTTCTTTAATTGGGGAAATATTTTGCGTAGTTATGTTAATTTCTAACCAACAGACATTTTGGTTTAAACAATGTGTGGTGTATTGTGGAAGCATTTTCGAATGTTTGTAATATTGTATTTTACTGTGGATAAAATAATGTTTGGTTTTCTTTTAATAATTTGGCATGAACACAAATTAATTTTGTAAATTAATTGAAACAACTGCTTCAGTTTCCTTTCATTCGCCATATGGCCAGTTTTAGACCCACTGGAGTGACAGGGTGTAATCGATTTCTATTTTTTTTTTTTCTGATCAGGTCATGTGCAGTAATATGAATCTATTTTCGGAGTGTCTAATGACGTTTTTTTTGCCCTGAAAAATAGTGCGTCATCCTATGCATAAGATTTTTATCACACCCAGACACTATTGTCTCGACTGTTGATTAGTTGCCCTACGGCCATTGTCGGCGATGGAAATTACTCCAAGGTAGGGTGCGAATATTGTAATGCTTCACGAAAATACTTGCAAGCCTTACAGAGAGATGACGGGTGTTATTAGTGTGAGCCTTTCAACTGCAAGTCACGGTGGCTTGTAGCTTCTTACAAGCAAAACCATTGACAGCTTTTGGACAGTTCAGTCTACCCATGGTTTTCAGGCACTTTCCAAAGGTGCCACATACTGGGATTGCTACCCCAGAATGATAGTAGGAAAAAGTCACCTTCCTGACAAATAAACCCTGGTGAGATTCTGACCCAGGTCTCATGGTTGGAAAGTGAATGGAGTGTGTGTACATGCACCATGCTATCTTCAGACCAAGATCTTGGAAACTAACAGTCATTATTCAGTTTTGATTCCAATGTCCATACTGTTCAGATATTTAACACTATCTGATATTGAGCACTCTTCTTTCTACAAATACAACAAATTTTAAACAATATAAATTAGAAAATTCTGTATTGTCATCTATAATCTTAACACCATCAAGTATGTGATGCGTTGATTTTCCTTGCCTCTCTTTCCTTTTATTAGTCCTGAGAGTATCAGATTCTCTAGGCCACCTTTCCTTATTACACGTCCCAGAAAGTTCAGCTGTCTCTTCTTGATATTAATTATCAGTTTCCATTTCGTTTCTATCCAATACAAAATCTCTTCATTCTAACATGTTCGGTTCATAATATTGTCTGCATTCTTTTTTTTTTTAATCATTTCACCCCAAGCAAGGCATTCCACTGCCACTATTGCGCAGGGGGTTACATAGGAGAAGGTGGTGAGAAAGTAGTTAGATATAGGAAACGTCAGAAGGAGGGTGATAGACGGGTAAGGATGTAGATGGGAAGAGTGTTTGAGAGAATGGATGTGTGTTAGGAGGTGTCTATTGACCTTACATTTAAACTCCTGGAGATTGTAGCTGTTGGGGAAGCAATCATGTGGAAGGGCATTCCACAATCAGGAAGTGTGAGAAAGGAAACTGTTGGAGCAGAAATTTTTTTTTTAATCATTTCACCCCAAGCAAGGCATTCCACTGCCACTATTGCGCATGGGGCCACATAAGGGAAGGTAAAGAGAAAGAGTGGTTAGATATAAGAAACATCAGAAGGAGGGTGATAGATGGGTAAGGATACGGAGGCTGGGGGTTGGGTAGATGGGAAGACTGTTTGAAAGAATGGATGCGAGTTAGTGTGTTAGGAGGTGTCTATTGACCTTACATTAAAACTCCTGGAGATTGTAGCTGTTGGGGAAGCAATCATGTGGAAGGGCATTCCACAGGCGAGAAGTGCGAGAAAAGAAGCTGTTGGAGTAGAGATTGCGGTTAAATTTTATCGGTTTAACTGTAAAAGGGTTGGACCTAGTTGCTAATCTATTATCTCGTGCAAATTCGTACCTAGGGGGCACCAGTGATCTAAGTTAATCAGAGCAGAAGCCATGAAAATATTTATAGAAGAGGCACATGGAAGCTACGTCACGCAGGTTAGAGAGTGACTGCAGGCGGACTGCCAAGTCGGTATCGATCACATTACAGATTCTCCGTTGTATTTTGTCAAGAACCCCGAGGAGAATAGCAGGGGCACCCGACCAGATGTGACAGCAGTATTCAATACAGAGGCGGATGGTAGATTTAGATATGTGGAGGATAGATTCAGATGGGAAAAATTTCCGGGCCCTGCACAGAGAACCGCCTTTCATAACAGCGGATTTAGCAATGGATTCGATAAATGGATTATCTCTTCCTTGTTTCCGATGAAATTTTTCTGTCTCTCAATACTCTAATCAGATATTGGAATGCATCTTTAGCCCTTCCAAGAAGCCTTCGGATCCCAACATCGCAGACTACGTCCTCTTTTAAAACACTTCCCAGGTATTTAGCATTCTGCATCGGCTTGATTTCAGGACTCCCGAATTGTAGTTGGTATTTTGGGCTCCTCATTTAAATAATATCTATACATTCAGTTTTCTTGTCGCTCATATTTAGTCTTATTTGTTTACTTTCTTTATCAATCTAATATAGGAGGTCTTGTAAGTGTCTGCTACCAGCATTGTATCATCTATATTTATTATATTTTTCAGGTTGTAACCGCCACTGAACTATAAAATTACAAAAATAAAATGAAACGTCAAAGGCAATCTTCTATCATCTTGAACCCCGTTTATCTTTCGTTCTTTCCTCGGTCCTTTTTATACTCAGACTTTTCCCCCAATTTCACATCCTGTAGCCCCCTGCGTACGAGTGGAATTTCTGTTCATTCTTTGTCCGTTCGTCACTTCTCCTTATACTCAAACTTTTCTCTCACTTTCACACCCTGTAACCTCCTGCGTACATATTACATTTCGCCGTATCGGTCGATGTCATTTCGTGAAGGCCTTGTTTTTCGCCTCTCTTTTAACTCTCTTTCCAACCCCCAGCGCCTAGTGAAATGTGAAAGAACATTGAGAGAAATTTATTGTTGATAACTTCACGGTTAAAATGCCTGCTATATACTTTCATTTCAGGAAACTGCTTTCTCTTTTAATTAAAAACAGCGTTTTTAAATTAAATCTATGTTTTCATTCATCACGGTGAGCAACTCATGGATTCAGTGTGTTGTTATGAAATAAATCCCTTTTGTGTTCAAATAATATTCATTAAGATAAATTAATTAAGATTATCCCATCTCTGCCTTCTTGCAATTATTGATGTGATAGAGCAAATTCTTCTTCCCAGTTTTATCTGATTATTATTATTATTATTATTATTATTATTATTTAATTTTGATCATAATTATATTTCTACAATGATCACGCCACCTACCAAGTCTGCGGAAAGACCTAAGGCTGGTTATGGTGTGATTCTATGGCCCATATCTTCCATATTCACCCTAGCATTACATGGAAAAGTTCTCCTTAGTGGGTGGGCTGTACTTAAGACAGCTTTGTGCATATCTTTTTAGTTGAGATTTCCAGGAATTCTTTCAATGTGTTGTTTTGTTTCATTTTTTATCATTCCAAGAACACCAACTATCACTGGTACCATTTGTTATTTTCAATTTCCACATATTTTCCTATTTCGGTTTTCAGATCTTTATTTTTTGATAGTTTTTTCAAATTCGTTAGTTCCTGTGTTCCAACCAAATAAACCATTTCAATTAGGTTCTTATTTTTTCTTTTCAGTTTTCGGCAGTAATGGCTGGCCTATTTGCTTGAATTATCCTGTCTGTGTAAATGGTGTAATCCCACAGAACGATGACATTTTCTATTTCCGTAACTGGTGCTGGGTGATGTTCTTACCAGTGTTTGTTTACATATTTTCTAAAGTGCTTGCGCATTGTCCAGTGTAAGTATTGCCCGACTATATCGTGACAATTTTTATATTCATTTGGGTCAATTACAGAACAACCCGAGATTAAATCATCTATTGTTTCATGGTGAACCTGCATTTGGATCCACAGAACCTGCATTTGGATCCACAAATATGAAATTTACCTGAAAGTTCCTACTGAAAAGTCTCTGGTCCTGCGCTGCAAAAATAAAGGCTTTAGTTTTTATTATTATGTCATTTTTCATCATATTTCGATTTCTGCTATGGTCGCACTACCTACCAAGTCTGCGGGAAGACATAAGGAAGGTCGTGGTGTGTTGCTATCGCTCCATTTCATGTTTTCTTTTATCTACCGTAACATCCCTAGTGTTACATAGACAAAGTTCTCCTTAGTGTGTGGACTGTACTTAAAAAGACAATTTTTTGTATATCTCTTAAGCTGCAGTTTCCTGGGATTCTTTCAAATATATTTTTTGTTCCATTTTTTATCATTCCAAGTGCACCTACTATTAATGGCACGATTCTTGTTTTCAATTTCCACATTTTCTTCGATTTCAATTTCCAGGTTTTATATTTTGAGTTTTTCAAATTCCTTGGTTGCTATGTTACAATCCGCCGGACAAGCCATATCAATTAATAGGCAAGTTTTTTTTTTCTTTTTGGTTATTAACAATAATGTCCGGCCTATTTGCTTTCATTTTCCTATCTGTGTAGATGGTGTAATTATTATTATAATTATTATGTCATTTTTCATCATATTTCGATTTCTGCTTTGGTCTCACTGCCAACCAAGTCTGCGGGGAGACCTAAGGCAGGTAGTGGCGTGTTGTTATGACTCCATTTCATGTTTTTCTATCTTCCCTATCATCCCCAGCATTACATAGATAAAGTTTTCCTTAGTGTGTGGGCTGTACTTAATAAGACAATTTTTTGTATATCTCTTAAGCTGGGGTTTCCAGGGATTCTTTCAATGTGTTGTTTTGTTCCATTTTTTATCATTCCAAGTGCACCTACTATCACTGGCACAACTCTTGTTTTCAATTTCCACATTTTTTCTATTTCAATTTCCAGGTCTTTATATTTTGACAGTTTTTCAAATTCCTTGATTGCTATGTTACAATCCGCTGGACAAGCCATATCAATTAATAGACAAGTTGTCTCCTTCTAGTTTTTAACAATAATGTCTGGCCTGTTTGCTTCAATTTTTCTGTCTGTGTAGATGGTGTAATCCCATAGAATGGTTACATCTTCTATTTCTGTAACCGGTGCTGGATGATGTTCATACCAGTGTTTGTTTACAGCTTTTCCATAATGTTTGCACATTGCCCAATGTAAATATTGTCCAACTCTATCGTGGCGATTTTTATATTCGTTTGGAGCAAGCACAGAACAGCCTGAGATTAGGTGGTCTATTGTTTCTTGGTGTTTATCACAAAACCTGCATTTTGGATCCATATTATTATGCATAATATTTGCCTGAAAGTTTCTCGTGAAAAGACTTTGGTCTTGTGCTGCAAGTATAAATCCTTCAGTTTCAGACTTTAATCCAGATGCACGTAACCATCGATGAGTATTAACTTTGTCAACATTGGATTTATTGGCACGTACTGGATATTGGCCATGCAGAGGTTTGTCTTGCCAGCGCTGTTTCATCTTTTCAAGAGCTTTATCTTTGGCTTTCATTTTCATATTTTTTGCCGCAATAGTTGGTTCTTGGCTTCTGTTTTGCTTTTCTACAGAATCTACTAACTGTAAATCTTGTTTGTATTTACTGCCTTCTTTTATTATTGAATATTTTTTCTTTCTTTCTTCATGTTGCCTTACTAATTGTATCATCCAATCCTTTGTTGTTTCTATGTATGTTAGTAAGCCAATAGTTGTTGTCTTGTATGACAATTCCAGCTGAATAAGACCCCTTCCACCTTCTTTACGGGGTATGTATAGACGGTCTACATCAGCCTTTGGATGATGCATCTTATGCTTAGAAAGAAGCTTTCTTGTTTTAGCATCCATTCGCCTGATGTCGTTTAGAGTCCAGTTTAAGATGTTGAAGCTATATTGGACAACTGGGATTGCAAGGCTATTAATGGCCATAACTCTGTTCTGTGAATTTAATTCAGTTTTTAATATCATTCGTAGCCTTCTATAGTACACTTTACGCACTATTTCTTTCATTTTTTTATGGTGAATGTTTTCGCTCTCATTTACACCTAGGTATTTATAAGCTTCTTCTGGTTTCAATTCTTTTATTGTTACAGCAGGGTCTAGGCTAATTGAGGATGTTTCTTGTATTGATCCACGTACAACTGTAGCTTTAGCACATTTATTCAAATTAAATTTCATTCCAATGTCTTCGCTGAAGCATTTTACAGTTTGCAGAAGACCTTCCAGCTCATTATCATTCTTAGCATATAACTTTAAGTCATCCATGTAAAATAGATGGCTTATTTTCTTTTGGCCTATTTTATAACCACATTCTGTCTTATTAAGTTGACTGGTTAGTGCTATTAATGATATGCAGAATAGTAAGGGAGATAAAGAATCACCTTGAAATATACCTCTTTTGATGTTTATTTCATCAGACTTATAGGTTCCATTTATATGATTGAGGTAAAGGGTTGTTTTCCATATAGACATGCACTGTTTGATGAAATTGATGATGACGGGTGATATCTTGTATATATTTAAAGTCTTTAAAATCCAGTAATGTGGCACACTATCGAATGCCTTTCGGTAGTCTATCCAGGCAGTACTAAGATTTTTCTTTGTACTGTAGCAGTTTTCCAGGATCATTTTGTTAATTAGCAATTGGTCTTTACAACCATAACAGCCACGTTTGCACCCTTTTTGTTCAAGCGGTATCATGTCATTTCTTTCTAAGAATAACTATGTCTGTTTTGTTAAAAGAGATGTTAGTAGTTTATATGTTGTCGGAAGACATGTAATTGGTCTGTAGTTTTTCGGGTTGTTTGTGTCACCATTCTTGGGTAGAAGAAATGTAATTCCTTTGGTCATCCATGCAGGAATTTTAGTGGGATCGTCAACCATTTCTTGAAGTTCTTTGGCTATTTTTTTATGTGCTGCATTTAAATAATATAGCCAAAAGTTAGGAATTTTATCTATACCTGGGAATTTCCAATTGTGTGCTTTTTTTTAGTGCAAATTTAACATCATCTTCTGTAATTCCAGACCATGTCTGTTCGGGTTTATTTTTCATTCGTTCTATCTCCTGCGTAATCCAATGTACTTCCTTGCTAAGTTCTTTATAGCAAGCCCATATCTTTTCCCAGAACTGTGTGACTTTTTTCTTTTTTTTTTTTAATCATTTCACCCCGAGCAAGGCAGAAACGCCACTGATGTGCAGGGGGTTACACAAATGTAGAAAGATTAATTAGAAAAGAGTGAGGAGTACAAGCTAGTTAGAAAGGAACAATAGAAAGCTGAGAAAGCAGGTGCAATGACAGATACATGGGCGGAGAGAACGTGAAGATTATACAGGGGAGGGGAGAGAGCTAGAGTCCAGTGGTTAGTAGGTGAGTATTAACTTTGCTTTTAAATTTCTGGAGGTCGTAGCCGTCAGGAAAGGAAGAATACGAGAGTGAGTTCCACAGGCGGGAAGTGCGAGAGAGGAAGCTGCAGGAGTAGAATTGTCGTCTGCGTTTGGCTAACCTGACTGTGAATGGGTGGGACCCAGTTGCCAGTCTGGTTGCACGGGTAAACACCTGTTGAGGAGGCATCAGTGACTTAAGCTCATCCGAGCAAAAGCCATGAAAGTATTTATAGAAGAGACAGAGGGAGGCCACATTTCGACGATGGGAAAGTGGCTGCAGACGAGTCGCCAGATCAGTACCTATCACATTACAGACTCTCCTTTGGAGCTTGTCAAGAACACTGAGGAGAACGGCAGGGGCACCTGACCATAAATGGCAGCAGTACTCCATGCACGGACGGATGGTTGACTTGTATATATGCAGGATGGATTCAGGTGGAAAAAACATCCTGGATCGACATAGTGACCCAATCTTCTTAGCAGTAGATTTTGCTATGGATTCAATATAGTGCTTCCATTTGAGGTCTGAGGACAGGGTAAGTCCGAGGAGGCGTAGTGTATTACTCTCCGGGAGAATCATCTGGTCCATGCTTATGGGAGGCAGAAGAGGTTGCCTGTAATGGTTGACAGACAACAGCTTGGTCTTAGAGGAATTGAAGTTGACAAGCCACTTCTTGCCCCAGTTCACCACAGAGTGTAGATCCCGCTCAAGGTCAGCAGCGAGATTATGTCTGTCCGCCACCACAGGTTTCTTACTGGAGCGGGAGTATATTGTAGTGTCATCTGCGTAGATGCCTACTTGGGACTTGATCTCATCTGGGAGGTCGTTGATGAAAATAAGGAAGAGCGTTGGGCCCAGGATAGAGCCTTGTGGGACACCAGCATTCGTGCTGTAGGACGAAGAGGCACGCCCATTCAGAACGACCTTCATTTTGCTTCCATTCTGGGGGGGTACTGTCACTTCAATCCTTTTTTTACCTATTTCCCTGTAAAATCTCTTTGTATCAGTCTGAAAGATCTTGTTTTGTCTGTAAAATCTTGCTCTTTTTTCATAGCGTCTTATTCTTTGAGCCTTCAGTTGGATTTTTTGCTTTATTTTTTCTTTATTTGATAAGACGTCATTTTCATTCCTGATGTTATATTTTTTTTCGGCTCTTCTTCTTTTCTTAGTTCTTACATTTATTCCTCTACTCAGTTCATCCAGTACTGACAGTTCACTTCTTAGTTGTTCGATTTCTTTTTCAATTTTTCTTTTCCAAGGTGGATCTTCACGTCTGCGAGACTGCCTTGTTTTTATTTTGATATTTAATTTTTTTGTTGCTGATGCATATATTACTTCGTTAAGATTTGTATGAGGGTCTTCATCCAGTATTGATTTCAGTGCTGCATGATACAGTTTAATAGTTCGGAGGTTTTGTTTTGTTGGTTGGAATTTTGGGAGCTGTTCACGTTCCTCCATTGTAATACTTTGTATTTGACTTAGATGGTTTTTTATTTCTATCTTGGCTTCCTGTATATTGTTCTTATTTTCCGTCAAATAATTATCTTCGATGTGTTCTGAACTCGTTTTATTTTTGTCTTTTAACTGACTCAGACTCAGATCACACCTTTCCAGCACTTTTAAACTTACATCATTATCTTCGCAGTGATTTGCGTGTTTCACGGTTTCTACATTATGACCTGTGATTTGTTTGATGTTATTACTTTTTATTTCTGGTTCTGGTTCCTTTTCATATTTTGTTGATTCGTCTCTTCTTGTTACAATTCTTTTAATTTCATGAATTTCAGCCTCTGTCAGTCGGTTATTACGAATAATGTACCGACGTACATTGGCCAATTTATTTTCGTCAATATACTTTCTATTTGCTTGACCAACTTTTTCACGCCAAATGTCATATGTTTGGCGAGTCATGTTTTTTTGAGGTTTGAGTAACGCTTCATGAAATGCAGTCATAACGACTTTGTACTCCTCACGAGACCATTTTATTTTTTCTTTCTTTAAATATACGGTTGTAGATCTAGCTGGTGAATTTTCAGGACCATCATTAGGATTATCCTGGTTGTGGGGACCTGAAGATACATTCTTTGTGTAGGAGTTTGTTCCTATGGCAGATTTTTCGACCTCAGGTAGGTTCCCTCCTGAAGGACGGGCTCCCTGTTTATCCACTGGAAGAGCCATACTGGACTTTTTATTTCTATTTGTATTTTTCATGTTTTTCCCACGAGCGACGCACGGGTCCAAAAGTCCACCCAAAGTTGCCCGGCACGTTGGGTAACGGTCTTTTACAAACAGGGTCCCGAAGCCTGTAGGGAATCGTTTGTGACTTCATAACGCAGTAGCCATTCACTCCTCGGCACGATTAACACCTTGAGTTGCGGGTTGTTGTTCGGAGTTTTCCTTCTCCTAAATGGGCTGCCAAGCAACATCTGACATAGACGCGATTGGAATTCAAGGAGAAAGACGGCTCAACGAAACAAAACATCAATATTACTAGAGTAGTTTGTTAAAAAAAAAAAAAAACAATTTTATAATATCTAAAGAAAAAAATCCTGTTTATATTAAAACAGAATTTCATATTGAGAAAAGGAAAGATTCAAATAGAGAGACGCTTGTTGAAAAAAAAACAAAAAAAAAACAAGGCAAACATACTTGGACGTAACGGTCGTTCAACGGAAAAAAAAAATAAAAATAAAAATAAATGTAATAATTTGTTCGTCCACTTTATCTTTTATTTTTTCAATAAAGTCGTTGGTCAAAAATAGGATTATCATAATAAGATAAATTAAATAACTAAATTAAATTAATAAATAAATAAAAATAAATATATCAATAAATACGTAGACTTTCGATAAAATAATACCATATAAATTGTTTTTCATCGAATTTAATTTATTTTCTTGTTTTGTTTTGTTTTTAAGAAAATTATAATAGTTAAAAAAAATTTTACGAAATATCGACAGCTAAAGGAAATATAATACGGATGATTTTATTTAGGTTAATTTAAAGAACAAACAGATAAATTAAAATAAAGCAGAATTTCATAAAAAAAAAAAATTCGCTAATATCTAAAGAAAAAATCCTGTTTATATTAAAACAGAATTTCATATTGAGAAAAAGAAAAATTCAAAGAGAGAGACGCTGGTTGAAAAAACAAACAAACTTGGACGTAACGGCCGTTCAACGGAAAAAAAAACATCACTGCACTTAGAGAGTATTGTTAAAATAAAAAAAAATAAAAAATTATTGCTACTATTAACCTTTGTCCTTGCAAAAAAAAATTCAAAATTTAATATGAAAGAAAAAGTGGATATACCTTTGAGTTTACTACCGTAACATTTAAAAATAATAATTTGTTCGTCCACTGTATTCTGTGTTATACTTTCATTAAATCCAGCGAGAATAAGATTATCGAAAAATAAATAAATATATAAAATGAACGAACAAGTATAAATAAATTATTACATATTCTTTCTAAGAAAGAATATCGTAGATCGAACGGTTTTTTAGTGTTTTTCGTCGTATTTTTTTTTTCGTTGTCTTGCTTTAGAAAACTATTTAATAAATCTATTTAAGGATCATTTAAAGAAACATACAATTTAAATTATATACGAAGAAAAAATTAATGTTTATGTTTAAAATCGTGAAATTAAAAATTAATGTTTACGTTTAAAAAAAAATCTCAAAAATTTTTTTAATAGGAAAGAAAAAGTGGACATACCTTTGAGTTTAGTACCGTAAAATTTAAAAATAATTTGTTGGCCTACTGTATTCTGTGTTATTCTTTCATTAAATCCAACGAGAATAAGATTATCGAAAAATAAATAAATATATAAAATGAACGAACAAATATAAATAAATTATTACATATTCTTTCTAAGAAAGAATATCGTAGATCGAACGGTTTTTTAGTGTTTTTCGTCGTAATAAATCTATTTAAGGATCATTTAAAGAAACATACAATTTAAATTATATACGAAGAAAAAATTAATGTTTATGTTTAAAATAGTGAAATTAAAAATTAATGTTTACGTTTAAAAAAAAAAAAAAGAAAAAAGAAATTTCAAAATTTTTTAATAGGAAAGGAAAAGTGGACATACCTTTGAGTTTACTACAGTAAAATTTAAAAATAATTTGTTCGCCCACTGTATTCTGTGTTATTCTTTCATTAAATCCAACGAGAATAAGATTATCGAAAAATAAATAAATATATAAAATGAACGGACAAATATAAAGAAATTATTACATATTTTTTCTAAGAAAGAATATCGTAGATCGAACAGATTTTAGCGCTTTTCGTCATATTTTTATCGTTGTCTTGCTTTAGAAAACTAGTTAATAAATCTATTTAAGGATCATTAAAAGAAGAAACGTACAACTAAAATTATATACGAAGGGAAAAATTAATGTTTATGTTTAATATAGTGAAATGAGAAATTAATGTTTACGTAAAAAAAAAAAAAAAAATTATTATTATTATTATTATTATTATTATTATTATTATTTTGTTTTGTAATGATGAATTTTTTTATTGTTTTACAAATAGTTGCAACAAATTTTACGCTAAGATTAGTTATATTCTTTCACTTTTACTTGTGATAGGATTGGGGTGGGGGTAGAACACTATATTTCTATTTGTTGGGATAGTCAAAATGGGCCACTCATCTATTTTGAAATATTTTAGGCGTCTTTGCGTATATAAATCGACGTGTGTCATTGCCAGCAAACTTCTCAGTAGATGTTTATTTTGATCGTTTTGAATATCTTACAGTTAATGGATTCCGGAAATTAAAAATCTAGGCTTTCTTTCCACTTCCGTGATTATTTATTTATTTGTTTATATATTTTTTATTTGGTCTTTTTTTTAAATCTTATCTTTACTTCCGAAAGAAATCAATTAAATCTTTCAATTAAAAAAAATGTCATCCATCATCTGGTAATTATTATTTGGGTAAATAACGGAGAAAAAAATGAAAGGAAAAACTAAAATACGTAGGATATAACATGAAGACTATTTTGAGTGGAGAAAACACTCGAAAATTCGCTTGAAAATGCAATGAAATCTTAGCGACGAATCTACATCATTAAATAAAGGATATTCTCGCTTATACAGAGTTCCCGCAAAAAAAGTAGACCAATTTCAACAAATGAAAGACCATTTTTTCTATTTTTTGCAGTATGGTTCATCCTGTACAAAACTGCAGGTAAAAGGTTTCGTTGAGGGGAAGTTGCCGGGGAAGAAACGGTTAAGGCTGGTTTGAACAGGTTAAGATTATAGTAGTTGGAAAAAACTTTCTCTTGTGAGTCTGTTGAATAAGGAAGTGGTTCGAGGTAGTTTATATGGACGGGAGGGAAAGATAACAATTAAATCTAGACTTGAACAGGTTAAGATTGTAGTGATCGGGGAACATGCTCTTATGAGTCGTTTCTACAGGGCACTGGTCCGAGGTAGTTTTTTTATGAATAAGACTGGAAGATAACGATTAAGTCTAGACTTAAAGAGGTTAAGTATTTAGTGATCGGGGAAACAGGCACTTAATAGTTGGTTCCAGAGAGCAGTAGTTCGAGGTAGTTTATATGGATAGAAGGAGAAGATAACGATTAAATCTAGACTTGAACGGGTTAAGATTGTAGTGATCGGGGAAACCACAACTTAGGAGCCGGTTCCACAGAGCAGTGGTTCGCGGAATTTTATATGCATAGGAGGGGATGATAACGATTAAATCTAGACTTGAACGGGATAAGATTGTAGTGATCGGGGAAACCATATCTTAGGAACCGGTTCCACAGAGCAGTGGTTCGGGGTATTTTATATGGATAGGAGGGGAAGATAACGATTAAATCTAGACTTGAAGTGGTTAAGATTGTAGTGATTGGGGAAACCATATCTTAGGAGCCGGTTCCACAGAGCAGTGGTTCGGGGTATTTTATATGGATAGGAGGGGAAGATAACGATTAAATCTAGACTTGAACGGGTTATGATTGTAGTGATCGGGGAAACCATATGTTAGGAACCGATTCCACAGAGCAGTGGTTCGGGGTAGTTTATATGGATAGGAGGGGACGATAACGATTAAATCTAGACTTGAACGGGTTAAGATTGTAGTGATCGGGGAAACCATATCTTAGGAACAGATTCCACAGAGCAGTGGTTCTGGGTATTTTATATGGATAGGAGGAGAAGATAACGATTAAATCTAGACTTTAACGGGTTAAGATTGTAGTGATCGGGGAAACCATATCTTAGGAACCGGTTCCACAGAGCAGTGGTTCGGGGTAATTTATATGGATAGGAGGGCACGATAACGATTAAATCTAGACTTGAACGGGTTAAGATTGTAGTGATCGGGGAAACCATATCTTAGGAACCGGTTCCACAGAGCAGTGGTTCGGGGTATTTTATATGGATAGGAGGAGAAGATAACGATTAAATCTAGACTTTAACGGGTTAAGATTGTAGTGATCGGGGAAACCATATCCTAGGAGCCGGTTCCACAGAGCAGTGGTTCGTGGTATTTTATATGGATAGGAGGGGAAGATTACGATTAAATCTAGACTTTAACGGGTTAAGATTGTAGTGATCGGGGAAACCATATCTTAGGAGCCGGTTCCACAGAGCAGTGGTTCGTGGTATTTTATATGGATAGGAGGAGAAGATAACGATTAAATCTAGACTTTAACGGGTTAAGATTGTAGTGATCGGGGAAACCATATCTTAGGAGCCGGTTCCACAGAGCAGTGGTTCGTGGTATTTTATATGGATAGGAGGGGAAGATTACGATTAAATCTAGACTTTAACGGGTTAAGATTGTAGTGATCGGGGAAACCATATCTTAGGAACCGGTTCCACAGAGCAGTGGTTCGGGGTATTTTATATGGATAGGAGGAGAAGATAACGATTAAATCTAGACTTTAACGGGTTAAGATTGTAGTGATCGGGGAAACCATATCTTAGGAGCCGGTTCCACAGAGCAGTGGTTCGTGGTATTTTATATGGATAGGAGGGGAAGATAACGATTAAATCTAGACTTTAACGGGTTAAGATTGTAGTGATCAGGGAATCATGCTCTTAGGAGCCGGTTCCACAGAGAAGTGGTTCGAGTTAGTTTACGTGCATAGGAGGGGACGTTAACGATTAAGTCTAGACTTGAAGTGATTAAGAGTGTAGTGATTAGGGAAACATTCCTTTGGGATCTGTTTCACGGAGTAGTGGTTATGGATAGAAGGAGTAGATAATAGTTAAATCTAGGCTTGATGATTAATTAATGTTATCATTTATCCGGTTAATATTATTTACGTAAATACTGGTAAAAAATAATGAAAAGAAAAATACAATGCGTAGGAAATAATTTGACTATGTTAAGAGTACAGAACACTCGAAAATTCGCTACAAATATCTACACGAATGAATAAAAAGAAACTCTTCCTTATACAGAGTCCACAAAATATATATATATATATATATATATATATATAGAAAACCTTTTTCTTTTGCTGAAGTGTATACATATTTCAGCAAAAGATAAAGTTTTTCTATATATATATCTTTAATATGTTTCGGCCTGTACTAGTCCCAGGGACCGGTGCTACTATAGAGTGTGGTCTACCGCAATATATTGTTTACCAAGGTGCAGCGTGTACTATTACAGCGAGTGGAGCACACAGTCAGTTAACTTAGTGGTTGGATGCTAAAACGATGATTCTCAAAAGAATGCGAAGTGTTGGTAGTCAGTTGTTCCAGTCGCATGTTGACCATTTTTACCGGAAGATGATGAGAATACATTCCTGTTATTGTGAATGGACTGTTTCTATAGTTACTTGCGTGATTTCCGGAAGAGCAGTTACCGACCAGTTGACTGCCTTATGCACTGTCAAGCTCTCTGCCATCGGGCGGAGATTAATAACCTAGTCCACGACTGGGTAACGATAGACAGATATTTTGGGGCGGGCTATATGGCCCGGAAGATCCACATAAAAATGACCTTGTGTCACATGTTGCCTTAAGTGGGAAGGCCAACTAAATACTGCAGTTAACAGCGGAGAGCGTTAACCCAGCCGTGGCTCCGCCGAAGAGTAGAATCACGATTGGGGAAGATTAGACATAAATTTTTGCCCGGGCTATATGGCCCGGAAAACCCGCATAAAAAATGCCTTGTTCCACATTTTGCCCTAGTACGGGGAGTGGGTAACTGAATACTGCAGGTAACAGCGGTTGACTGCCTTACGCACTGTCGTACACTCTGCCTTCGGGCGAAGAGTAATAACCCAGTTGAAGCTCCACCGAAGGGTAGTGTCTCGTTTGGGGAAAAATTAAACAGAAATTTCTGACAGGGCTATATGGCCCGTTTAACCCACACTAAAACGGCCTTTTGCCACATTTTGTCTTAAGTGGGAAGGCAATTAAATGCCGCAGATGACGGCAACTAAGTACGGCAGGTGGCGGCAGTTAAGGACACTTAATAACGTAGCTAGTATGCAGTTAAAGCCAGCTACTAATCAGACAACATGCAGCGTAATTGTACCGTTTAGACTTACTTTTTTCTATTTACTAATTACGAGCACTTACGTTGTACATATGTTCTTATACTAACACACTGTTTTGAACCTACTTTCTTGTTTCCGTATTTTACTTCGGACCTAACCGATCACTAAAATTTGCGGCGACCTTTCGCCACAACTCTAGAACAAATTTACGACGAAGATTTATGTTAAGATTTGCCACAACAAATTGGTGACGAAGATCCACAACAATTCCAATGATCTATTTAACCGTGAATATCGGCTCGGAACGATAAATGGGAGAGCCGAGTTCAAATTTCAGTTAAATGCTTTGCATTCACGTACGCGCAAATAACATTGGGAAAGATATGAATCCGTCAATTCTCCCTCTAGCTATGGGTTAAATCGTTCTGTCTATTTATTTTGTGTACGATCCTTTCGTATGATCTGATTAGCTTGATAGTGTTGTCATGAAAAGACGACAAGAAATCGCAGTAATTGTTGATTTTTTTTTATCGGGTCTGAGCTTTCGGCTTACATAACCCATTATCAAAGGATGAACATTTAATATATAGTGAACATAGAACATTTAAATTATTAACAGAGTGGAGTTAAACAGAGAAAATTAAAAGGATCTTACACAAAATAAATAGACAGAACTTGTCTGTATTATTCAATGAAACCTGTTTTAATGAAAAAATGTTGCCAAAATACACACACAATATATATATATATATATATATATATATATATATATATATATATATATATATATTATTAAGTAAATCATTGAGATTTATATTCGACCTCAACATAATGCATAATGCATAAAGCACTGGACGACCGTTTTGTCCTATATTTGGGACTCATCATCAGTGCGCATCCCCTACCAGGAATATATATATATATGCTCCAAAAACGTATGCAGAAATCAGGAAAGGAAAAACCTTGAATAGATATTGTAATACTGAATTTATTCAGACATTAAATTCAGACATTTAGATTCAGTCATATAGAGATGAATAAAAGTTAAGTTTAGACTACAGAAACACAAGAAATGTTTAAAAATGGTGGCATTTAGACAATCATTAATATAACGAATTACTGCATGGACAACGTTGGACAAAGCATCCAATGGAAATGTTGCAAAAGCATTTCCAATTTCTTGACCAAGCGCCGCCAATAAAATGTCATATGTCGAGAAAATATCGAACCACAGTAAACAGCGTAATCACAATTTGATAAAATTATGAAAGACTGTTTCTTCATTTCCCCAAACGTGAATACATTTTTACAGACTTCGCATATATATATATATATATATATATATATATATATATATATATATATGTGTGTGTGTGTGTGTGTGTGTGTGTGTGTGTGTGTGTTACGGAAATTAACGAATTTTAACGAAACTTGGTTATAAGCAACCGACAATTTGTAATGGATTATTTTGAACATTATTTTTACCGATACTCGGATTTAAGTAGATATTCTGTTTTTAATTAAACAGTATTTTATATTTTTATCTACCGGCCTGATTATTTCACGATAAATTTTTATTACGAAAATAATACGATAGCACACATTTTTCGTAATAAAAATTTATCGTGAAATAATCAGGCCGGTAGATATAAATATAAAATACTGTTTAATTAAAAACAGAATATCTACTTAAATACGAGTATCGGTAAAAATAATGTTCAAAATAATTCATTATATATATATATATATATATATATATATATATATATATATATATATATATTATACACATTAGCCTACGTTTTAAGGATGTCTCGGTGTTTCATGCATCTGATGATCGCATAATGAGTGAGTCGTGCCGAAAACGTAGGATAATATGTATATTTATTAATATATACTTTTTGCTCTGTTATACAGCATTGAGCATAGTTCTGCTAACACCTGATAAATATTCATATATCGATTTTTATTTTCGCGTATACACACATATATATACTTATTCACATCCATATCTGTATAGAGATAAATATATATATATATTCCTGTGTGTGCGAGAGAGAGACAGAATCAGAGAGAGAGAGAGAGAAAGAAAGGGAAAGGGAGAGAGATTTTCAATCAAAACATCCTAAGTAGAGCACTTGATATTTTTCTCTCCTATTTTTCTCTCTTAAAACTGGAATCCACTCGGAATAAACTGACTTAAAATCCGACATCATAATAATGAATACCCTGTAAAATAACACAAGAGATACATATATATATATATAGAATATACAACACAAATAACGCAACATGCTTTAAAAAAAAACAGTACCTTAAACCAAATAAATGAGATAACTATCCAAGAAAAAATTATTCAACAATTAAAAAATATTCAACCAAGAAAAAATATTTAACAAATAAAAATATTCAACTAAAAATATATTCAACAGATAAAAAATATTCTACTGACAAAAATATTCGACAAATAAAAAATATTGAATCAACAAAAAATATTCAACAAATAAATAATATTCAGGAAATGAAAAATCTGAATAAACTATTTAACAATGTAAGACTACACAAATTAACACGTTTAATTATTAATTTTTATTTGAATCTTTTCACCCCAAGCAAGGCATCGTTGCTACGAAAGAGTAGTTAGCGAAAAGCAAGAGAAACACGAATCAGATGTTGGAGAATGGATAAGAGAGGGATGGGGATACGTGATTAGTCAGTTAAGTGCCTTACGTGATACACGCTTGGGCGATCATGTCTCGAATGAGACATGACTGACTGGGAAGAAGATTATCAGTAGGTTGCCATTACTTTCTGCAGTAGGCTGGTTTCCAGCCAAGGCTATAGGACCAAATCTGTCCTATTATTTAACCCATAACTGGAGGGAAGTATCTTATTTGCATTTTGAAAAGAATTTTTTTAAAAAAATCCCACTTCTTTTCCGACCTTTTATATCGAGTGTTTTTCGTTCTTTTTCCTTCCTTCCTTCCTTCCTTCCTTCCTTCCTTCCTTCCTTCCTTCCTTCCTTCCTTCCTCTATTTCTTTCTTTCGCTCACCATTCCGTTACAGATATAATCTTTCTTTCTTTAACACGCCACCGAAGTTATCTTTCCTAGCTGTAATAATAAATTTTTCTTTCTTTTTTTACTATTATTCTTGAATTCTATACTTGTTTTTTCATACTTAATGAATTATTGTCTATCTGATATTACACACACACACACACACACACACACACACATATATATATATATATATATATATATATATATATATATTACAATTTAATTGCAAGTGGGACATAACTTCATAATGCTTTTAAAAGAACAAAACCAAAATTATTATCCATAATTTTAGGGCAGACACTAATAAAAGATGTAAACAATAAATTTAAATTAAATAAAACCAAACACAACCAACCGGTTTTGCTCTCATTCTACAGAGCCAAAACGAGGAATTCTATGCAAGGAATTATCATCAATTTAGTGAATGGATATTAGTAAAGATGGAAAATGGTTTACATGCAAATAACGTACCGTCCAAAAAAAAAAAAACACTCCCTTTGTTTACAGATGGAGGGCTGTTTATACCGAACGTAAATCGTTTGTAAAGTCTTTAAATGATGCTACGTCCGAGCAGAAGTTAAAGTGGTAAATAAGTCCGTTGAATATTTATGTAATGCTAATCAATTGAAGAAACGTATGCATTCCCAAGATTGTCATCCAATTGAAACATTCCATTCTTAATTTAAATTGTAAAGTGTTTGTTTGGACTGAACGTTATTTTTATCAAAATCGTCTTCTGTCTTTATTACTTACTTTTACCAATTTCATGTAAATTTATGACGTACAACCCCTCGTTTATGCTCTGGAGTGTGCAGGTGAAGCCGGTCGGCTGTGTTTGATTTTATTTTTATTTTTTTTCTTCCCCTTATATTAGTGCTTATCTTAAAGTTATGGTGTTATTCTTTTAATGACATAATATATATATATATATGTATAAATATATATATTTATTGTGTTACCATCCTTATAACCTCTCTGAAGATGGCTCATGTGAGCCGAAAGCATAGAATCAACTTAATAAAAAATTATCCAAATGTTGGAGAATTTTTGTCTTTATTTTCAACTGAAATTAAAGCCAAATTACGACGTTTAGAACTGCTCATGATTAAACATAATAGACATTCATTGTCTCTTATATTTAACAGCATATGTTTAGAATATATATATATATATATATATATATATATATATATATATAGTGTATCGAGGCAGCAAATAATTTTCTGAACATATACTATTAAATATAAGAGACAATGAATGTCTATTATGTTTAATCATGAGCCGTTCTAAACGTCGTATTTTGGCTTTAATTTCAGTTGTTGGAGAGTTTTTGTCTTTATTTTTAACTGAAATTAAAGCCAAAATACGACGTTTAGAACGGCTCATTTAGAACTTCTGCGAGTTACGCGTCACTCCTAATTAATGAATTGGGTTCTCCCGGTAACTGGGGTGTGCATATATATAACATGCTAAAATTCCCCCCTCTCTCTCTCTCTGATTCCATGCGTCATTGGCTACTCTTTAGTAGGGACTTCAACTGAGACCAAAACGGTCGAGTGTCGATCCCGGCTGGATGTCTAGCCACAATGATGACCTGTGATACAGCGAAGCAGGCTTGTATGTGGATAACTAACATATATATATATATATATATATATATATATATATATATATATATATATATATATATATGCGCTAAAACGTCTGCCTACTTCCATCGAACGCCCATAGCCCAGGGGTAGAATCGCCGACTGACGCCTATTTCGGTCGGGTTTCAATCCCAGTTTAGAAAGCAATCGGAGTCTAACTGTACTGATGAGCTGTGATACAGCGAAACAGATCTGTCTGCGGATGATAATATATATATATATATATATATATATATATATATATATGTACTTTTCTTTCCAAATGTCTATTATGTACCCATATATATAATACTTTTACAACCTCACGGGATGTCAGTAGCACGATACTTCAAATTACATAAAAAAAGATGTCGACTATTTTGGTTCTCTGGCAATCCGTGTTCAAACACAAATGTCGGCAGCGGCACTTTCTTTTTATATGATACCCCCCTCTTTGAGATGACTTCTTCTGGAATCTTTATTTTTACCGTTTAGGTTCAATATTTAAAAATTCTTTTGCTTTTCTTTTCTCTTACCCCAAAACATAGGTGCGAACAATTTCTGATAGTGTGGGTAAGTCAAACGTGTCATACATGGGTACCTCTTTTCGGAGACTTTCTGAGTGAGTGATTCTTCATTTTAACTAATTAAAGTGTCGCATATGTTCCCACCTATGTTCCTACATGTTAATTTTGCCGACCATATTTTTATGACGCCATCTTCCCAGAATTCTTTTATACGTTGATAAATTTTAAGAAACAAATTATCTCCAGGTTTTCAGTCGATTGTTTGTTTGTTTGTTTGTTAATCATATCACCCCGAGCAAGGCGGTAACGCCACTGAAGCGCAGGGGGCTACGTAAGAGTGAAAAGATTGGAAAAGAGAAAACTGGAAACCACATCCTAAACAAGGAACAAGGGATGAGCTTCTTCACCTCTTCAATAGATGTGGGTGGAGTGTGAACCGGGCGATAGTTTAGTCTATCTACTCCAACTGAGGAAAAAAAAAAGAGTGAAAAGAATGGAGAAGAGAAAGCCGGAAACCACATCCTGAGCAGGGAACAATGGATGGGCCTCTTCACCTGTTCAATAGTCATAGGTGGAGTGTTAACCGGGCGATAGTTAAGTCTATCTATTCCAATTTAAATATATATATATATATGTGTGTGTGTGTGTGTGTGTGTGTGTGTTTGTGTGTGTGTGTGTGTTAAGGATGGTGAGTTAACTAAGTTTTAACTTAGTTAAAAGTCCAAGCAAAGAAATAGAAAAAAGACAGCTAAATAAAAAAATCTTAAGATTAAGCATAAGTATTCATATTGCTATTTCTCGCCTTACGTTCTGGTAGTAATTTATTAAAAACGGACTTAATCAGGTCCGCAGGTTTTCTGTTATTCTCAAAACACCCGCAAATTATTGTATCATTAATTCATCTCCCTCCATTCACTCCGACTTTTTTTAGTCCCTTTTTAAACCTATTGACAATCCGTTCGGCCTGTCCGTTTAATCTTGGGTGATAAGGAGGCGTCGTAATGTGACCTTGCTGCCAGAGAACCACCTCTCCATGACTGCACTAAATTTTCGATATTTTGATTAATTCTTGGCCAATATGTATAGACTCCATTAAGAACTTTATTCTAGAAATCCCTGCATATCCTGTGTGAAATTCTTTTTGCATATGCTCTTGCAACGATGCTGGTATAACAATCATTTCTGCGTACATAAGTACATCATTGTATAATGAAAATACGTTATTTCCGGTAATATTCTATTTTCTATTTTTTCTTTAAATCATATTTGTTTATTCTTTTTTATTATAAAGTCATCTTTTTCTCTCTTAATTCTTATTTTCTCTAATGCCATGGCCAGTTCTCTTACTGTATTGCACAATACATTATTGATTTCATTTTCGGTCTTTACCACTGCAATTGTGGTGTCTTGAAGTGGTTTTCAGAATTTAGGTATTTGTCTAGATAGTCCGTCCGCATGTCTCAATTTTTTGGATGTTAGAAATTCCATTTTTTAATCAAAGTTTAATAGAAAATTTCCCTAGCGCTACAGTCTATTCTCTATGTGTGGGAAAACACTTTTTTTTATCCGTATATGGACAATAATGGACGATGATCTGTCTATAATATGAATTCTGTACCATGTATGAATTTATGAAACTTTTTCATAGCAGATATGATGGCCATTGCTTTCTTTTCTATCTGGCGATAGCTGTTTTCAGCTGCTATTAATGATCTTGAAGTATGAACTATTTGGTTTTAGGTTTTCCAGTCCTCATATTTGTGTAGTATCACCACTCCAATACCCAAATCACTTGCATCTGATGCAACCACAATTTTTAGAGTTAAAATGAGCTCGTGACAAATCTGATGTTAAAACTTTCTTAATCTCTTAAAAAGTAATTTTATATTTATATGATAAACTACTAGTATAGCCCGGAGTTGCTCGTATGTAATGAAAGATTTAAAACTAATCCATGGTCCTGGAGATCAGACTCTTTGAGCGTTGGCACGAAAGACTAAAAAGCAATAGTTGTTTCCACTTAAAGCGAAACCGTAGACTGAAAGAAAAATGAATGGATGTAAGTCAAATTTTGATTTCCTGGTATCGATATCAAATAAGTTTTTTCGTCGTAAACTGAATTTTGAAGGCTAAATAAGTCCTCTGAGTAAATGGTACTAAGACCGACAATTATACCTACTTAGAGCCAAACCCGAAGCAAAAACTAAAATAAAAGGGCTGAAAAAAATACAGACATACAAGCAGATACACAGACACACACACAAACATCTTGCCTTTTATATATATATATTATCGATTTTCTGCACTATTGTAAGAAATGGAATCTTGAAACATCTGAATATCGTTTCTTATGTCTTTGTCTATGAGTGTATCAAATTTGATTAAAATCGGACCACTATTTCTATAACCCGATTTTTTCGATTATCGATTTTCGATATTTATCGGGGGTACCTCGCCACGAAACCTAGCTAAGAACACTCGCAGACACTTATAGTACAACTCTGTAAATTTTCAAGAAAATCGGTTCAGCCGTTTCGGAGCCTATATATCTATATTTTCGACGTAATGTATTGGTTTGGTTTACCTATATTTATATCGTGTCCAGAGTAAGGTAGCGAGCCAGAGAAGATTCACTCGAGGGCCGGATGTGGCCCGCGGGCCGGGGGTTGCCGACTGCTGCTTTAGGGTATATTTCAGTTGATAACAAATGTAAGTTTGTTGCATTTATTGAGTAAGTTCAGTTTTGATAATTTGTAATTTTTCTTGTAAACATAGAAAACATGGCTCATGTAAAGATTTACAAATTCCGTTTTTTTTTTTAATAATTTCAATTTATATGAAGGTATTTATTGGCATCTTTTAATTGCCAATAATAAGCAGAACGTGATGGGCTATTGCGGGAGGTTTTACTATTAAAAGATAAGGTGTTAAAATAATAGGAGGATTTAAAAGTATTCTTCGTACAATCTATATAATATTTTGTTACTCTGGAATTGTCAATGGTGGAAAAAGAGCATAGATAATTATAACACTTCCAGCCATGTTTGTATGATCCCAGTATATATTTACAGGCATAATTACATCTGGACATAATTTCTGATCTTTCGTTTAGTAATTGTTTTTGTTCTAAGAACAACATAATAGCTAAATTATGTACACATTTGGATGTATGCATATGTATCTTAGCATGTCTGCAAAGGTATCGTGTGTATTCGTGAAGCGGTTACAGGATTTTCTTTAAATTATTTATTACTTAAAATAACGAAAAGTTATAAAGACGAGAAAGTGTTAAAAATATAATCTACATCAAGCATATGTAGTTAAATTAGTAAATGATACCGAAACAAATTAATTATCAGAAAATTGAAAAATCAATAAATTCGGGATAGGGGTTAGATTATACATTAAGCTATCTAGTTATATTATATTAGAAACTAAATTAACTATACATTAGGGCATATAGTAGACGATGATGACAGATAGAAGTTGCTTTCCTACATTTGTTTACAAGGTTTAATTTCGGGGAATTTAATAATTTTCAATTTTCTATTGTGAACATAGAAAACACGGCTCATGTAAAGATTTACAAGTTCTGTTTGTTTGTTTGTTTTTTACTATTTTCCATTTTACAGCAGGAACTTTATTGGCATCTTTCAATTGCCAATAATAAGTAGGAAGTAATGGGCTACTTTAGTAAGTTTTATTATGAAAAGATAAGGTGAAAGTAATGGCGAGTTTAAAAGTATTCTTGGTAAATCCGATATAATATTTTATTATTGTGGAATTGTCAATGGTGGACAAAGAGCATAGACACTTACAACACTTTCGTCCATGTTTGTATGATCCCAGTATATATTTACAGGTATAATTACATCTGGACATAATTTCTGGTCTTTTATTCAGTAATTGATTTTGTTCTAAGAACAGCATCATAGCTAAATAATATCGTCAGCGTTGTGTGGTCTGACAAAAATGTGTTGTAAAATCCTTGATTAACTATTTTAAAACTTTTCTGTCCTTTGAAACATCCAGTCAGGCATTTAGAAAGCAGAAAGTAAAGTCAGTTATTGTAAATCACCTGAAGAATCCAAAGGCTTAAAACGTAGGTTACGCGGTTATAACTCATTTGCAAATGAAAAAGTATTCAAAAGTTTTCCAATAATAATGTGTTGAACATTTTTTAGTACAACCGTATACTATACGAATTTAATTATGACCCAAAGCTAAATAATTATGAGTTTGAGTTTTGTTTAACGGCATATCCACCTTTGTGGGCTATTTAATGCTAGAAAGGTGAGGTTTTAGAATATTTTTTAATGTCCGGTTATAGTGAGAAGGTAGATTTATTCAGATATTAATGAACATTTTTTGATTTTATTTTTTGTTTATTTTAGAAAACTGAAAATGCCTTGTATTTTTGTATTCAAAAATTATTTGCTGAGAATATTTTTCCCTTCAAAAATGTGTTATGGTAAAAATCTTTTCTTCAAAAAATATATTTTTGGTAATATTTTCCTTCAAAAATGTATATTTTTCTATAAAAGTCTATATATATATATATATATATATGCTCCTCACAACCTCCCACTCATAGGCCTTGCTGCCGGATGCAGTGAACTAATTATGTCTGTAGGATGACCATATTCATATATACATATACATATATATATATATATATATATATATAAAAGTCTATTTTTGTCCTTTCATAGTGTTTTGACCCCATTTTGGGGGTTAACTATTTGCCCAGAGATGGGACCCTAACAGTTACTACCACTCCGGGTCACGGTGAACCTGAGAACAACAGCAATTAAGAGGTGGTGCCATGCTCCTCACAACCTCCCAATCAGAGGCCTTGCTGCCGGATGCAGTGAACTAATTATGTCTGTAGGATGACCATATATATATATATATATATATTTAGTATATCGAGGCAGCAAGTAATTTTCTAGACATATGCTATTAAATATAAGAGACAATGAATGTCTATTATGTTTAATCATGAGCCGTTCTAAACGTCGTATTTTTGCTTTAATTTCAGTTGAAAATAAAGACAAAAATTCTCCAACATTTGGATAATTATTTATTGGTTTTCTTCTAAGCTTTCGGCTCACATGAGCCATCTTCAGAGAGGTAGTTTAAACTGAAATATTATAAAATCCACCATCACCGACGATTTTATTTTGTGTTGACATAAAACTCCGCTTGGCAACGGCAATAGTTACCAAAAATAATAAACGCAGTTCTTAAGTTTGCGATGCGGTTTTATGACGTCACACCGCAGGATAGCGCGAAATGACAACAAAACCATCTAGTCAAATGCAATGTAATATGTTATTTCCTGTTTTAAAGTTGATTTTATTGAGTGTTGGTTGTTTTGATTTGATGTACATGGCCTCCAATATCTGCAGGTTCCTCTTACTGTGTGTATGAGTAAGGATCACCGTATTGTTGACCAAAAGTAAGAGGAGCTGCTGGCGATTGTTTACATTCTGTAAATAGCACGCCTTAAAATTTTTTTTTTTTTTGGCGAGCGTCGATAAATTTAAGGTCTCCGACTGATGACAAATCACTCGAGTTTCAATCCCGTCTTGAAGCAAACGGTTAAACTAGCCTCACTGATGAGCTGTAATGGAGCAAAACGGGCCTGTATGTTGATGAAACTATATGCTTATATATATATATATATATATAAATAAGAAAAATTAAGGCAGACACGTTATTTCATGGTAAATCCGAAGTTTAGGCCTATTTCAAGCGAACCATCATCCGCTTCTGTCTTTAGTGTACAAAATATTTTACACGAATGGAACAATCTTTTGTACAATAAAGACGGAAGCTGATGATGGTTCGCCTGAAATTGGCCCACACTTCCGATTTACCATGAAATAACGTGTCTGCCTTAATTGTTCTTATATTTGCTCTCTATATATTTATATACATATATATTTAGAGCTATCTTAGAGAGTTATTCTATTACTGCATGTATAGGATACTCCTTTGGATTCTTCTATACCTACACTGCATGCTGATATATATATATATATATATATATATATATATATATATAAACGGATCTCGATATGTGAATTCACAAGTTTATTTGCTTGAAGAGAGTCAACTTTAAACAAGAACATGTAGCGTCACAAATACCATTAGGGACACTTAATGTATCATGCAAAAAGCAAGTAATTTAAATAATAAGATTAACAACAATAAATCCATACTTTAAACAAAACGTTCACGGCTTCTCGTACTTTTTATTCTATATATATATATGTTAATACTGAGCATCAGGAAGAGACAGCTCCTGGGACATACAATGAGGAAGGAGAGCTTGGTGAACCTGATACTAACAGGCCAGATGGGGGAAAAAGAGACGGGGGAATGTAGCGGATAACATATTTGAAGGGCCTGATCAGGTGAATGACAGAACGGGTGTTGCTAGATGTCACAGGGGAAAGCGTGTTGAGAGCCAACAGGGAAAGGGAGACTGAGAAGGCCAGATCGGGGGAAAAAGAGACGGGGGAATGTAGCGGATAAAATATTTGAAGGGCCTGATCAGGTGAATGACAGAACGGGTGTTGCTAGATGTCACAGGAGAAAGCGTGTTGAGAGCCAACAGGGAAAGGGAGACTGAGAAGGCCATGATCGCCTACGTTCCAAAAGGACAAGGCAAATAAAAGAAGAAGAAAACCTCTAAAGTAGGGCAAGTTATGATTGTCCACCCATCGTTTTTCAGGGTGCTTTTAACATAAACAAACAACCACACCCCAGACACTCCCCTTGCAACCGTGGAGAATAAAACAAGAGTTCGACAGTAGAAACTTCTAAGAGATTTAAATTTAGTATCTCAACTACCTTTTGCAATTTGAAGAGACTTGGATTTAAGAAATACAGCTGATTTTGGCAAATCGAAAAATGTGCCATTGACGCTTTGATTGGGGTGAAATGATTATAAAAAATAAAATTCCCGTACGCACGAATAGTAGACCTATTCATTTCCATTTTTCCTTAAAATTCTATACTATTATTAATTTTTTTTTTAATTTTCTCATTTTTATTCCTCGATTAGATTATGTTCCTGATATGAAAAGCCAGTTAATTATTTATTAACTGAAATAAGAATTAATATTTATTTGAATGGTGTAGGCTTTATTCATTTTCATGTCTATAAATGATTGATTCGATTTTTTTGAGACACTTTTAGAAATGGAAGTGACAACGCAATTATTTCGTTTTCACCTTCCAGAATTTATTTTTTTTAAATTTTAATAATTTCCCCATTCTCCTGTCGCCTTTTGTTTTTTTGTCACCTCCGGAATTCCCCGACATTTTTTTAGCTTCTCTCTTTGTGTCTTTCTCGATTTTTTTTTTTTTCTTATGTTTCTTTATTTGTCAACCTCTTTCATTTGCATTCGTCCGTGTCTTTGATTTGTTTTCGTTTGCTTTCTTAACGTAGATTATTTCAGTGAGTTTTCAATTTTTTTTAAGAAGTTATTAATTATAGAGAGAGTAAGCAAAATAAATTCCGAATAAATCAATAGAAACTTATATGACATAAAAGTTATTAAAATAACAGATAAATATCAAAGCAATTACATACAATAGATAGATAGATAGATAGATAGATAGATAGATAGAGAGAGAGAGAGAGAGAGAGATAAATAAATAGTAGACATAGATAGATAGATAGATAGATAGATAGATAGATAGATAGATAGATAGATATAAATAAAGAGTAGGCATAGATAAATAGATAGAGAGAGAGATAAATAAAGAGTAGACATAGATGGATAAATAGATAGAGAGAGAGAGAGATAAAGAGTAGACATAGATAGATAGATAGAGAGAGAGAGAGAGAGAGAGAGATAAATAAAGAGTAGACATAGATAGATAGATAGATAGATAGATAGATAGATATAAATAAAGAGTAGGCATAGATAAATAGATAGAGAGAGAGATAAATAAAGAGTAGACATAGATGGATAAATAGATAGAGAGAGAGAGATAAAGAGTAGACATAGATAGATAGATAGATAGATAGATAGATAGATAGATAGAGAGAGATAAATAAAGAGTAGACATAGATAGATAGATAGATAGATAGATAGATAGATAGATAGATATAAATAAAGAGTAGGCATAGATAAATAGATAGATAGAGAGATAAATAAAGAGTAGACATAGATGGATAAATAGATAGAGAGAGAGAGATAAAGAGTAGACATAGATAGATAGATAGATAGATAGATAGATAGATAGATAGATAGATAGAAGTACAGAATGAGATAGATAGATAGATAGATAGATAGATAGAGAGAAAGAGATAAGTAAAGAGTAGACATAGATAGATGGATAGATAGATAGATAGATAGATAGATAGATAGATAGATAGATATAAATAAAGAGTAGACATAGATGGATAAATAAATAGATAGAGAGAGAGAGATAAATAAAGAGTAGACATAGATAGATAGATAGATAGATAGATAGAAAGAGAGAGAGAGAGAGATAAATAAAGAGTAGATATAGATAGATAAATAGATAGATAGATAGAGAGAGAGAAATAAAGAGTAGACATAGATAGATAAAGAGTAGAAATATAAAGAATAGATAGATAGATAGATAGATAGATAGATAGATAGATAGATAGATAGATAGATAGATATAAACAAATTAGTGTGGATAGATACATACATAGATAGATATCAACAAGTACAGATAGATATAAACAAAATTAGATAGATAGATAGATAGATAGATAGATAGATAGATAAAATTAAATTGAGCCATATATATGTATATATCTATTGAGAGAGACAGAGAGGGTGTGAAAGAGATACAATTAGTTAAGGCTACGTAGAAATAAAAATTGGGGACAAATATATATGCACACACGCACCCACGCACACACACATGCGGTGTAGATATAGAAGAATCTAAAGAAGTGTCCTGTACATACAGTGGTAGGATAAGAGAGCTCTAAATAAATATGTATATAAATATATAGAGAGCAAATATATGAACAATTAAGGCAGACAATTTATTTCATGGTAAATCGGAAGTTTAGGCCTATTTCAGGCGAACCATCATCAGTTTCTGTCTTTATTGTACAGAAGATTTTGTGTACACACACACACACACACACACACACACACACACACACACACACACACACACACACATATATATATATATATATATATATATATAGATAGATAGATAGATAGATAGATAGATACATAGATAGATAGAAGCTGTAGTGATGGGATCAAAAAGACAAAAAATAGATTATCTCTCCGGTTAAAGATCTTTTTACATCTCTTTGCCGTGAAGGTAAGGCAAGTAATGATTGCCTGACCACTGTTTCTTAACCGTTTTTTTTTTAACCACATACCACGTAATTCTGTTTAAAAAAAATTGTAAGAAAAATCACGACACCTAACCACTTTTAAACATCACTTTATGAGTCACCACCAAAATCAAAAATTATTAATTGCAGCGAGCAAATTAACATTAAACATTTCCTCCGGCTCACTTGTGTTTGTTCAACACCGACAGATGCCAGCTGTGGTTTATACTGCTACTATGCTGAGCGAACATTAGTTACAGTTTCTGGGAGAGAGCACGTTATCCAGCGTAAACAACAGTCTGAACAAGGCCAGGACGTTCAAACCCTCGGTCACGATGACTTGTCATTTCGAGCTAGCACTACTATCGACAACATTTCAAAGGGAGGGTTTTACCAAATTTCACTAACAAGGCTTGAGTCAACTTGTGGTATGGTTTCCAGGCACTTTCCAAAGGTGCCACACGCTGGGATCGCCCCCTCCAGGCCGATAACGTCAAGAAATCATTTTCCAGACAAATCGACCATGGTGTAATTTGAACCCGGGCAAGCGTTCTATCGACTCTAACATCCATATATATATATATATATGTATATATATATATATATATGGACGTTAGAGTAGTAGTTCTAACATCCATATATATATATACATACATATATATATATATATATATATATATATATATATATATATAATAAATAAACCCACAATCAAAATATTACAAATTCTTTAAAATATATACGAATACATTAAATTCGAAAGCGAGAAGATTCGCGATTTTCATGTCTTGTATGTTTGTATTGTATGAGGCTGACCAAAATTAAGGCATTCTGGAATATTTAAACATTTTATTTACCGAACATCCATTTTTATGGTTCTGTTAACATTTCGTGCTTTCACGCGGTGTGGCGTCATAGAACCGCATTACAAAATTACGAACTGCGTTTGCTATTTGGTAACTGTTATCGTTGCTTTGCAAAGTTTTATGCCATAAACGTTTTAAAATCGTCTTCGATGGTGGATGTTTTTATGTTAACGTCCCTGTAACCTCTCTGAAGATGGCTCATGTGAGCCGAAAGCTTAGAACCAACTTCATAAAAAATATCCAAATGTTGGAGAATTTTTGTCAAGATGGTTAAATAAAATAAAGACAAGAGGAAAACTGTATTTTAAATTCGCCTACGCGTTTCATCCTGTGATGGACTTTATCAAGGCAAAAAGACGAAATGAGTTTTATTCCAAATTACGTATCTATAAACAAACAGTGTTGGCAACCACAAAAACGCTCACAAATCATTTCAAAAGATGAACAGAATATTTTAGTTTTTAGAATTCCTTCATGGGTAGTGCAAAGTCATGAGATATTAAAATGAAGGGAATTCAACCTTTTTCTTTGAAACTTTATATTATGTATGTTAGTCTGTTTTAGAATTCCTTCGTGTGTAATGCAAAATTGATTGAATATATATATATATATATATATATATATATATAAATTATTATGTTTTAGTACATGTACATTATTTTTTAATATATGTCCTCGACAATCATATGTTTGTTTCAACGTTGGGTGCCCAACGTTTATAGCCCCTTTAAAAAATGGATGTCCGTTATACAGCTATTGATAGTAATACTGTATATTGAGCATGATCCTCGGAAAATAGCCCCTTTAAAAAATGGATGTCCGTTATACAGCTATTGATAGTAATACTGTATATTGAGCATGATCCTCGGAAAATAGCTCCTTTAAAAAAATGGATATCCGTTATATAGCAATTGTTAGTAATACTGTTTATTGAGTATAACACTCGAAAAATAACCCTCTTAAAAAATGGATGTCTATTATATAACAATGGTTATAATACTGTTTATTGTGTATGATCCTCGAAAAATAAACCCCTTTAAAAATCAGTAGATGTCCGTTACATAGCAATTGTTCATAATAGAATTTATTGAGCATGATCCTCGGAAAATTATCCCCTTAAAAAATGGTCGTCCGTTATATAGCAATTGTTAGTATAACTGTTTTTTGAGTATGATCCTAGGAAAATAACTCCCTTAAAAATGGATGTCCATTATATAACAGTTGTCAGCAATGCTGTTTATAAAGTATGATTCTCGGAAAATAACACACTTTAAAAAAAGTGGATGTCCGTTAAATAGCAATTGTTAGTAATACTGTCTATTGAGTATAATCCTCGGAAAATAAAGACCTTATAAAAATGAATATCTGTTGTATATCAATTGTTAGTAATACCGTTTATTTCGTATGATCCTCGGAAAATAACACCCTTTAAAAAATGGATATACGTTGTATAGTAATTGTTAGTGATACTGTTTAATTATAAAGATCCTCCGAAAATAACCCCCTTTCAAAAACGGATATATGTTGTATAGCAATTGTTAGTAATATTGTTTAAAGAGAATCGTCCTCGGAAAATAACCCCCTAAAAAAAAATTGGTTGTCCGTTATATAGCAATTGGTAGTAATACTGTTTATTGAGCTTGATCCTCGGAAAATAATCCCCTTTAAAAAATGGATGCCAGTTGTAAAGCAAATGTTAGCAATACTGTTTATAAATTATGATCCTCGGAAAATAACCCCTACAAAATGGCTGTCCGTTATATAGCAATTGTTAGTAATACTGTGTATTGAGTATAATCCTCGAAAATAATCCTTTTTTAAAAAATCGATGTCCGTTTTTATAGCAATTGTTAGTAACACTGTCTATTGCTTATAACCCTTGGAAAATAACCTCCTTTTAAAACAATGGATGTCCGCTATACAGCAATTGTTAGTAGTACTGTTTATTGAGTATGATTTCGGATAATAGACCCCTTTAAAAAATGGATGTTCGTTTTTATAGCAATTGTTAACAAAACTGTTTATTGAGTATGATGCTCGGAATATAACCCCTTAAACATGCATGTCCGTTTTATAGCAGTCGTTAGTCATACTGTTTATTGCTTATGATCCTCGAAAAATAGCCCCCTTTAAAAATGTGGATGTCCGTTATATAGCAATTATTATAATAATGTATATTGAGCATTATTCTCGTAAAATAACCCCCTTTAAAAAATGGATGTCTGTTGTTATAGCAATTGTTTGTAATACTGTTTATTGAGTATGATCTCGGAAAATAAGCCCCCTTTAAAAAAAAGTAGATGTCCGTTATATAGCAATTGTTAATAATATTGTTTGTTGAGTATAATCCTTGGAAAATAACCCCCTTAAAAAATAGATGCCAGTTTTTATAGCAATTGTTAGTCATACTGTATATTGAGTATCATCTCGGTAAATTATCCCCCTTAAAAAAGTGGATGCCCGTTATATAGCACTAACAACCTAGTCTGAGATGATTGTTCCAGACAAATCTGAGCTGCTAAACAGCAGTTGGTCATCGAAAAGGGAGCCTAACGCGGGGCGATGCCGAGCAATCGTATTGTATAATGAATTCCATTCTCACCGAGTACCCTGTTCGGGTTTTTGTTTCGAAATAAGCCATTCTAGGTGGTCTTACCTTATCTCCCTATCCACAAAATTCTAGATTATTGCTTCCATACATACCGTTGTAAATTCTAAATTGTTTTTCTTTTAGTCAAGCTGCTAACCACGGCTAGGGAGAAAAGTTGTCCACGCAGTTTAACCCATAGCAAAAAGGGAAGTGATGGATACGTGTACTTCTTAAGCCTTCGACCTGAATTCGAACACAACTCACCGATTTCTCATTCCGAGATTCTAACCAGTACCCAACCTGAACACCCCCGGGTTAATCTATCTGAAATAATTAAATATTTTAAAGAAATCCAAAGTTGGGGAGGTACGCTTTGTGGGTGTAGGTATGCAATCGGTGAAATTATCGACATATTTTTTTTTTAATTTATCTTTCACTGTGCTGAGTAAAGAGTGAGGGAGAGAGGGCGCTGTTAACGTCACAGCAAAATGAACATCTTTTAAAAAGCCAGCAAATACTACGATAAATTTTTAAAAAAGAAGCGAAAAGAAAAGAAAAGATATTTAATATGCCAATCCAATGAAAATAAACAGTCTTCAGGTAAAACTGACTGAAATCACTTAATTAATTGAACAAGATTTTAAACTGCTTCGGATCGATCGGGGTTTGAACTGCCGACAGATATTGATTGGTCGATAAGAAAAGAAGATGAAGAAGAAGATGAAGAAGAAGATGGTGAACAATATGAAGATGCAGAAGATGACGATGATGATGAAGAAGAAAATAATGAAGAATAGAAAGGTGAAGAAAAAGATGAAGAAGTAATTAATGAAGAAGGAAATATAGATGATAACGGTGAAGAAGGTGAATACGATGATGATTAATTAAAATGATGATGATGAGGAGGAGGAGGATGAAGATGAAGAATATGATGATAAAGAAGAAGAAAAAGATGAGGATGAAGGGGAAAATGATGAAGAAGAATTTTGGGAAGAAGATGAAAACGATAAATGGAACACGATGAAGGAGATGGCAATGAGGAATAAGATGATGAGAAACGATGATGATGATGATGAAGAAGAAGATGGAGAAAAGAAGCTGTAGATGGCGATGATGATGATATGTGGTCTGTGATTTGGGAACGAATGCTATGTATATTTACCGAGGCACAAACGGTGATTATTTTATTAAATAAAGATTTGAAGCATTTTTTTTTTTTTGCATCTCTAACTAGTGGATTGTTGATTTTATGCGCATGCTCACTCATGTGTGTGTGAATATGTGTGTGTGAATATGTGTGTGTGAATATGTGTGTGTGAATATACGTGTGTGAATATACGTGTGTTTGTATTTGAGTTTGAGTTTTGTTTAACGGCATATCAACCTCTGTGGGTTATTTAATACCAAAATGGTTGGGTTTTAAGGTATTTTTTTTTAATGTTCACTTATAGTTAGAAGGTTGATTTAGTCAGATTTTAATGAAAATTTTTATTTTTATTTTTATTTTTTTAGAAAACTGAAAATGTCTTCGAGTTTTGTATTCAAAACCGTTTTTCTGAGAATTATAATAATACTTATAGTAATAACAGAAATATTTAGAAAAATAATCTCAACGATTTTACTTCCCGTGAGATAATTTCAAGTGGTGAATCTCTGCAGAACGATTTGACAATGAATTTCTTTTTCTCATGAGAAGCCGAGTCAAGTGTCCATTTAAAACAACATTTAAATCTGCGAAATTTTATTCAAAACTTACGAACCGGCTCCTTTTATTAAGTGGCAACAGTTAATTGCAAATAAAGGTAAATATGTAATTTTATTATATTAAATTTCAAATTTTCAGTTAAAAAATATTTTTAATAGAAAAAATAAATTATTTTTTCTTCATCGCAATGTAAATCTCCGGTTTTGCTCTTTCGAGCGACATTTGAGTTTTGTTTAACGGTATATCAACACATCTGTGGGTTATTTAATGCCAAAAAGGTGGGGTTTTAAGGTATTTTTTTAATGTTCACTTATAGTGAGATGTGCATTGTGGTGCGTAATGGTGCAGTGGGTATCGGCTCGGAACGAGAAACCAGCGAGCCGAGTTCGAATTCCAATTCTATTCCTTGCATTCACCTGTGCACAAATACCCTTGAGAAAGGTATTAATTCGACTCTTCCCTCTAGTTATAAGCTAAATAGCAAAAAGAGTTCTGTGGTAAACTGGTTGCCAGCCAAGGTTCTAAAGCCTTGGCTGGCAACCAGTCTACCGCAATGGTAACCTACTGCAGTAACCTACTGCAGGATAATCTTCTGCCCAGTCAGTCATGTCTCTTTCGAGACATGATCGCCCAAGCGTATATCACGTATGGCACTTAACTGACTAGCTGAATATAAGAGTTAGAAACATGTTTAAAGCTCCTACTGGGCACAAAAGAGGGGATAGTTTTTGTATTGTTATGAAGTAATAAATTGATCCCCCACTAATTACTACTTTATAATATAATACATCTCTTCTCACTCTAGCTATGAGTTAAATAACAGGAGAGATTGGGTTCTATAGCCTTGGCTGGTAACCAGTCTACCGCAGAAAGTAATGGCAACCTACAGCGGGATAATCATCTGCCCAGTCAGTCATGTCTCTTTCGAGATATGATCGCCCAAAGAGTGTATCACATATAGCACTTAGCTGCCTGACTATAGTGAGAAGCGTGATTGTATCAGATTTCGACGAAAAACGTTTTTTCTTTTTAGAAAACTTGTCTTCCGGTTTTGTATGTTTTTAAATGAAAGTGTAGTGAATTCTGGTTGAGAAACCACACAAAATTATAAAAAAGAAAAAAAAGATACGGAGATAGAAAATGTAAGTTATATTGAACAAAAAAACTGGAATACGGGTTAGTCAATTCAGGAATACTATTAGTAGAAATAATTATATACAGTCTTGAAGTGAAATAGTAGGTCCGAGTAATGAGTCTATTTCCAAACAACTCCAATCTACTCTGCACCAACTTACTGACCAACTTAGCAACGGTATTTACCAACTTTCCCACGCAAGGTTAGATGTGACACAAGGCCATTTTATAGTGGGTCTTCCCGGCCATATAGCCGGGCCAAAAAATGTCTGTCTGTTATTACCGAGTCGTGATTCTACCCTTCAGCAGAACCACGACTGGGTTAGTGTTCTCTGCTCGGAAGCAGAGAGCGCTCTCTACCGGAAGGCAGAGTGCTGACCGTGTCATAGCAGCAGAGGAAACTGACCCTCTTAGCAACTGCCATTCTCTATATAGGCAGGATTATCTGTACACATCAGGCGAGTCCATTCTTGTATACAAAAGGGGCGATCCCACAACAGAAAGAAAGAAGGTTTGGTTCATTTTGTTTTACGGTATATCAACTTTAATGGGTTATTTAACGCCTCCACAAGATTTTGCAATAAACTCGTATGACTAGAATATGTATTCTTTGTGAGAAATCAGTTTGTAGATCAGGTTACATTGACGTATTTTTGTAAAGAGGGTTTTCTTGAGAATCAGATGTATTAATGGTATATCAGGATGTGCGTTGTGGTGCATTTGATATCGGCTCGGAACGAGAAATCAGGGAGCCGAGTTCCAATTCCAGTTGAATTCATTGCATTCACTTACGCGCAAATACCCTTGGGAAAGGTATTAATCCATCTATTCCTTCCAGTTATGGTTCAAATATCAGGACAGATTGGGTTCTATAGCCTTGGTCGGCAACCAGTCTACCGCAGAAAGTAATGGCAACCTCCTGTGGGATAATCTTCTGCCCAGTCAGTCATGTCTCTTTCGAGACATGATCGCCCAATCGTGTATCACGTATTGCACTTAACTGACCGATCCTCATTTTAATGTGCAGTGAATATCGCCTCAGAATTAATCTCTCTCTTTTCCCTCCATCTATAGGTTAAATAACAAGACAGATTGTGTTCTATAACCGTTTTTTTTCAAAAATATATTGCAGTTAATGTTTTCTTTGACAAAGAATTTTTGCTGGAATTTTCACTGTAAAAATCTATTTTTATACTTTTGTGTTTTGACCCCAGATTATGTGTTAACTATTTAGCTGGGAACCTAATAGGTGCTACCACCCCGGGTCAGGGTGGTCGTGAGAGCAAGAGAAATTAAGTGATGGTTCCTTGCTCCTGAAAAGTTCTCATTTAGAGGCCTTGCTGCCTGATGCAGTTTATCATCCCGGATGTAGTTTATTTGTCATACCCAGGACGCCCCTACGTGTGTGTGGGGGGGGGGGGGCTCATACGTGTCGGGGGGGGTAGTGAGTGTATGCCTGTTTTTCGCTAATAATCATGCTTATCTTCGTGTTCTTTCCGGATGCCAACCAGAGACGTAACATCAGAAATGATGTCATAACATTTCCCACTGCTTATTTAAAAAAACAAAAATCAAATAAACCATTATCACACATATTTTACATAAAGAAAGTCTTTTGTAACGAGTGTGCTGTACTTGGGATTTTAATGTTTTGTCTTTCTTTAAGACATAAGGCATAGGCTACCAGGACTCCCTTCAAAATGTCTATAGGAGCATTTTCTAGTCAATCTGAGGGCTCCAACTACAACTGCAATTATTGATGTACTAGCAGTATAGCCCGGTGTTGCTCGGGTGTAATGAAAGCTTTAAAACTAATCCATGGTCCTGGAGCTCAGACTCAGCCTAAAGAATATTTGTGTGAAGTTTGGAGAGAATCGGATAAAAATTGTGGATTTGTATAAAGGATATACAGACAGATAAACACACACACACACACACACACACACACACACACACACAAACATCTTGCCTTTTATATAAATATATATTATCGATTTTCTGCACTATTGTAAGAACTGCAATCTTGGATCTTCTGAATATCGTTTATTATGTCTTTGTCTATGGGTGTATCAAATTTGATTAAAATCGGATCACTCTTTCCATAACTCGATTTTTTTCGATTACCGATTTTCGATATTTATCGAGGGTACCTCGACACAAAACCTAGCTAAGAACACTTGCAGACGCTTATACTACAACCGTGTAAATTTTCAAGAAAATCGGTTCATCCGTTTCGGAATCTCTAGGTAACGGGCACACACACACACAGAGACACACACACACACAAAGTTCCATTTATAAATACGTTTAGATTCATGTGACACATAGTTTGCTATTTCCATTTCAAGATGCTTGTATGTTGATCATTTCTTGAAAATCTGCAAAAATACATTACAATTCAGCTGTGTTCTGAAATGTAGAGCAATATATTTCTAATCTGCAACGTATTTAAATATTCTTAATAAAATCCAAAGAATCTGCAATGTTATTGGTCCTGATATGGCGTCTCGGCTTCAGTCACATTCCGTAACGTAACTTTCTTGGCGAAAAAGATGAAGACGTTTATCATGAAGGAGACGATGAAGAATAAAATGATGACGAAGAAAATGATGATGAAGAAGAAGAATATGACGGAGATAAAGAAGATGGCGAGTAAAGGGTGATGAAGAAGTTGAAGGAGAAGAATATGATAATGATAAAGATGAGAAAGAAGAAAATAAAGAAGATGAGAAAGATAATGATTGAAAACACGAATGAAAAAAAAAGGATGAAGAAAACGAAGAAGAATGATATGAAGAAAAAAGTGAAGAAGATAATGAAGCTGAATAAGAACAGGATGATTGTTGTGGATCTGGGGTTAGATCCAATAAATACAAATCGAAGAGTAATACGGTAGAAAACGCAATATATTGAAGAGAAATATGTACAGTGAAGGTTAGTAGAACGTCGTACAATACAGTTAGTCGAATACGAGAGAATGCGAGATAATACGAGACGTGAGACTTGGCAATGTTACCCTCAGGACTAGATCGCTGGGATACACTACTGTTACACCACAGTGCTATTTCACTCTGGTGACACTCTAGTCCACTAATGACTACTACTATATATAGTTTTAGGAAAAGTCCATATTAGTTTAAACAGGGAAAGTGCCCCAACAATGAAAAAAAAGAGGAAGAAGTTCATGAAGAATAGGGAAATCAAGATGTTGAGAAAGAATACAATGAAATAGAAGATGAAGATTATGATGAATGTGATGACAAAATTCATGAATTATAAGAAGATGAAGAATATGATGAAAGAGATGATAAAATTCATAAATCATAAGAAGAAAAATCGCAAGATCGCCAAGACCTACCGCGGTTTCGCACAACGGCTCGTCAGGCTTGCGATTTTTTCGTGTGTTTTTGCTCTGCGTGACTGCCTTTTTGTTAACACTTTTTGGTTAGTTTAGTATCGAGCACTTTTCTTTCCTGGTGGTTCGTTCCGTTTGAGGGTTTTTTTCTTTACTGTGAAGAACCGTATGTATTGTCGTTCCTACGCAGTTTTCTTTTTTTTTTCCCCTCTTTGTCCAAAGCTCTATAGCCGAGGACAATAACGGAGTTAGATTCTGCTGGTTATTCGTGGTCTTTAAAAATTACTTGTGTAACATTTTAAGATTAGAATACGTACAGAGTCGGTTTTATTATTATTATTATTATTATATATATATATATATATATATATATAAAATTTACAACGTAACTATTTTGTTTTGACACTCCTTGTATCTTGTCAAATAATGATGCTGATTACCAAGTAAAGAGTTTTAAAAGGTTCAAACTAACCAAACCCACTGAATAAGGGAGACCTTTTACGTATTCTGTGATGACCAATCAAAAAGTAATTTCTAAATTGAAGAACATGACAACAAAACCTGAAACAATTTATTGATGAATTAATGTTGATGTTTGATTAAAATAGTGATCATAATTACTAACTGACCATAAATTTTACTTAAACATAGATATAAAAATGTATTTTAAAAAAAGAAGTTTCGTAACAAAATAACTACTTTGTAATGATAACATACTTATTTTATATATTTAAAATATATATTATTTGTTTTTTTATATTGATCACTTTTTTTTAAGAATAGAGTTTTTTGCATAAGGAATTTTATTCCGCCTATATCAATCCTATATATATATATAAGTAAATTAATCTAGTGAGCCAACAAACCTTGGTAGGTTTGTTGGCTTTTCTAGGGCATAGAATAGAGCCTAGAGGCTGTTAGTATGAGGGTATCTAGAAGCATGCCTGTTCAATACTACCTTCATTACGCGATTTGAAAGGAACGACTGGATTAGATCAAACCAGCGTTCAGTTATACTATAGCCCTGTAACTTGCGTAGAAGGCCAGCATGCCAAACTCTGTTAAATATTTTGTAGATATTTAGGGCGAAAGCTCCACCTTCTTTTCGGGAGCCTGGTTTATATACGCTGTGATGGCCGTTAACATATCAGAAGTAGACCTGGAGTAACGGAAACTATACTGTTGTAGGCAATGAGATGTTGAACTACTCCAGTATTGATAGCCTCAAAGACTATTGAAGAACATGACAACAAAACCTGAAACAATTTATTGATGAATTAATGTTGATATTTGATTAAAATAGTGATCATAATTACTAACTGACCATAAATTTTACTTAAACATAAATATAAAAATGTATTTTAAAAAAGAAGTGAGCCAACAATGAGCCAACAATGAGCCAACAAACCTTGGTAGGTTTGTTGGCTCATTGGTTAATTCACTTATTCTGCTCTGCTTACGTATTGAGCTCTTTTTTGTTATTGATTACTCGTCTCAGGTTTTTTCTTTGGGCTACGTACTGGCTAGGTCCAAATCGCTTTGGCTGATGTTCATGTGCTTAGCTCTTTCTTTTTTTTTACAACCATTTTTTCCTTCCGCATATATACGCGGATGGTTTTTCGAAACGTGTATAGTGATAAGTTTGCATATATATATATATATATATATATATATATATATATATATATATATATATATAACCCTGAACTTTCCTCAGTTCTCTCCAAACTATATAACTACTGCCTCTCTGCTTCTGGATTTCATGCCTGCTGGAAGTCCTCCTCTGTGGTTCTTGTATTTGAGAACTCTGGAGAACCCTCAGTCATCTCTAATTGTCGCTGTATCAGCCTCGTTCTTGTTTTTGACAAAGTCTTTGAGGCTATCAATACTGGAGTAGTTCAACATCTCATTGCCTACAACAGTATAGTTTCCGTTACTCCAGGTCTACTTCTGATATGTTAACGGCCATCACAGCGTATATAAACCAGGCTCCCGAAAAGAAGGTGGAGCTTTCGCCCTAAATATCTACAAAATATTTAACAGAGTTTGGCATGCTGGCCTTCTACGCAAGTTACAGGGCTATAGTATAACTGAACGCTGGTTTGATCTAATCCAGTCGTTCCTTTCAAATCGCGTAATGAAGGTAGTATTGAACAGGCATGCTTCTAGATACCCTCATACTAACAGCCTCTAGGCTCTATTCTATGCCCTACTCTATTTCTGATCTTCATCAACAATTTTTTTAATGTAATCAGATCCCAAGTATACGCTGACGACACCACCATTTACTCCCGCCTCGATAAGAAATGAAAATTGCCGAGGCTGACAAAATCTTGAAAAGCTGATCTTGAAAAAGACCTTCAATCTATGGTGGACTAGGGTAAGAAATGACTCGTAAATTTTAATGCTTGCAAAACGAAGTTGCTTTCTCCCTGAAAGCAAAACAATGCGTCTCCTCGTCTTGACTCTCTCTGCCAACTTCAAGTGGAATGACGACATTGAATCTATGGCTGGAGGTCCAGAAAGTTTTTTCTCGTCTGAATGTATCTTGCACAAATCGTTGACGAGAAAAACTTTCTGGGCCTCCAGCTATAGATTCAATGTAGTCATTCCACTTGAAGTTGGCAGAGAGAGTCAAGACGAGGAGACGCATTGTTTTGCTTTCAGGGAGAAAGCAGCTTCGTTTTGCAAGCATTAAAATTTACGAGTCATTGCACAAATAGAAATCTACCATGCACTGAATACTACTGTCACATTTGGTCGGGTGCCCTTGCTATTCATCTCGGGGTTCTCATCTGAATCTATCTTGCACGTATAGAAATCAACCATCCGCCCGTGCATTGAATACTACTGACACATCTAGTCACGTGCCCATGCTATTTATCTTGGGGTTCTGGAAAAAAACTAATGGAGAATCTGCAATGTAATCGATCCCGACCTTTTAGCTCAACTCCAGTTCCTTTCTCACTGACGTAATGTGGCTTCCCTATGCCTCTTCTTCAAATAGTTCAACCAGCTTAGCTCCCCCTATGCATGAATTTACTCGAGCTACTAAACTAGCAACTAGGTCTCATCCTTTTACAGTGAAAATAACACTGCTAATTCATCTCTACGTTTCAATAGTTCGTCAGGGCTTCATCAGACAAAATTTGTTATATTAGTACAACAACTCGTTATAGAGGTGCGACTAGAATTTTAGATTTTTTTCCCAATACTCTTCGTTCGTGCGCATTTAAAGAAAAAATTAGGAAAAATTCTAAGTTCAGAAGTTTGCTCTAGTAAAGGAAGGGGTTTGAGGGATATTGTTTTTTATGGGGTTTAGCTAGCGAAATTTTAGTTGTAATTTTAGTAGTAATTCTTTGGTAGTGGGAGGTATGTGGCTTGACTCTTGAGTTAGTAGTGGTAGGTACTAGAAAGATAGGACGGGCAATACTTGATCAAATATGACAACAGAACTCCATTTTGGGGCTGATTTCGCTCTCGAAGATGGAAAGTGCGACACTGAGATCCTAAAGCGAAGTGGTATGACAAGAGATGCATTCCAGAAGCTAAGTTAAGTATTGGTAGACTGGAAAATTTCGCTCGATAAAAGACGAGAGTACTGGACTGCTATGTGATCTTTGTTCTTCAATATAGATAAAATGCTGGACAATCTCCTCAAAATGTAGAAAAATGCTGAAAAATCTTCTCAAAAATAAAGAAGAGATTTGGAGCAACCGGTTCTACAGAAAGATGCTGAGGATATCATGGACAGAACATGTGAGCAACGATGAGGTTTCGGAGAGGATAGAAAGGAAAAGAAAATTAAGAGAAACAGATTAAGGAAAGTAATGTGTAAGTGATGGGCTTGGGCAAATGGATAACAGAATGGTGTTTGGGTATTGCATTCACTTACGCGCAAATATCCTTGGGAAAGGTATTAATCCGTCACTTCCATCCAGTTATGGGTTAAATAGCAGGACAGATTGGGTTCTATAGCCTTGGTCGACAACCAGTCTACCGCAGAAAGCAATGGCAACCTACTACTGCGGGATAATTTTCTGCCCAGTCAGTCATGTCTTTTTCGAGACATGATCGCCCAAAGCGTGTATCGCGCATGGCACTTAACTGACTGACTGAATATAATAGTTGGAAACATAATTAAAACTTCTACTGGCATAAAGTGGGGGATCGGTTTTCTATTGTTTTGAAGTAAGAAACTGATCCCCCACTAATTATACTTAATATAATAATGTAATATAATCTATCTCTTCTCCCTCCAGTGATGAGTTAAATAGCAGGACAGATTGAGTTCTATAGCCTTGGTCGGCAACCAGTCTACCGCAGAAAGCAATGGCAAACTACTGCGGGATAATCTTCTGCCCAGTCAGTCATGTCTTTTTCGAGACATGATCGCCCAAAGCGTGTGTCGCGCATGGCACTTAACTGACTGACTGAATATAATAGTTGGAAACATAATTAAAACTTCTACTGGCATAAAGTGGGGGATCGGTTTTCTTTTGTTTTGAAGTAATAAACTGATCCCCCACTAATTATACTTAATATAATAATGTAATATAATCTATCTCTTCTCCCTCCAGTGATGAGTTAAATAGCAGGACAGATTGGGTTCTATAGCCTTTGTCGGCAACCAGTCTACCGCAGAAAGCAATGGCAACCTACTACTGCGGGATAATCTTCTGCCCAGTCAGTCATGTCTTTTTCGAGACATGATCGCCCAAAGCGTGTATCGCGCATGGCACTTAACTGACTGACTGAATATAATAGTTGGAAACATAATTAAAACTTCTACTGGCATAAAGTGGGGGATCGGTTTTCTATTGTTTTGAAGTAATAAACTGATCCCCCACTAATTATACTTAATATAATAATGTAATATAATCTATCTCTTCTCCCTCCAGTGATGAGTTAAATAGCAGGACAGATTGGGTTCTATAGCCTTGGTCGGCAACCAGTCTACCGCAGAAAGCAATGGCAACTTACTACTGCGGGATAATCTTCTGCCGAGTCAGTCATGTCTCTTTCGAGCGTGTATCACGTATGGCACTTAACTGACTGACCAAGAGAAAGTGTGCTAATATATCTTGAATAAAATATAGTTCTATTATATAAAAATAGTTTTATTATATAAAAATAGTTATCTTTATATCAAAAAATATTATGCATGTCAAATATACTATAGTTTTATAATATGTTTTTATTATAGATTTATCATATATACGAAATAGACAGCAAAATATTTATAGCAATATATCGTCTAAAATGATGACGATATATGTATTGTTTGTATACTGCTGACTATCTCACATAAACAAAATAATACAACACCCTGCTTAGCGTGACAAAAGGAGTATATATATATATATATATATATATATATATATATATATATATATATATATATATATAAATGATATAATTTTATAATTTAAATAAAGCATAACTAAACGTTTTAAATAAAGTATGACTATTATGTATTTATAATTAATATTTTACATTCTAATATAACTTTATTATCTATATATATAAAAAGCAAGATGTTTGTCTGTCTGTCTGTCTCTCTGTCTGTTTGTCTGTCTGTCTGTCTGCATATCGTTTATACAAATCAACAAATTTTATCCGATTCTCATCAAACTTCACACAAATATTCTTTCGGCTTCCGGTCAGCTAGTGGGCTACTTATTTTTTCCGATTTCCCCCCAATATCTATACATATAAAAGGCAAAATGTTTGTGTACGTGTTTGTGTGTGTCTGTCTGTGTGTATGTCATTTATACAAATCCACTATTCTTATCCGATTCTCACCAAACTTCACACAAATATTCTTTAGGTCTACGGTCAGGTCATGGGCTACTTTTATCCAATGAAATAATTTGTACTATTATGTATAGCGAGTAAGCAGGAAAGCAATTAAGTCCCCAGTTTCAATTTCAGATTGATATTTAGTATTTTTTCAATAATTATAGCAATTTACAGTGTCAAGAGATTATTTGCAAGATCTATCATTTAGTAAAAAAAAGAACTAACACTGAATGAAAGAACTATATAATCAAAGAAATTAGCAAAGGAAAGTCTTCGTTTCAAATTTCTAAGGATTTTAAAAGGGCTCATCGAACAATCAAGAAAATATGTCAAATGGGAATTCAACCAAGGAAAAAGGTCTCAGGCTGAATTCAGGAATTTAACAAAGCGAAATCTACCACATATCCGAATAGAATTAATAAGAAACCCAAATGCGTCAAGTGCGTTCATATTTGAGGCCGCAGGAGCTCCTATGGTGTCAAGGGAAACAAGGTGTAAAGCATTAAGGAAGTTTGCTGATGTAAAAAAACAAAAAAAAAACAAATAAACATGAAAAAAAACATAAGGAAAGAAGATTGCAATGGGTAAAAAATACATGAAAATTGATTTCAGTAAAGTGCTTTTTACAGACGAATAAAGGATCACCCTCGATGGGCCCGATGGATGGGCTCGAGGATAGGTTTGCAAGAAACATGACGCAAAAAAAAAAAAAATAAAAAATAAAACGCCAACAAGGCGGCGGCAGGATCATGATATGGGCTGGGATTATTGGTAACATCAGATGTTGACAATAGGCTGCTAAGAGTTATTGAAAAGAAAGGAGCATTTATGCAATAAATTTTAGGAGGTTCTTATTATTTTGTGTTAATATATCTTTTATTTATAAAATAAAATGTTTTTTTTACGTTTTTCTTTTAAGAAATTGACGAATTTGTTTTAAATTCTTTTCATGTTATTTTTTCACATGAGTTTTACAAGGTATAATAATGTAAAATTAACAAAATAAATAGTTGCAAATGAACTACTGACAGTCAAATTAGTCTTTGTTAACTTAGTAATGTTTTTCCAACGAAAAACAATAGTTTTTCTATCACTATATATCTAAGTTAATATTATTAAGTAGAATCTAAACAACATCATAATAGGACATTTAACATTAAAGACGCAACTCTTTATACCAGTTCATAACTTGCATATAATCTCTAGACGCAGTTTATATGCGTTCTTTGTCGATAATCGAAAAAATTGAGTTATGGAAGGAGTGGTCCGATTTTAATCAAATTTGATACGCTCATAGACAAAGACATATGAAACGATATTCAGAAATTTCAAGTTTTTTTTTCAAACCAAAAGCAATAGTTTTCGCTATCAATATATATCTACAATATTGAGTAGAATCTAAATAACAGCATAATAGGACTTTTAAGATTAAAGGCGCAACTCTTTATACCAATCAATAACTTGCATATAATCTCTAGACGCATTTTATATAAAAGGTAAGATGTTTTTGTGTGTGTCTGTCTGTATGTTCTTTATACAAATCCACAATTTTTATCTAATTATCACGTAACTTCACATAAATATTCTTTAGGCTTCTCATCAGTCTATGGGCTCTTTTTTTTCGATTTTCCCAACATCGGAAATCGATAGACCTATATCCGATCAGGGCTGATCAAGATCAGCATTTCAGCCCTTATATCGTTGTTCTTGCAGCTGAATTTGTCCTAACTTGGTAAAATTATAGTTTTTATAAATACTAAAACACAGGGAAATTTCACTAGAAACAAAGAAAAGAGTGCTGGATTGCTATGTGATTTCAGTTCTTCAATACGACAGTGAATGCTGGACAATATCATCGAAAATGAGGACAAAACTGGAAGCAGCGGAAATGTGGCTCTACAGAAGGATGCTGCGGATATCGTGGACTGAGCATGCAAGCAACGAATAGGTGTTGGAAAGGATGTCAACAAAAAGGAAATTAATACTGAGCATCAGGAAGAAACAACTGAAGTTCCTGGGACATACAATAAGGAAGGAGAGCTTAGAGAACCTGATACTGACTGGCCAGATAGAAGGAAAAAGAGACAGAAGAAAACAGCGGATAACATATTTGCAGGGCCTGATCAGGGGGATGACGGAACGGGGGTTGCGAGTTGTAACAGGAGAAAACATACTAAGGGCCACAAGGGATAGGGAGACGTGGAGAACCATGATCGCTTACGTCCTGAAAGGACAGGGCACATAGAAGAAGAAGATATGAGCAGCTTAAAAAATTCCTTTTCATAATATGTATGATTCCCATTTCATTATATGTATTACAATTATGTCCTCCATGGGTTTGTTTCTGAAGTCATAATTATGTTAACAGATGTCACAGAAATAATTCATGTTATGATCATAATTTCACTATTGCGTTAGCATAGTTAAGGGACGTAAGTGCTTATTTACAGAAAACCGCTGGTGCGTGAAAGGGAAAAAAACCGTATTACAACGAATTGTATGAAAAGAACTGTCGTAATTGGAGAAACCTCTTGGATTCTTAAGTTTTCGTTATCTTTTTGAGGCGTATATGCTTCCGGGTTTTATTAATTTCTTATTCTCCGTTTCATATAGGCAAATTCCTACCTGAATATTCTTACTCTCTACAATAAGTTTGAAGTTTTCCTACTGTTTTCATTTGCTTCCTGACAGATGCAGTTTTGGATTTTATCAATTTCTTTTCACCTGGTTCCAGGGAGGCAAAAATTCATTCTGGATTTTCTTACTCTTGAAAAAAAATCTTGCAATTTTCATACTGATTTCATTTGCCTTCTGAGAGATACTGTTCAGCACTTTATGGCTATGGTAAATTTATTTTTGAATTTTCTGACTCTGCAAAAATCTTGCAATTTGTTTTCTGAGAGATAATTTTCTGAACTTTCTTAATTTTATGCTTCCAGATATCTAAAATACTTTCTGGAATCAGATTGTTTTCATTTGCTTTCTGAGAGATACAGTTCTGAATTTTATTAATTTTTTGTGATATGCTTCACGATAGGCAAAATTCTTTCTGGAATCAGATTGTTTTCATTTGCTTTCTGAGAGATACAGTTCTGAATTTTATTAATTTTTTGTGATATGCTTCACGATAGGCAAAATTCTTTCTGGAATCAGATTGTTTTCATTTGCTTTCTGAGAGATACAGTTCTGAATTTTATTAATTTTTTGTGATATGCTTCACGATAGGCAAAATTCTTTCTGGATTTTTTTACGTTCAACAATAAGATTGCAATCAGATTGTTTTCATTTGCTTTCTGAGAGATACAGTTCTGAATTTTATTAATTTTTTCTGATATGCTTCACGATAGGCAAAATTCTTTCTGGATTTTCTTACGTTCAAAAATAAGATTGCAATCAGATTGTTTTCATTTGCTTTCTGAGAGATACAGTTCTGAATTTTATTAATTTTTTGTGATATGCTTCACGATAGGCAAAATTTTTTCTGGAATCAGATTGTTTTCATTTGCTTTCTGAGAGATACAGTTCTGAATTTTATTAATTTTTTGTGATATGCTTCACGATAGGCAAAATTCTTTCTGGATTTTCTTACGTTCAACAATAAGATTGCAATCAGATTGTTTTTATTTGCTTTCTGGATGATACAGTTCTGAATTTTATTAATTTTTTGTGATATGCTTCACGATAGGCAAAATTCGTTCTGGAATCAGATTGTTTTCATTTGCTTTCTGAGAGATACAGTTCTGAATTTTATTAATTTTTTGTGATATGCTTCACGATAGGCAAAATTCTTTCTGGAATCAGATTGTTTTCATTTGCTTTCTGAGAGATACAGTTCTGAATTTTATTAATTTTTTGTGATATGCTTCACGATAGGCAAAATTCTTTCTGGATTTTGTTACGTTCAACAATAAGATTGCAATTTTCAGACTGTTTTCATTTGCTTGCTGAAAGATACAGTTCTGAATTTTATTAATTTTTTCTGATATGCTTCACGATAGGCAAAATTCTTTCTGGATTTTGTTACGTTCAACAATAAGATTGCAATCATATTGTTTTCATTTGCTTTCTGAGAGATACAGTTGTGAATTTTATTAATTTTTTCTGATATGCTTCACGATAGGCAAAATTCTTTCTGGATTTTCTTACGTTCAACAATAAGATTGCAATCAGATTGTTTTCATTTGCTTTCTGAGATATACAGTTCTGAATTTTATTAATTTTTTGTGATATGCTTCACGATAGGCAAAATTCTTTCTGGATTTTCTTACGTTCAACAATAAGATTGCAATCAGATTGTTTTCATTTGCTTTCTGAGAGATACAGTTCTGAATTTTATTAATTTCTTCTAATCTCGTTCAAGTTTCTTTATTAATTATCTTAATTTCTGAGATATTATAGCAGTTTCCATATTGTTTTCAATTTTACTGTTCTATGCAATCTGGACTTTATTAAATTCCTCTCTTCTGGTTCCAGTTAAGGAAAATTCCTCTGGCCTTTTCTTACTTTCTACGATAAAATTGCAAATACCTTTCTGCTTCGCTATTTCCAGCAAGATTAGGTGTGTGACTTTCTGGATTGTGTTCATCTGTATTTCCTTTGTTTGATGTACATACACTGCAGCCTGTGTTCAACTTGTATTGATGTCATCACGGGTGACCTGATACACCCCAAAAACTGTTTAACTTCGCTTGAATTTTTTTTTAATCATATCACCCCAAGCAAGGCGGTCATGCCACTGATGCACAGGGGGCTACTTAAGATCGGAAAAGAGAAAGCTGGAAACCACATCCTAAACAGGGAACAAGGGATGAGCCTCTTCACCTGTTCAAAAGATGTGGGTGGAGTGTGAACCGGGCAATAGTTTAGTCTATCTACTCCAATTGAAAAAAAAGAGTAAGAAGATTGGAAAAAAGAAATCCTGAAATCACATCCTAAACAGGAAACAAGGTATGAGCCTCTTCACCTATTCAATAGACGTGGGTGGAGTGTGAACCGGGCGATCTACTCCAATTGAAAAAAAAAGAGAAAGAAGATTGGAAAAAGGAAAGCCGGAAACCACATCCTAAACAGGGAACAAGGTACGAGCCTCTTCACCTGTTCAAAAGATGTGAGTGGAGTGTGAACCGGGCGATAGTTTAGTCTATCTACTCCAATTACATTAGTCTATCTACTCTGATCGGGAAAAGGTCTTGACCTATATCTGACCAAATTTTGGTTGGTTGAGATTGAAAATCATTGAGTATAATGATCGAGTAAATACTGCTTGGCGACAACTCAAGGCTATTCCCCAAATTGTCTTTCAGATGAAACAGAGATCTATCTATCTATCTATCTATCTATCTATCTATCTATCTATCTATCTATCTATCTATGTCTGTTCTTTATCTATCTATCTATCTATCTATCTATCTATCTATCTATCTATCTATCTATCTATCTATGTCTGTTCTTCATCTATCTATCTATCTATCTATCTATCTATCTATCTATCTATCTATCTATCTATGTCTGTTCTTCATCTATCTATCTATCTATCTATCTATCTATCTATCTATCTATCTATCTATCTATGTCTGTTCTTCATCTATCTATCTATCTATCTATCTCAGTTTTATATTCATATCTATCTATCTATCTATCTATCTATCTATCTATCTATCTATCTATCTATCTATCTATCTATGTCTGTTCTTCATCTATCTATCTATCTATCTATCTATCTATCTATCTATCTATGTCTTTTCTTTATCTATCTACACTACCGGCCATAATTATTAGTTCACCCCAGTTTAAAAAAATGATGTATTTCATTCTATTTTAAGCATTTATTGCCAAATGGATAATTCTGAATGAAAATAGAATGTTTCTTTGAACGAGTGGCAACCAGGAAGCCATTGCTTCGGTCAGCCCATAAGAAGACGAGACTAACATGAAAAAGGGCACAAAAAACGGACATCGGAACAGAGGTCAAAAGTGTTACGGACTCATGAGTCTAAGTTCGAACTGTTTGTGAGTAAAAGGAGAGTGTACGTGCGGAGGATGGTCAGGGAGCGAATGAAAGATGAGCATGTACAGTCACCGATGAAACACTGTGGTGGATGCTGTATGGTTTGGGGCTGCTTTGTGGGCACGAGTTCAGGTGACTTGGTTGAAGTAAATGGGACTATGAAAAAATGAACAGTACCATTCAATCTTACAGATACATGCAATTCCAGGTGGATTGCGTATTGTGGGTAAAAATTTCATCTTCCAGAAGGAGAACGACTTAAAACATACTTCTAAATTGTGTCAAAATTATTTAAAATTAAAAGAAACTGCTGGAGAGTTAAAATTTATGTGTTGGCCACCTCAACAGACCTCTCACCAATTGAACTTGCATGGAATGAGTTGAACAGGAGAAGTAAGAAGAAACAGCCTAGTAATGTTCGGGATTTAGTTGCTTGTGTAAACGATATCTGCAGCGAGTTGTCAGAGGATTATATAAAAAAAAGCTCGTGGCAAAAATGAAGGACAGAGAAGGTTATTTTGATGAAACTGCATTATAGTAATTCTTAAATATAAATATATAATAGTATGAAATACATCATTTTTTTTAAAAGATGGGGTGGTCTATTAATTATAGCCGGTAGTGCATGTCTGTTCTTTATCTATCTATCTATCTATCTATCTATCTATCTATCTATCTATCTATCTATCTATCTATCTATGTCTGTTCTTCATCTATCTATCTATCTATCTATCTATCTATCTATCTATCTATCTATCTATCCTCGTTCTCTATATATCAATCTAATATCTATAGAATGTGTGTGAGTGTTGAAGTGAGAGGAGAAAATAGATTTATGTTTAGATACGCACACATTTTTTCTGAAAGAAGTAATTATATATGTTGTTTTTTTCTTCTGTTATTCTAATTTCAAGAAATGCAAGAATATCCGGCGTAACTAGGGAAACGCTTGGTAACTTGTAGCCTGAATTCAAATGCGATAACGTCCTCTTCATGTTGAATGCACTGGTTGACAGAAGTAAGCAGCTCAACTTTCGGCGTCAAATCAACGAATAAGGAAAAGCAATGAATAAAACAAAACGCGGGAATTAGTTAAAAACAAAACAGTAAACAAACCAACAAACAAACAAACAAACAAGAACTCAGTTAAATGAAAAGAAAGAATAAAGACAAAAAAAAAAAAACAACGAAAAGAAACGTTGAGATGGAAGTGAATAAAATCCGAAAATCAATTTTTCTCAAAATCCATATCTTGCCAAGTTCCCTTATGTTGCAGTGACAAGAGTGCTCTCGTCGGCATAATCTCTCAGAAGAAAATCGATTTTCTGTATCGATTTCAAGGGTGACTCCATTTTTCCATAAATTAGATTATTGATTGGGAGGCAAGAACAACAATGCTTTTGGTGATAACCCAGTAATAAAACTGGAAAAGAATGTCACAAGATTTAAAATCCGTTACTTCACGTGATGGAATATATATATATATATATATATATATATATATATATATATATATATATATATATATATATATATATGCGCAGGTCAAAATTATGTTTCTATTTTAAATTTCGCATATTGCATGTAGTTTAAAACATTAGTTGAAATTTATTCATTTCCGGCCGGCGCATGTATTGTTCACTATGCACATTCATTTTAAAAAGGTGCTGAAAACAAAATCAGCCAAATAAATACAATGTTTAAAATGAAGAGGAAATTTGAGGCAACAAAAAAGTAAACTACCTGAAGTGATTGCACTGCTAACAAAATGGTGTTGCTACGACATTTCCTTAACATTATATTCAGTCCGTTAAATGCCATACGCGATACACGCTTAGACGATCATGTTTCGAGACTTGTCAAACTAGGCAGAAGATTATCCCGCAGTAGGTTGCCATTACTTTCTGCAGTGGACTGGTTGCCATCCACGGCTATAGAATTCAATCTGTCCTGTTATTTAACCCATAACAGGAAGGAAGAGATGGATTAATACCTTTCCCAAAGGAAATTGCGCGTAAGTGAATGCAAGGAATTTAACTGGTATTAGAACTCGCCTCCCTGATTTCTCATTCCGAGCAGATATCCACTGCACTAACATTTAAGACGAAAAAGAGAGTGTGCATGAGAAAGAACCGAAGAGAGAGGGAAAATTTGCTAAAACATTTTTGTAGATTTCACACAACTTTCTTCAGTGATGACTCAGGGTGAAGCAATACTTACCGATCTAGTCCAATAAACAAACTAAAGTTGCTTATAAACCACTGCCACACAAAAACACATACTTATCGAAGTCTGGATCATAAACTTTTTTCTAATATACAAGATTCTTTCATTTGCTGAAGAGTATTGGTTTAACCAGACCTACGTACGTTAAATAGAATTAAGAGATGATCATTTCCGATAATACTTCGTACCCATATGTGCAATATACACGATTCTTTCATTCGTTGAGTAGTACTGGTTTAACCAGACCTACGTACGTTAAATAGAATTAAGAGATGATCTTTTCCGATAATGCTTCGTACCCATATGTGCAATATACACGATTCTTTCATTCGTTGAATAGTATTGGTTTAACCAGACCTACGTACGTTAAATAGAATTAAGAGATGATCTTTTCCGATAATGCTTCGTACCCATATGTGCAATATACACGATTCTTTCATTCGTTGAATAGTATTGGTTTAACCAGACCTACGTACGTTAAATAGAATTAAGAGATGATCTTTTCCGATAATGCTTCGTACCCATATGTGCAATATACACGATTCTTTCATTTGCTGAACTGTATTGGTTTAACCAGACCTACGTACTTAAATAGAATTAAGAGATGATCTTTTCCGAGAATGTTTCGTACCCATATGTGCAATATACACGATTCTTTCATTTGCTGAACTGTATTGGTATAACCAGACCTACGTACGTTAAATAGAATTAAGAGATGATCTTTTCCGAGAATGTTTCGTACCCATATGTGCAATATACACGATTCTTTCATTTGCTGAACTGTATTGGTTTAACCAGATATACGTACGTTAAATAGAATTAAGAGATGATCTTTTCCGAGAATGCTTCGTACCCATATGTGCAATATACACGATTCTTTCATTCGCTGAATAGTATTAGTTTAACCAGATATACGTACGTTAAATAAAATTAAGAGATGATCTTTTCTGATAATGCTTCGTACCCATATGTGCAATATACACGATTCTTTCATTCGTTGAATAGTATTGTTTTAACCAGACCTACGTACGTTAAATAGAATTAAGAGATGATCTTTTCCGATAATGCTTCGTACCCATATGTGCAATATACACGATTCTTTCATTCGCTGAATAGTATTAGTTTAACCAGATATACGTACGTTAAATAAAATTAAGAGATGATCTTTTCTGATAATGCTTCGTACCCATATGTGCAATATACACGATTCTTTCATTCGTTGAATAGTATTGTTTTAACCAGACCTACGTACGTTAAATAGAATTAAGAGATGATCTTTTCCGAGAATGCTTCGTACCCATATGTGTAATATACACGATTCTTTCATTCGTTGAATAGTATTGGTTTAACCAGACCTACGTACGTTAAATAGAATTAAGAGATGATTTTTCCGATAATACTTTGTACCCATATGTGCAATATACACGATTCTTTCATTTGCTGAACTGTATTGGTTTAACCAGACCTACGTACGTTAAATAGAATTAAGAGATGATCTTTTCCGAGAATGTTTCGTACCCATATGTGCAATATACACGATTCTTTCATTTGCTGAACAGTATTGGTTTAACCAGATATACGTACGTTAAATAGAATTAAGAGATGAACTTTTCCGATAATGCTTCGTACCCATATGTACAATATACACGATTCTTTCATTTGCTGAATAGTATTGGTTTAACCAGACCTACATACGTTAAATAGAATTAAGAATGATCTTTTCCGAGAATGCTTCGTACCCATATGTGCAATATACACGATTCTTTCATTCGTTGAATAGTATTGGTTTAACCAGACCTACGTACGTTAAATAAAATTAAGAGATGATCTTTTCCGATAATACTTTGTACCCATATGTACAATATACACGATTCTTTCATTTGCTGAACTGTATTGGTTTAACCAGATATACGTACGTTAAATAGAATTAAGAGATGATCTTTTCCGATAATGCTTCGTAACCATATGTACAATATACACGATTCTTGCATTTGCTGAATAGTATTGGTTTAACCAGACCTACATACGTTAAATAGAATTAAGAATGATCTTTTCCGAGAATGCTTCGTACCCATATGTGCAATATACACGATTCTTTCATTCACTGAATAGTATTAGTTTAACCAGACCTACGTACGTTAAATAGAATTAAGAGATGATCTTTTCCGAGAATGCTTCGTACCCATATGTGCAATATACACGATTCTTTCATTCGTTGAATAGTATTGGTTTAACCAGACCTACGTACGTTAAATAGAATTAAGAGATGATCTTTTCCGATAATACTTTGTACCCATATGTGCAATATACACGATTCTTTCATTTGCTGAACTGTATTGGTTTAACCAGATATACGTACGTTAAATAGAATTAAGAGATGATTTTTCCGATAATGCTTCGTACCCATATGTACAATATACACGATTCTTTCATTTGCTGAATAGTATTGGTTTAACCAGACCTACATACGTTAAATAGAATTAAGAATGATCTTTTCCGGGAATGTTTCGTACCCATATGTGCAATATACACGATTCTTTCATTTGCTGAATAGTATTGGTTTAACCAGACCTACATACGTTAAATAGAATTAAGAATGATCTTTTCCGGGAATGTTTCGTACCCATATGTGCAATATACACGATTCTTTCATTCGCTGAATAGTATTAGTTTAACCAGACCTACGTACGTTAAATAGAATTAAGAGATGATCTTTTCCGAGAATGCTTCGTACCCATATGTGCAATATACACGATTCTTTCATTCGTTGAATAGTATTGGTTTAACCAGACCTACGTACGTTAAATAGAATTAAGAGATGATCTTTTCCGATAATGCTTCGTACCCATATGTACAATATACACGATTCTTTCATTTGCTGAATAGTATTAGTTTAACCAGACCTACATACGTTAAATAGAATTAAGAATGATCTTTTCCGAGAAAGTTTCGTACCCATATGTGCAATATACACGATTCTTTCATTCGCTGAATAGTATTAGTTTAACCAGACCTACGTACGTTAAATAGAATTAAGAGATGATCTTTTCCGAGAATGCTTCGTACCCATATGTGCAATATACACGATTCTTTCATTCGTTGAATAGTATTGGTTTAACCAGACCTACATACGTTAAATAGAATTAAGAATGATCTTTTCCGAGAATGCTTCGTACCCATATGTGCAATATACACGATTCTTTCATTCGTTGAATAGTATTGGTTTAACCAGACCTACGTACGTTAATTAGAATTAAGAGATGAACTTTTCCGATAATACTTTGTACCCATATGTGCAATATACACGATTCTTTAATTTGCTGAACTGTATTGGTTTAACCAGACCTACGTACGTTAAATAGAATTAAGAGATGATCTTTTCCGAGAATGTTTCGTACCCATATGTGCAATATACACGATTCTTTTATTTGCTGAACTGTATTGGTTTAACCAGATATACGTACGTTAAATAGAATTAAGAGATGATTTTTCCGATAATGCTTCGTACCCATATGTACAATATACACGATTCTTTCATTTGCTGAATAGTATTGGTTTAACCAGACCTACATACGTTAAATAGAATTAAGAATGATCTTTTCCGAGAATGCTTCGTACCCATATGTGCAATATACACGATTCTTTCATTCGCTGAATAGTATTAGTTTAACCAGACCTACGTACGTTAAATAGAATTAAGAGATGAACATTTCCGAGAATGCTTCGTACCCATATGTGCAATATACACGATTCTTTCATTCGTTGAATAGTATTGGTTTAACCAGACCTACGTACGTTAAATAGAATTAAGAGATGATCATTTCCGATAATACTTTGTACCCATATGTGCAATATACACGATTCTTTCATTTGCTGAACTGTATTGGTTTAACCAGATATACGTACGTTAAATAGAATTAAGAGATGATTTTTCCGATAATGCTTCGTACCCATATGTACAATATACACGATTCTTTCATTTGCTGAATAGTATTGGTTTAACCAGACCTACATACGTTAAATAGAATTAAGAATGATCTTTTCCGGGAATGTTTCGTACCCATATGTGCAATATACACGATTCTTTCATTCGCTGAATAGTATTAGTTTAACCAGACCTACGTACGTTAAATAGAATTAAGAGATGATCTTTTCCGAGAATGCTTCGTACCCATATGTGCAATATACACGATTCTTTCATTCGTTGAATAGTATTGGTTTAACCAGACCTACGTACGTTAAATAGAATTAAGAGATGATCTTTTCCGATAATACTTTGTACCCATATGTGCAATATACACGATTCTTTCATTTGCTGAACTGTATTGGTTTAACCAGACCTACGTACGTTAAATAGAATTAAGAGATGATCTTTTCCGAGAATGTTTCGTACCCATATGTGCAATATACACGATTCTTTCATTTGCTGAACTGTATTGGTTTAACCAGATATACGTACGTTAAATAGAATTAAGTGATGATCTTTTCCGATAATGCTTCGTACCCATATGTACAATATACACGATTCTTTCATTTGCTGAATAGTATTGGTTTAACCAGACCTACATACGTTAAATAGAATTAAGAATGATCTTTTCCGAGAATGCTTCGTACCCATATGTGCAATATACACGATTCTTTCATTCGTTGAATAGTATTGGTTTAACCAGACCTACGTACGTTAAATAGAATTAAGAGATGATCTTTTCCGAGAATGTTTCGTACCCATATGTGCAATATACACGATTCTTTCATTTGCTGAACTGTATTGGTTTAACCAGATATACGTACGTTAAATAGAATTAAGAGATGATCTTTTCCGATAATGCTTCGTAACCATGTGTACAATATACACGATTCTTTCATTTGCTGAATAGTATTGGTTTAACCAGACCTACATACGTTAAATAGAATTAAGAATGATCTTTTCAGAGAATGCTTCGTACCCATATGTGCAATACACGATTCTTTCATTCACTGAATAGTATTAGTTTAACCAGACCTACGTACGTTAAATAGAATTAAGAGATGATCTTTTCCGAGAATGCTTCGTACCCATATGTGCAATATACACGATTCTTTCATTCGTTGAATAGTATTGGTTTAACCAGACCTACGTACGTTAAATAGAATTAAGAGATGATCTTTTCCGATAATACTTTGTACCCATATGTGCAATATACACGAATCTTTCATTTGCTGAACTGTATTGCTTTAACCAGATATACGTACGTTAAATAAAATTAAGAGATGATTTTTCCGATAATGCTTCGTACCCATATGTACAATATACACGATTCTTTCATTTGCTGAATAGTATTGGTTTAACCAGACCTACATACGTTAAATAGAATTAAGAATGATCTTTTCCGGGAATGTTTCGTACCCATATGTGCAATATACACGATTCTTTCATTCGCTGAATAGTATTAGTTTAACCAGACCTACGTACGTTAAATAGAATTAAGAGATGATCTTTTCCGAGAATGCTTCGTACCCATATGTGCAATATACACGATTCTTTCATTCGTTGAATAGTATTGGTTTAACCAGACCTACATACGTTAAATAGAATTAAGAATGATCTTTTCCGAGAATGCTTCGTACCCATATGTGCAATATACACGATTCTTTCATTCGTTGAATAGTATTGGTTTAACCAGACCTACGTACGTTAATTAGAATTAAGAGATGATCTTTTCCGATAATACTTTGTACCCATATGTGCAATATACACGATTCTTTAATTTGCTGAACTGTATTGGTTTAACCAGACCTACGTACGTTAAATAGAATTAAGAGATGATCTTTTCCGAGAATGTTTCGTACCCATATGTGCAATATACACGATTCTTTTATTTGCTGAACTGTATTGGTTTAACCAGATATACGTACGTTAAATAGAATTAAGAGATGATTTTTCCGATAATGCTTCGTACCCATATGTACAATATACACGATTCTTTCATTTGCTGAATAGTATTGGTTTAACCAGACCTACATACGTTAAATAGAATTAAGAATGATCTTTTCCGGGAATGTTTCGTACCCATATGTGCAATATACACGATTCTTTCATTCGCTGAATAGTATTAGTTTAACCAGACCTACGTACGTTAAATAGAATTAAGAGATGATCTTTTCCGAGAATGCTTCGTACCCATATGTGCAATATACACGATTCTTTCATTCGTTGAATAGTATTGGTTTAACCAGACCTACGTACGTTAAATAGAATTAAGAGATGATCTTTTCCGATAATACTTTGTACCCATATGTGCAATATACACGATTCTTTCATTTGCTGAACTGTATTGGTTTAACCAGACCTACGTACGTTAAATAGAATTAAGAGATGATCTTTTCCGAGAATGTTTCGTACCCATATGTGCAATATACACGATTCTTTCATTTGCTGAACTGTATTGGTTTAACCAGATATACGTACGTTAAATAGAATTAAGTGATGATCTTTTCCGATAATGCTTCGTACCCATATGTACAATATACACGATTCTTTCATTTGCTGAATAGTATTGGTTTAACCAGACCTACATACGTTAAATAGAATTAAGAATGATCTTTTCCGAGAATGCTTCGTACCCATATGTGCAATATACACGATTCTTTCATTCGTTGAATAGTATTGATTTAACCAGACCTACGTACGTTAAATAGAATTAAGAGATGATCTTTTCCGAGAATGTTTCGTACCCATATGTGCAATATACACGATTCTTTCATTTGCTGAACTGTATTGGTTTAACCAGATATACGTACGTTAAATAGAATTAAGAGATGATCTTTTCCGATAATGCTTCGTAACCATGTGTACAATATACACGATTCTTTCATTTGCTGAATAGTATTGGTTTAACCAGACCTACATACGTTAAATAGAATTAAGAATGATCTTTTCAGAGAATGCTTCGTACCCATATGTGCAATACACGATTCTTTCATTCACTGAATAGTATTAGTTTAACCAGACCTACGTACGTTAAATAGAATTAAGAGATGATCTTTTCCGAGAATGCTTCGTACCCATATGTGCAATATACACGATTCTTTCATTCGTTGAATAGTATTGGTTTAACCAGACCTACGTACGTTAAATAGAATTAAGAGATGATCTTTTCCGATAATACTTTGTACCCATATGTGCAATATACACGATTCTTTCATTTGCTGAACTGTATTGGTTTAACCAGATATACGTACGTTAAATAGAATTAAGAGATGATTTTTCCGATAATGCTTCGTACCCATATGTACAATATACACGATTCTTTCATTTGCTGAATAGTATTGGTTTAACCAGACCTACATACGTTAAATAGAATTAAGAATGATCTTTTCCGAGAATGCTTCGTACCCATATGTGCAATATACACGATTCTTTCATTCGCTGAATAGTATTAGTTTAACCAGACCTACGTACGTTAAATAGAATTAAGAGATGATCTTTTCCGAGAATGCTTCGTACCCATATGTGCAATATACACGATTCTTTCATTCGTTGAATAGTATTGGTTTAACCAGACCTACGTACGTTAAATAGAATTAAGAGATGATCTTTTCCGATAATGCTTCGTACCCATATGTACAATATACACGATTCTTTCATTTGCTGAATAGTATTAGTTTAACCAGACCTACATACGTTAAATAGAATTAAGAATGATCTTTTCCGAGAAAGTTTCGTACCCATATGTGCAATATACACGATTCTTTCATTCGCTGAATAGTATTAGTTTAACCAGACCTACGTACGTTAAATAGAATTAAGAGATGATCTTTTCCGAGAATGCTTCGTACCCATATGTGCAATATACACGATTCTTTCATTCGTTGAATAGTATTGGTTTAACCAGACCTACATACGTTAAATAGAATTAAGAATGATCTTTTCCGAGAATGCTTCGTACCCATATGTGCAATATACACGATTCTTTCATTCGTTGAATAGTATTGGTTTAACCAGACCTACGTACGTTAAATACAATTAAGAGATGATCTTTTCCGATAATACTTTGTACCCATATGTGCAATATACACGATTCTTTAATTTGCTGAACTGTATTGGTTTAACCAGACCTACGTACGTTAAATAGAATTAAGAGATGATCTTTTCCGAGAATGTTTCGTACCCATATGTGCAATATACACGATTCTTTCATTTGCTGAACTGTATTGGTTTAACCAGATATACGTACGTTAAATAGAATTAAGAGATGATTTTTCCGATAATGCTTCGTACCCATATGTACAATATACACGATTCTTTCATTTGCTGAATAGTATTGGTTTAACCAGACCTACATACGTTAAATAGAATTAAGAATGATCTTTTCCGAGAATGCTTCGTACGCATATGTGCAATATACACGATTCTTTCATTCGCTGAATAGTATTAGTTTAACCAGACCTACGTACGTTAAATAGAATTAAGAGATGATCTTTTCCGAGAATGCTTCGTACCCATATGTGCAATATACACGATTCTTTCATTCGTTGAATAGTATTGGTTTAACCAGACCTACGTACGTTAAATAGAATTAAGAGATGATCTTTTCCGATAATGCTTCGTACCCATATGTACAATATACACGATTCTTTCATTTGCTGAATAGTATTAGTTTAACCAGACCTACATACGTTAAATAGAATTAAGAATGATCTTTTCCGAGAAAGTTTCGTACCCATATGTGCAATATACACGATTCTTTCATTCGCTGAATAGTATTAGTTTAACCAGACCTACGTACGTTAAATAGAATTAAGAGATGATCTTTTCCGAGAATGCTTCGTACCCATATGTGCAATATACACGATTCTTTCATTCGTTGAATAGTATTGGTTTAACCAGACCTACATACGTTAAATAGAATTAAGAATGATCTTTTCCGAGAATGCTTCGTACCCATATGTGCAATATACACGATTCTTTCATTCGTTGAATAGTATTGGTTTAACCAGACCTACGTACGTTAAATAGAATTAAGAGATGATCTTTTCCGATAATACTTTGTACCCATATGTGCAATATACACGATTCTTTCATTTGCTGAACTGTATTGGTTTAACCAGACCTACGTACGTTAAATAGAATTAAGAGATGATCTTTTCCGAGAATGTTTCGTACCCATATGTGCAATATACACGATTCTTTCATTTGCTGAACTGTATTGGTTTAACCAGATATACGTACGTTAAATAGAATTAAGTGATGATCTTTTCCGATAATGCTTCGTACCCATATGTACAATATACACGATTCTTTCATTTGCTGAATAGTATTGGTTTAACCAGACCTACATACGTTAAATAGAATTAAGAATGATCTTTTCCGAGAATGCTTCGTACCCATATGTGCAATATACACGATTCTTTCATTCGTTGAATAGTATTGGTTTAACCAGACCTACGTACGTTAAATAGAATTAAGAGATGATCTTTTCCGAGAATGTTTCGTACCCATATGTGCAATATACACGATTCTTTCATTTGCTGAACTGTATTGGTTTAACCAGATATACGTACGTTAAATAGAATTAAGAGATGATCTTTTCCGATAATGCTTCGTAACCATGTGTACAATATACACGATTCTTTCATTTGCTGAATAGTATTGGTTTAACCAGACCTACATACGTTAAATAGAATTAAGAATGATCTTTTCAGAGAATGCTTCGTACCCATATGTGCAATACACGATTCTTTCATTCACTGAATAGTATTAGTTTAACCAGACCTACGTACGTTAAATAGAATTAAGAGATGATCTTTTCCGAGAATGCTTCGTACCCATATGTGCAATATACACGATTCTTTCATTCGTTGAATAGTATTGGTTTAACCAGACCTACGTACGTTAAATAGAATTAAGAGATGATCTTTTCCGATAATACTTTGTACCCATATGTGCAATATACACGAATCTTTCATTTGCTGAACTGTATTGCTTTAACCAGATATACGTACGTTAAATAAAATTAAGAGATGATTTTTCCGATAATGCTTCGTACCCATATGTACAATATACACGATTCTTTCATTTGCTGAATAGTATTGGTTTAACCAGACCTACATACGTTAAATAGAATTAAGAATGATCTTTTCCGGGAATGTTTCGTACCCATATGTGCAATATACACGATTCTTTCATTCGCTGAATAGTATTAGTTTAACCAGACCTACGTACGTTAAATAGAATTAAGAGATGATCTTTTCCGAGAATGCTTCGTACCCATATGTGCAATATACACGATTCTTTCATTCGTTGAATAGTATTGGTTTAACCAGACCTACATACGTTAAATAGAATTAAGAATGATCTTTTCCGAGAATGCTTCGTACCCATATGTGCAATATACACGATTCTTTCATTCGTTGAATAGTATTGGTTTAACCAGACCTACGTACGTTAATTAGAATTAAGAGATGATCTTTTCCGATAATACTTTGTACCCATATGTGCAATATACACGATTCTTTAATTTGCTGAACTGTATTGGTTTAACCAGACCTACGTACGTTAAATAGAATTAAGAGATGATCTTTTCCGAGAATGTTTCGTACCCATATGTGCAATATACACGATTCTTTTATTTGCTGAACTGTATTGGTTTAACCAGATATACGTACGTTAAATAGAATTAAGAGATGATTTTTCCGATAATGCTTCGTACCCATATGTACAATATACACGATTCTTTCATTTGCTGAATAGTATTGGTTTAACCAGACCTACATACGTTAAATAGAATTAAGAATGATCTTTTCCGGGAATGTTTCGTACCCATATGTGCAATATACACGATTCTTTCATTCGCTGAATAGTATTAGTTTAACCAGACCTACGTACGTTAAATAGAATTAAGAGATGATCTTTTCCGAGAATGCTTCGTACCCATATGTGCAATATACACGATTCTTTCATTCGTTGAATAGTATTGGTTTAACCAGACCTACGTACGTTAAATAGAATTAAGAGATGATCTTTTCCGATAATACTTTGTACCCATATGTGCAATATACACGATTCTTTCATTTGCTGAACTGTATTGGTTTAACCAGACCTACGTACGTTAAATAGAATTAAGAGATGATCTTTTCCGAGAATGTTTCGTACCCATATGTGCAATATACACGATTCTTTCATTTGCTGAACTGTATTGGTTTAACCAGATATACGTACGTTAAATAGAATTAAGTGATGATCTTTTCCGATAATGCTTCGTACCCATATGTACAATATACACGATTCTTTCATTTGCTGAATAGTATTGGTTTAACCAGACCTACATACGTTAAATAGAATTAAGAATGATCTTTTCCGAGAATGCTTCGTACCCATATGTGCAATATACACGATTCTTTCATTCGTTGAATAGTATTGATTTAACCAGACCTACGTACGTTAAATAGAATTAAGAGATGATCTTTTCCGAGAATGTTTCGTACCCATATGTGCAATATACACGATTCTTTCATTTGCTGAACTGTATTGGTTTAACCAGATATACGTACGTTAAATAGAATTAAGAGATGATCTTTTCCGATAATGCTTCGTAACCATGTGTACAATATACACGATTCTTTCATTTGCTGAATAGTATTGGTTTAACCAGACCTACATACGTTAAATAGAATTAAGAATGATCTTTTCAGAGAATGCTTCGTACCCATATGTGCAATACACGATTCTTTCATTCACTGAATAGTATTAGTTTAACCAGACCTACGTACGTTAAATAGAATTAAGAGATGATCTTTTCCGAGAATGCTTCGTACCCATATGTGCAATATACACGATTCTTTCATTCGTTGAATAGTATTGGTTTAACCAGACCTACGTACGTTAAATAGAATTAAGAGATGATCTTTTCCGATAATACTTTGTACCCATATGTGCAATATACACGATTCTTTCATTTGCTGAACTGTATTGGTTTAACCAGATATACGTACGTTAAATAGAATTAAGAGATGATTTTTCCGATAATGCTTCGTACCCATATGTACAATATACACGATTCTTTCATTTGCTGAATAGTATTGGTTTAACCAGACCTACATACGTTAAATAGAATTAAGAATGATCTTTTCCGAGAATGCTTCGTACCCATATGTGCAATATACACGATTCTTTCATTCGCTGAATAGTATTAGTTTAACCAGACCTACGTACGTTAAATAGAATTAAGAGATGATCTTTTCCGAGAATGCTTCGTACCCATATGTGCAATATACACGATTCTTTCATTCGTTGAATAGTATTGGTTTAACCAGACCTACGTACGTTAAATAGAATTAAGAGATGATCTTTTCCGATAATGCTTCGTACCCATATGTACAATATACACGATTCTTTCATTTGCTGAATAGTATTAGTTTAACCAGACCTACATACGTTAAATAGAATTAAGAATGATCTTTTCCGAGAAAGTTTCGTACCCATATGTGCAATATACACGATTCTTTCATTCGCTGAATAGTATTAGTTTAACCAGACCTACGTACGTTAAATAGAATTAAGAGATGATCTTTTCCGAGAATGCTTCGTACCCATATGTGCAATATACACGATTCTTTCATTCGTTGAATAGTATTGGTTTAACCAGACCTACATACGTTAAATAGAATTAAGAATGATCTTTTCCGAGAATGCTTCGTACCCATATGTGCAATATACACGATTCTTTCATTCGTTGAATAGTATTGGTTTAACCAGACCTACGTACGTTAAATACAATTAAGAGATGATCTTTTCCGATAATACTTTGTACCCATATGTGCAATATACACGATTCTTTAATTTGCTGAACTGTATTGGTTTAACCAGACCTACGTACGTTAAATAGAATTAAGAGATGATCTTTTCCGAGAATGTTTCGTACCCATATGTGCAATATACACGATTCTTTCATTTGCTGAACTGTATTGGTTTAACCAGATATACGTACGTTAAATAGAATTAAGAGATGATTTTTCCGATAATGCTTCGTACCCATATGTACAATATACACGATTCTTTCATTTGCTGAATAGTATTGGTTTAACCAGACCTACATACGTTAAATAGAATTAAGAATGATCTTTTCCGAGAATGCTTCGTACGCATATGTGCAATATACACGATTCTTTCATTCGCTGAATAGTATTAGTTTAACCAGACCTACGTACGTTAAATAGAATTAAGAGATGATCTTTTCCGAGAATGCTTCGTACCCATATGTGCAATATACACGATTCTTTCATTCGTTGAATAGTATTGGTTTAACCAGACCTACGTACGTTAAATAGAATTAAGAGATGATCTTTTCCGATAATGCTTCGTACCCATATGTACAATATACACGATTCTTTCATTTGCTGAATAGTATTAGTTTAACCAGACCTACATACGTTAAATAGAATTAAGAATGATCTTTTCCGAGAAAGTTTCGTACCCATATGTGCAATATACACGATTCTTTCATTCGCTGAATAGTATTAGTTTAACCAGACCTACGTACGTTAAATAGAATTAAGAGATGATCTTTTCCGAGAATGCTTCGTACCCATATGTGCAATATACACGATTCTTTCATTCGTTGAATAGTATTGGTTTAACCAGACCTACATACGTTAAATAGAATTAAGAATGATCTTTTCCGAGAATGCTTCGTACCCATATGTGCAATATACACGATTCTTTCATTCGTTGAATAGTATTGGTTTAACCAGACCTACGTACGTTAAATAGAATTAAGAGATGATCTTTTCCGATAATACTTTGTACCCATATGTGCAATATACACGATTCTTTAATTTGCTGAACTGTATTGGTTTAACCAGACCTACGTACGTTAAATAGAATTAAGAGATGATCTTTTCCGAGAATGTTTCGTACCCATATGTGCAATATACACGATTCTTTCATTTGCTGAACTGTATTGGTTTAACCAGATATACGTACGTTAAATAGAATTAAGAGATGATTTTTCCGATAATGCTTCGTACCCATATGTACAATATACACGATTCTTTCATTTGCTGAATAGTATTGGTTTAACCAGACCTACATACGTTAAATAGAATTAAGAATGATCTTTTCCGAGAATGCTTCGTACGCATATGTGCAATATACACGATTCTTTCATTCGCTGAATAGTATTAGTTTAACCAGACCTACGTACGTTAAATAGAATTAAGAGATGATCTTTTCCGAGAATGCTTCGTACCCATATGTGCAATATACACGATTCTTTCATTCGTTGAATAGTATTGGTTTAACCAGACCTACGTACGTTAAATAGAATTAAGAGATGATCTTTTCCGATAATACTTTGTACCCATATGTGCAATATACACGATTCTTTCATTTGCTGAACTGTATTGGTTTAACCAGATATACGTACGTTAAATAGAATTAAGAGATGATTTTTCCGATAATGCTTCGTACCCATATGTACAATATACACGATTCTTTCATTTGCTGAATAGTATTGGTTTAACCAGACCTACATACGTTAAATAGAATTAAGAATGGTCTTTTCCGGGAATGTTTCGTACCCATATGTGCAATATACACGATTCTTTCATTCGCTGAATAGTATTAGTTTAACCAGACCTACGTACGTTAAATAGAATTAAGAGATGATCTTTTCCGAGAATGCTTCGTACCCATATGTGCAATATACACGATTCTTTCATTCGTTGAATAGTATTGGTTTAACCAGACCTACGTACGTTAAATAGAATTAAGAGATGATCTTTTCCGATAATGCTTCGTACCCATATGTACAATATACACGATTCTTTCATTTGCTGAATAGTATTAGTTTAACCAGACCTACATACGTTAAATAGAATTAAGAATGATCTTTTCCGAGAAAGTTTCGTACCCATATGTGCAATATACACGATTCTTTCATTCGCTGAATAGTATTAGTTTAACCAGACCTACCTACGTTAAATAGAATTAAGAGATGATCTTTTCCGAGAATGCTTCGTACCCATATGTGCAATATACACGATTCTTTCATTCGTTGAATAGTATTGGTTTAACCAGACCTACATACGTTAAATAGAATTAAGAATGATCTTTTCCGAGAATGCTTCGTACCCATATGTGCAATATACACGATTCTTTCATTCGTTGAATAGTATTGGTTTAACCAGACCTACGTACGTTAAATACAATTAAGAGATGATCTTTTCCGATAATACTTTGTACCCATATGTGCAATATACACGATTCTTTAATTTGCTGAACTGTATTGGTTTAACCAGACCTACGTACGTTAAATAGAATTAAGAGATGATCTTTTCCGAGAATGTTTCGTACCCATATGTGCAATATACACGATTCTTTCATTTGCTGAACTGTATTGGTTTAACCAGATATACGTACGTTAAATAGAATTAAGAGATGATTTTTCCGATAATGCTTCGTACCCATATGTACAATATACACGATTCTTTCATTTGCTGAATAGTATTGGTTTAACCAGACCTACATACGTTAAATAGAATTAAGAATGATCTTTTCCGAGAATGCTTCGTACGCATATGTGCAATATACACGATTCTTTCATTCGCTGAATAGTATTAGTTTAACCAGACCTACGTACGTTAAATAGAATTAAGAGATGATCTTTTCCGAGAATGCTTCGTACCCATATGTGCAATATACACGATTCTTTCATTCGTTGAATAGTATTGGTTTAACCAGACCTACGTACGTTAAATAGAATTAAGAGATGATCTTTTCCGATAATGCTTCGTACCCATATGTACAATATACACGATTCTTTCATTTGCTGAATAGTATTAGTTTAACCAGACCTACATACGTTAAATAGAATTAAGAATGATCTTTTCCGAGAAAGTTTCGTACCCATATGTGCAATATACACGATTCTTTCATTCGCTGAATAGTATTAGTTTAACCAGACCTACGTACGTTAAATAGAATTAAGAGATGATCTTTTCCGAGAATGCTTCGTACCCATATGTGCAATATACACGATTCTTTCATTCGTTGAATAGTATTGGTTTAACCAGACCTACATACGTTAAATAGAATTAAGAATGATCTTTTCCGAGAATGCTTCGTACCCATATGTGCAATATACACGATTCTTTCATTCGTTGAATAGTATTGGTTTAACCAGACCTACGTACGTTAAATAGACTTAAGAGATGATCTTTTCCGATAATACTTTGTACCCATATGTGCAATATACACGATTCTTTAATTTGCTGAACTGTATTGGTTTAACCAGACCTACGTACGTTAAATAGAATTAAGAGATGATCTTTTCCGAGAATGTTTCGTACCCATATGTGCAATATACACGATTCTTTCATTTGCTGAACTGTATTGGTTTAACCAGATATACGTACGTTAAATAGAATTAAGAGATGATTTTTCCGATAATGCTTCGTACCCATATGTACAATATACACGATTCTTTCATTTGCTGAATAGTATTGGTTTAACCAGACCTACATACGTTAAATAGAATTAAGAATGATCTTTTCCGAGAATGCTTCGTACGCATATGTGCAATATACACGATTCTTTCATTCGCTGAATAGTATTAGTTTAACCAGACCTACGTACGTTAAATAGAATTAAGAGATGATCTTTTCCGAGAATGCTTCGTACCCATATGTGCAATATACACGATTCTTTCATTCGTTGAATAGTATTGGTTTAACCAGACCTACGTACGTTAAATAGAATTAAGAGATGATCTTTTCCGATAATACTTTGTACCCATATGTGCAATATACACGATTCTTTCATTTGCTGAACTGTATTGGTTTAACCAGATATACGTACGTTAAATAGAATTAAGAGATGATTTTTCCGATAATGCTTCGTACCCATATGTACAATATACACGATTCTTTCATTTGCTGAATAGTATTGGTTTAACCAGACCTACATACGTTAAATAGAATTAAGAATGGTCTTTTCCGGGAATGTTTCGTACCCATATGTGCAATATACACGATTCTTTCATTCGCTGAATAGTATTAGTTTAACCAGACCTACGTACGTGAAATAGAATTAAGAGATGATCTTTTCCGAGAATGCTTCGTACCCATATGTGCAATATACACGATTCTTTCATTCGTTGAATAGTATTGGTTTAACCAGACCTACGTACGTTAAATAGAATTAAGAGATGATCTTTGCCGATAATGCTTCGTACCCATATGTACAATATACATGATTCTTTCATTTGCTGAATAGTATTAGTTTAACCAGACCTACATACGTTAAATAGAATTAAGAATGATCTTTTCCGAGAATGTTTCGTACCCATATGTGCAATATACACGATTCTTTCATTCGCTGAATATTATTAGTTTAACCAGACCTACGTACGTTAAATAGAATTAAGAGATGATCTTTTCCGATAATACTTTGTACCCATATGTGCAATATACACGATTCTTTAATTTGCTGAACTGTATTGGTTTAACCAGACCTACGTACGTTAAATAGAATTAAGAGATGATCTTTTCCGATAATGCTTCGTACCCATATGTGCAATATACACGATTCTTTCATTCGTTGAATAGTATTGGTTTAACCAGACCTACGTACGTTAAATAGAATTAAGAGATGATCTTTTCCGATAATGCTTCGTACCCATATGTGCAATATACACGATTCTTTCATTCGTTGAATAGTATTGGTTTAACCAGACCTACGTACGTTAAATAGAATTAAGAGATGATCTTTTCCGATAATGCTTCTTACCCATATGTGCAATATACACGATTCTTTCATTTGCTGAACTGTATTGGTTTAACCAGACCTACGTACTTAAATAGAATTAAGAGATGATCTTTTCCGAGAATGTTTCGTACCCATATGTGCAATATACACGATTCTTTCATTTGCTGAACTGTATTGGTATAACCAGACCTACGTACGTTAAATAGAATTAAGAGATGATCTTTTCCGATAATACTTTGTACCCATATGTGCAATATACACGATTCTTTCATTTGCTGAACTGTATTGGTTTAACCAGACCTACGTACGTTAAATAGAATTAAGAGATGATCTTTTCCGAGAATGTTTCGTACCCATATGTGCAATATACACGATTCTTTCATTTGCTGAACTGTATTTGTTTAACCAGATATACATACGTCAAATAGAATTAAGAGATGATCTTTTCCGATAATGCTTCGTACCCATATGTACAATATACACGATTCTTTCATTTGCTGAATAGTATTGGTTTAACCAGACCTACATACGTTAAATAGAATTAAGAATGATCTTTTCCGAGAATGCTTCGTACCCATATGTGCAATATACACGATTCTTTCATTCGCTGAATAGTATTAGTTTAACCAGACCTACGTACGTTAAATAGAATTAAGAGATGATCTTTTCCGAGAATGTTTCGTACCCATATGTGCAATATACACGATTCTTTCATTTGCTGAACTGTATTTGTTTAACCAGATATACATACGTTAAATAGAATTAAGAGATGATCTTTTCCGATAATGCTTCGTACCCATATGTACAATATACACGATTCTTTCATTTGCTGAATAGTATTGGTTTAACCAGACCTACATACGTTAAATAGAATTAAGAATGATCTTTTCCGAGAATGCTTCGTACCCATATGTGCAATATACACGATTCTTTCATTCGCTGAATAGTATTAGTTTAACCAGACCTACGTACGTTAAATAGAATTAAGAGATGATCTTTTCCGAGAATGCTTCGTACCCATATGTGCAATATACACGATTCTTTCATTCGCTGAACTGTATTGGTTTAACCAGACCTACGTACGTTTTATAGAATTCAGAGATATGCTTTGCCGAGAATGATTCGTACCAAAGGCGATAGGACCCAGTCTGCCCTGATATTTACCCACAGCTGGAAAGAGAAGAGATTAATCCACTCTTTTTTCCCAAGAGTATTTACCGGTAAGTGAATGTATTTATTACGACTGACATTCGAACTCGATTCTGCGATTCCTCAATCAGAGCTAGTTTGCTTGGACATTATAATTGCGTAATCATTCATTTTTTATGGCGGTGACATTATTTATGACTTAAATGATTAGAATGAATATAAGAAAATATTACGAAAATGACAACATGGAAATATATGTCAGATTAATACGAAAAGAGTAATGAGTAATTGTAAAGAATGTCAGTCAGTAGTTTAAGTGTTACGCATTTGCAATCATTTCTCGAAAGATATATAACTGACTGGGCAGAAGATTATCCCACAGTAAATTGCCATTCCTTACTGCGGTAGACTGGTTGCCAGCCAAGGCTATAGAACCCAATAATTGACTCATAGATAAAGAAAGAAGAGATGTATTATATAATTAAGTAGTAATTAGTGGGGGATCAGTTTATTACTTAATAACAATAGAAACCCTATCTATCACTTCAAGACCATCAGAAGCCTTAAACATGTTTCCAACTATTATATTCAGTCATTCAGTTAAGTGACATACTTTATACAGGCTTTGGGCGATCATGTCTCGAAAGAGACATGACTGACTGGGCAGAAGTTTATCCCGCAGTAAGTTGCCATTCCTTACCGCGTTAGACTGGTTGCCAGCCAAGGCTATAGAACCCAATCAGTTCTATTATTTAACTCATAGCTAAAGAAAGAAGATATGTATTATATTATTAAGTAGTAATTAGAGGGGGGTCAGTTTACTACTTCATAACAATAGAAAACCAATAATCCACTTTATGCCCAGTGGAAGCTTTAATCATGTATCCAATTATTATATTCAATCAGTCAGTTAAATACCATACGTGATACACGCTTTGGGCGATCATGTCTCGAAAGAGACACGACTGATTGGGCAGAAGATTATCCCGCAGTAAGTTGCCATTGCCTTCTGCAGCAGACTGGTTATCACCCAAGGCTATAGAACCCAATATGCCCTGTTATTTGATTCATAGCTGGAGGGAGAAGAGATAGATTATATTACATTTTTATATTAAGTATAATTAGTGGGGGATCAGTTTATTACTTCATAACAATAGAAAAGCGATCCGTCACTTTATGTCCAGTGGAAGCTTTAATCATGTCTCCAAATGTTATATTAAGTCAGTCAGTTAAGGGCTATACATGATACACGCTTTGGGCGATCATGTCTCGAAAGAGACAGGACTGACTGGGCAGAAGATTATCCCGCAGTAGGTTGGCATTGCTTTCTGCGGTAGACTGGTTGCCAGCAAAAGCTATAGAACCCAATTTGTTCTGTTATTTAGCACATACCTGGAATGAATAGACGGATTAATACCTTTCCCAAGGATATTTGCTCGTCAGCGAATGCAATGAATTCAAATGGAATTCGAACTCGGCACCCCGACTTCTCGTTCAGGGCTGATATCCACTGCACCACAACGCACAGACATAAAGAATGTATGACTATCTAAAAGAGAAAAAGCTCATGATGCGAAACAGGAATTAGAAATGCCAAAAAAAAATAAAATAAAATAACAAATACAGATGTTTGTTGTCAAATTTGGAAGAACATCCTGTATAATTGAAACACAACAGAATCTTTGTCAGAGTCGCTGTGAGAAGTAGTGGTAATAAGATTTTAAATTTGAAAGATAGAGCTTCCTGTATAATTGAATCAGAACGGAATCTCTCTCACAGTCGTGATGGCAAAGAGCGGTAATAAAACCGTAAAACTCGGAATATTGAGTTTCCTGTATAACTGATTCAAAACGGAATCTTTCTCAGAGTCGTTATAGCAAGGAGCGGTAATAAAACCATATAACTCGGAATATTGAGTTACCTGTATAATTGAATCAAAACGGAATCTCTTTCAGAGTCGTTATAGCAAGGAGCGGTGATAAAACCGTAAAACTCGGAATATTGAGTTTCCTGTATAATTGAATCAGAACGGAATCTCTCTAAGAGTCGTTATGGCAAGGAGCGGTAATAAAACCATAAAACTCGGAATATTGAGCTTCTTGTATAATTGAATCAAAACGGAATCTCTTTCAGAGTCGTTATGGCAGGTAGCGGTAATAAAACCGTAAAACTCGGAATATTGAGCTTCTTGTATAATTGAATCAAAACGGAATCTCTCTAAGAGTCGTTATGGCAAGGAGCGGTAATAAAACCATAAAACTCGGAATATTGAGCTTCCTGTATAATTGAATCAAAACGGAATCTTTCTCAGAGTCGTTATAGCAAGGAGCGGTAATAAAACCATATAACTCGGAATATTGAGTTTCCTGTATAATTGAATCAAAACGGAATCTTTCTCAGAGTCGTTATAGCAAGGAGCGGTAATAAAAATATATAACTCGGAATATTGAGTTTCCTGTATAATTGATTCAAAACGGAATCTTTCTCAGAGTCGTTATAGCAAGGAGCGGTAATAAAACCATATAACTCGGAATATTGAGTTTCCTGTATAATTGAATCAAAACGGAATCTCTCTAAGAGTCGTTATAGCAAGGAGCGGTGATAAAACCGTAAAACTCGGAATATTGAGTTTCCTGTATAATTGAATCAGAACGGAATCTCTCTAAGAGTCGTTATGGCAAGGAGCGGTAATAAAACCATAAAACTCGGAATATTGAGCTTCCTGTATAATTGAATCAAAACGGAATCTTTCTCAGAGTCGTTATAGCAAGGAGCGGTAATAAAAACATATAACTCGGAATATTGAGTTTCCTGTATAATTGAATCAAAACGGAATCTCTTTCAGAGTCGTTATAGCAAGGAGCGGTGATAAAACCGTAAAACTCGGAATATTGAGTTTCCTGTATAATTGAATCAGAACGGAATCTCTCTAAGAGTCGTAGTGGCAAGGAGCGGTAATAAAATCATAAAACTCGGAATATTGAGCTTCTTGTATAATTGAATCAAAACGGAATCTCTTTCAGAGTCGTTATGGCAGGTAGCGGTAATAAAACCGTAAAACTCGGAATATTGAGTTTCTTGTATAATTGAATCAAAACGGAATCTTTCTCAGAGTCGTTATAGCAAGGAGCGGTAATAAAACCATATAACTCGGAATATTGAGTTTCCTGTATAATTGAATCAAAACGGAATCTTTCTCAGAGTCGTTATAGCAAGGAGCGGTAATAAAACCATATAACTCGGAATATTGAGTTTCCTGTATAATTGATTCAAAACGGAATCTTTCTCAGAGTCGTTATAGCAAGGAGCGGTAATAAAACCATATAACTCGGAATATTGAGTTTCCTGTATAATTGAATCAAAACGGAATCTCTTTCAGAGTCGTTATAGCAAGGAGCGGTGATAAAACCGTAAAACTCGGAATATTGAGTTTCCTGTATAATTGAATCAGAACGGAATCTCTCTAAGAGTCGTTATGGCAAGGAGCGGTAATAAAACCATAAAACTCGGAATATTGAGCTTCTTGTATAATTGAATCAAAACGGAATCTCTTTCAGAGTCGTTATGGCAGGTAGCGGTAATAAAACCGTAAAACTCGGAATATTGAGCTTCTTGTATAATTGAATCAAAACGGAATCTTTCTCAGAGTCGTTATAGCAAGGAGCGGTAATAAAGCCATATAACTCGGAATATTGAGTTTCCTGTATAATTGAATCAAAACGGAATCTTTCTCAGAGTCGTTATAGCAAGGAGCGGTAATAAAATCCTATAACTCGGAATATTGAGTTTCCTGTATAATTGATTCAAAACGGAATCTTTCTCAGAGTCGTTATAGCAAGGAGCGGTAATAAAACCATATAACTCGGAATATTGAGTTTCCTGTATAATTGAATCAAAACGGAATCTCTTTCAGAGTCGTTATAGCAAGGAGCGGTGATAAAACCGTAAAACTCGGAATATTGAGTTTCCTGTATAATTGAATCAGAACGGAATCTCTCTAAGAATCGTTATGGCAAGGAGCGGTAATAAAACCATAAAACTCGGAATATTGAGCTTCCTGTATAATTGAATCAAAACGGAATCTTTCTCAGAGTCGTTATAGCAAGGAGCGGTAATAAAACCATAAAACTCGGAATATTGAGCTTCTTGTATAATTGAATCAAAACGGAATCTCTTTCAGAGTCGTTATAGCAAGGAGCGGGGATAAAACCGTAAAACTCGGAATATTGAGTTTCCTGTATAATTGAAGCAGAACGGAATCTCTCTAAGAGTCGTTATGGCAAGGAGCGGTAATAAAACCATAAAACTCGGAATATTGAGTTTCCTGTATAATTGAATCAAAACGGAATCTTTCTCAGAGTCGTTATGGCAAGGAGCGGTAATAAAACCGTAAACTCGGAATATTGAGCTACTTGTATAATTGAATCAAAACGGAATCTCTTTCAGAGTCGTTATAGCAAGGAGCGGGGATAAAACCGTAAAACTCGGAATATTGAGTTTCCTGTATAATTGAAGCAGAACGGAATCTCTCTAAGAGTCGTTATGGCAAGGAGCGGTAATAAAACCATAAAACTCGGAATATTGAGTTTCCTGTATAATTGAATCAAAACGGAATCTTTCTCAGAGTCGTTATGGCAAGGAGCGGTAATAAAACCGTAAACTCGGAATATTGAGCTACTTGTATAATTGAATCAAAACGGAATCTCTCTAAGAGTCGTTATGGCAAGGAGCGGTAATAAAACCATAAAACTCGGAATATTGAGCTTCCTGTATCATTGAATCAAAACGGAATCTTTCTCAGAGTCGTTATGGCAAGGAGCGGTAATAAAACCATAAAACTCGGAATATTGAGCTTCTTGTATAATTGAATCAAAACGGAATCTCTCTAAGAGTCGTTATGGCAAGGAGCGGTAATAAAACCGTAAAACTCGGAATATTGAGCTTCCTGTATAATTGAATCAAAACGGAATCTTTCTCAGAGTCGTTATGGCAAGGAGCGGTAGTAAAACCATAAAACTCGGAATATTGAGCTTCTTGTATAATTGAAACAAACGGAATCTTTCTCAGAGTCGTTATGGCAAGGAGCGGTAATAAAACCATAAACTCGGAATATTGAGCTTCCTGTATAATTGAATCAAACGGAATCTTTCTCAGAGAGTCGTTATGGCAAGGAGTTATAATAAAACCATAAACTCGGAATATTGAGCTTCCTGTATAATTGAATCAAAACGGAATCTTTCTCAGAGTCGTTATGGCAAGGAGCGTTAATAAACCATAAACTCTGGAATATTGAGCTTCCTGTATAATTGAATCAAAACGGAATCTTTCTCAGAGTCGTTATAGCAAGGAGAGGTAATAAACCATAAAACTCGGAATATTGAGCTTCCTGTATAATTGAATCAAAACGGAATCTTTCTCAGAGTCGTCATGGCAAGGAGCGGTAATAAAACCATAAACTCGGATTATTGAGCTTCCTTGCATAATTGAATCAAAACGGAATCTTTCTCAGAGTCGTTATAGCAAGGAGCGGTAATAAACCATAAAACTTTGGAGTATTGAGCTTCCTGTAGAATTGAATCAAACGGAATCTTTCTCAGAGTCGTTATGGCAAGGAGCGGTAATAAAACCATAAAACTCGGAATATTGAGCTTCCTGTATAATTGAATCAAAACGGAATCTTTCTCAGATTCGTTATAGCAAGGAGCGGTAATAAAACCATAAAACTCGGAATATTGAGCTTTCCTGTATAATTGAATCGAAACGGAATCTTTCTGAGAGTCGTTATAGCAAGGAGCGAAAATAAACCATAAAACTCGGAATATTGAGCTTCCTGTATAATTGAATCAAAACGGAATCTTTCTCAGAGTCGTTATGGCAAGGAGCGGTAATAAAACCATAAAAACTCAACAATGACGAGCTTCCTGTATAATTGAATCAAACGGAATCTTTCTCAGAGTCGTTGGTGGAAAGAGCAGAAGAACCATAAAATCCTTGAATATTGAGCTTCCTGTATAATTGAATCAGAACGGAATCTTCTCAGAGTCGTTATAAGGAGCGATGATAAAAACATAAATCCTGGAATATTGAGCGCCCCATAATTGAATCAAACGGAATCTTTTCAGAGTCGTTATAGCAAGGAGCGGTAATAAAACCATAAAACTCGGGAATATTGAGCTTCTGTATAATTGAATCGAAACGGAATCTTTTCTCAGAGTCGTTATAGCAAGGAGCGTAATAAAACCATAAAACTCGGAATATTGAGCTTCCAGTATAATTGAATCAAAACGGAATCTTTCTCAGAGTCGTTACAAAGAGTAATAAAACCATAAACTCGGAATATTGAGCTTCCTGTATAATTAAATCAAAACGGAATCTTTCTCAGAGTCGTTATGGCAAGGGAGCGGTAATAAAACCATAAAACTCGGAATATTGAGCTTCCTGTATAATTGAATCAGAACGGAATCTTTTCTCAGAGTCGTTATGGCAAGGAGCGGTAATAAAACCATAAAAACGGAATATTGAGCTTCCTGTATAATTGAATCAAAACGGAATCTTTCTCAGAGTCGTTATGGCAAGGAGCGGTAATAAAACCATAAACTCTGGAATATTGAGCTTCCTGTATAATTGAATCTAAACGGAATCTTTCTAGAGTCGTTATGGCAAGGAGCGGTAATAAAAACTACAAAATCCCGAATATTGAGCCTCCTGTATAATTTAATCAAAACGGAATCTTTCTCAGAGTCGTTATGGCAAGAGCGGTAATAAAACCATAAAACTCGGAATATTGAGCTTCCTGTATAATTGAATCAAAATCGAATCTTTCTATCGCTATGGCAAGTGAGCGGTAATAAAACCATAAAACTCGGAATATTGAGTTTCCTGTATAATTGAATCAAAACGGAATCTTTCTCAGAGTCGTTATGGCAAGGAGCGGTAATAAAACCATAAAACTCAGAATATTGAGCTTCCTGTATAATTGAATCAAAACGGAATCTTTCTCAGAGTCGTTATGGCAAGGAGCGGTAATAAAACCATAAAACTCGGAATATTGAGCTTCCTGTATAATTGAATCAAAACGGAATCTTTCTCAGAGTCGTTATGGCAAGGAGCGGTACTAAAACCATAAAACTCGGAATATTGAGCTTCCTGTATAATTGAATCAAAACGGAATCTTTCTCAGAGTCGTTATGGCAAGGAGCGGTAATAAAACCATAAAACTCGGAATATTGAGCTTCCTGTATAATTGAATCAAAACGGAATCTTTCTCAGAGTCGTTATGGCAAGGAGCGGTAATAAAACCATAAAACACGGAATATTGAGCTTCTTGTATAATTGAATCAAAACGGAATCTCTCTAAGAGTCGTTATAGCAAGGGAGCGGTAAAAAAACCATAAAACTCGGAATATTGAGCTTCTTGTATAATTGAATCAAAACGGAATCTCTCTAAGAGTCGTTATAACAAGGAGCGGTAATAAAACCATAAAACTCGGAATATTGAGCTTGCATAATTGAATCAAAACGGAATCTTTCTCAGAGTCGTTATGGCAAGGAGCGGTAATAAAACCATAAAACTCGGAATATTGAGCTTTCCTGTATAATTGAATCAAAACGGAATCTTTCTCAGAGTCGTTATGGCAAGGAGTGAAAATGTTCCATAAAACTCGGAATATTGAGCTTCCTGTATAATTGAATCAAAACGGAATCTTTCTCAGAGTCGTTATGGCAAGGAGCGGTAATAAAACCATAAAACTCGGAATATTGAGCTCTGTATAATTGAATCAAAAACGGAATCTTTCTCAGAGTCGTTATGGCAAGGAGCAAAATAAAACCATAAAACTCGGAATATTGAGCTTCCTGTATAATTGAATCAAAACGGAATCTTTCTCAGAGTCGTTATGGCAAGGAGCGGTAATAAAACCATAAAACTCGGAGTATTGAGCTTCCTGTATAATTGAATCAAAACGAATCTTTCTCAGAGTCGTTATGGCAAGGAGCGGTAATAAAACCATAAAACTTCGAATATTGAGCTTCCTGTATAATTGAATCAAAACGGAATCTTTCTCAGAGTCGTTATGGCAAGGAGCGGTAATAAAACCATAAAACCGTGGAATATTGAGCTTCCTGTATACCTGGAATCAAAACGGAATCTTTCTCAGAGTCGTTATGGCAAGGAGCGGTAATAAAACCAGCAAACACGGAATATTGAGCTTCTTGTATAATTGAATCAAAACGGAATCTCTCTAAGAGTCGTTATAGCAAGGAGCGGTAATAAAACCATAAAACTCGGAATATTGAGCTTCTTGTATAATTGAATCAAACGGAATCTCTCTAAGAGTCGTTATAACAAGGAGCGGTAATAAAACCATAAAATCCCGAACATTGAGCTTTCTGTATAATTGAATCAAAAGTTCCGAATCTTTCTCAGAGTCGTTATGGCAAGGAGCGGTAATAAAACCATAAAACTCGGAATATTGAGCTCCTTGTATAATTGAAACAAAAAAACGGAATCTTCTCAGAGTCGTTACGGCAAGGAGCGGTAATAAAACCATAAAACTTCGAATATTGAGCTTCCTGTATAATTGAATCAAACGAATCTTTCTCAGAGTCGTTAAGCGGCAAGGAGCGTAATAAAACCATAAACTCGGAATATTGAGCTTCCTGTATAATTGAATCAAAAACGGAATCTTTCTGAGTCGTTATGGCAAGGAGCGGTAATAAACCATAAAACTCGGAATATTGAGCTTCCTGTATAATTGAATCAAAACGGAATCTTTCTCAGAGTCGTTATGGCAAGGAGCGGTAATAAAATCATAAAACTCGGAATATTGAGCTTCCTGTATAATTGAATCAAAACGGAATCTTTCTCAGAGTCGTTATGGCAAGGAGCGGTAATAAAACCATAAAACTCGGAATATTGAGCTTCCTGTATAATTGAATCAAAACGGAATCTTTCTCAGAGTCGTTATGGCAAGGAGCGGTAATAAAACCATAAAACTCGGAATATTGAGTTTCCTGTATAATTGAATCAAAACGGAATCTTTCTCAGAGTCGTTATGGCAAGGAGCGGTAATAAAACCATAAAACTCGGAATATTGAGCTTCTTGTATAATTGAATCAAAACGGAATCTCTCTAAGAGTCGTTATAGCAAGGAGCGGTAATAAAAACATAAAACTCGGAATATTGAGCTTCCTGTATAATTGAATCAAAACGGAATCTTTCTCAGAGTCGTTATGGCAAGGAGCGGTAATAAAACCATAAAACTCGGAATATTGAGCTTCCTGTATAATTGAATCAGAACGGAATCTCTCTAAGAGTCGTTATGGAAGGAACGGTAATAAAAACATAAAACTCGGAATATTGAGCTTCCTGTATAATTGAATCAAAACGGAATCTCTTTCAGAGTCGTTATGGCAAGGAGCGGTAATAAAACCATAAAACTCGGAATATTGAGCTTCCTGTATAATTGAATCAAAACGGAATCTTTCTCAGAGTCGTTATGGCAAGGAGCGTTAATAAAACCATAAAACTCGGAATATTGAGCTTTCTGTATAATTGAATCAAAACGGAATCTTTCTCAGAGTCGTTATGGCAAGGAGCGGTAATAAAAACATAAAACTCGGAATATTGAGCTTCCTGTATAATTGAATCAAAACGGAATCTTTCTCAGAGTCGTTATAGCAAGGAGCGGTAATAAAACCATAAAACTCGGAATATTGAGCTTCCTGTATAATTGAATCAAAACGGAATCTTTCTCAGAGTCGTTATGGCAAGGAGCGGTAATAAAACCATAAAACTCGGAATATTGAGCTTCCTGTATAATTGAATCAAAACGGAATCTTTCTCAGAGTCGTTATGGCAAGGAGCGTTAATAAAACCATAAAACTCGGAATATTGAGCTTCCTGTATAATTGAATCAAAACGGAATCTTTCTCAGAGTCGTTATAGCAAGGAGCGGTAATAAAACCATAAAACTCGGAATATTGAGCTTCCTGTATAATTGAATCAAAACGGAATCTTTCTCAGAGTCGTCATGGCAAGGAGCGGTAATAAAACCATAAAACTCGGAATATTGAGCTTCCTGTATAATTGAATCAAAACGGAATCTTTCTCAGAGTCGTTATAGCAAGGAGCGGTAATAAAAACATAAAACTCGGAATATTGAGCTTCCTGTATAATTGAATCAAAACGGAATCTTTCTCAGAGTCGTTATAGCAAGGAGCGGTAATAAAACCATAAAACTCGGAATATTGAGCTTCCTGTATAATTGAATCGAAACGGAATCTTTCGCAGAGTCGTTATAGCAAGGAGCGGTAATAAAACCATAAAACTCGGAATATTGAGCTTCCTGTATAATTGAATCAAAACGGAATCTTTCTCAGAGTCGTTATGGCAAGGAACGGTAATAAAACCATAAAACTCGGAATATTGAGCTTCCTGTATAATTGAATCAAAACGGAATCTTTCTCAGAGTCGTTATGGCAAGGAGCGGTAATAAAACCATAAAAACTCGGAATATTGAGCTTCTTGTATAAATTGAATCAAAAACGGAATCTCTCTAAGAGTCGTTATAGCGAGGAGCGGTAATAAAAACATAAAACTCGGAATATTGAAGCTTCCTGTATAATTGAATCAAACGGAATCTTTCTCAGAGTCGTTATGGCAAGGAGCGGTAATAAAACCATAAAACTCGGAATATTGAGCTTCCTGTATAATTGAATCAGAACGAGATCCTCTAGAGTCATTATGGAAGGAACAGTAATAAAAACATAAAACTCGGAATATTGAGCTTCCTGTATAATTGAATCAAAACGGAATCTCTTTTCAAGTCGTTATAGCAAGGAGCAGTAATAAAACCACATAAAACTCGGAATATTGAGCTTCCTGTACTAATTGAATCAAAACGGAATCTTTCTCAGAGTCGTTATGGCATGGAGCGTTAATAAAACCATAAAACTCGGAATATTTAGACTTCCTGTATAATTGAATCAAAACGGAATCTTTCTCAAGAGTCGTTATGGCAAGGAGCGGTAATAAAAACATAAAACTCGGAATAATATTGAGCTTCCTGTATAATTGAATCAAAACAGGAATCTTTCTCAGAGTCGTTATAGCAAGGAGCGGTAATAAAACCATAAAACTCGGAATATTGAGCTTCCTATATAATTGAATCAAAACGGAATCTTTGTCAGAGTCGTTATGGCAAGGAGCGGTAATAAAACCATAAAACTCGGAATATTGAGCTTCCTGTATAATTGAATCAAAACGGAATCTTTCTCGGAAGTCGTTATGGCAAGGAGCGTTAATGAAACCATAAAACTCGGAATATTGAGCTTCCTCACTAATTGAATCAAAACGGAATCTTTCTCAAGTCGTTATGGCAAGGAGCGGTAATAAAACCATAAAACTCGGAATATTGAGCTTCCTCTATAATTGAATCAAAACGGAATATTTCTCAGAGTCGTCATGGCAAGGAGCGGTAATAAAACCATAAAACTCGGAATATTGAGCTTCCTGTATAATTGAATCAGAACGGAATCTTTCTCAGAGTCATTATAGCAAGGAGCGGTAATAAAACTCATAAAACTCGGAATATTGAGCTTCCTGTATAATTGAATCAAAACGGGAATCTTTCTCAGAGTCGTTATGGCAAGGAGCAGTAATAAAACCATAAAACTCGGAATATTAGAGCTTCCTGTATAATTGAATCAGAACGGAATCTCTCTAAGAGTCGTTATGGAAGGAACAGTAAAAACATAAAACTCGGAATATTGAGCTTCCTGTATAATTGAATCAAAAACGGAATCTCTTTCAGAGTCGTTATGGCAGGGAGCGGTAATAAAACCATAAAACTCGGAATATTGAGCTTCCTGTATAACAAATTGATCAAAATGATCTTTCTCAAGTCGTTATGGCAGGAGCGTTAATAAAACCATAAAACTCGGAATACTGAGCTTCCTGCATATAATTGAATCAAAACGGAATCTTTCTCAGAGTCGTTGTAGCCCAAGGAGCAGTAATAAAAACATAAAACTCGGAATATTGTGAGCTTCCTGTATAATTGAATCAAAACGGAATCTTTCTCAGAGTCGTTATGGCAAGGAGCAGTAATAAAACCATAAAACTCGGAATATTGACTTCCTTGTAATTGAATCAAAACGGAATCTTTCTCAGAGTCGTTATGGCAAGGAGCGGTAATAAAATCATAAAACTCGGAATATTGAGCTTCCTGTATAATTGAATCAAAACGGAATCTTTCTCAGAGTCGTTATGGCAAGGAGCGGTAATAAAACCATAAAACTCGGAATATTCAGCTTCTTGTATAATTGAATCAAAACGGAATCTTTCTCAGAGTCGTTATGGCAAGGAGCGTTAATAAAACCATAAAACTCGGAATATTGAGCTTCCTGTATAATTGAATCAAAACGGAATCTTTCTCAGAGTCGTTATAGCAAGGAGCGGTAATAAAACCATAAAACTCGGAATATTGAGCTTCCTGTATAATTGAATCAAAACGGAATATTTCTCAGAGTCGTCATGGCAAGGAGCGGTAATAAAACCATAAAACTCGGAATATTGAGCTTCCTGTATAATTGAATCAAAACGGAATCTTTCTCAGAGTCGTTATAGCAAGGAGCGGTAATAAAAACATAAAACTCGGAATATTGAGCTTCCTGTATAATTGAATCAAAACGGAATCTTTCTCAGAGTCGTTATAGCAAGGAGCGGTAATAAAACCATAAAACTCGGAATATTGAGCTTCCTGTATAATTGAATCGAAACGGAATCTTTCGCAGAGTCGTTATAGCAAGGAGCGGTAATAAAACCATAAAACTCGGAATATTGAGCTTCCTGTATAATTGAATCAAAACGGAATCTTTCTCAGAGTCGTTATGGCAAGGAGCGGTAATAAAACCATAAAACTCGGAATATTGAGCTTCTTGTATAATTGAATCAAAACGGAATCTTTCTCAGAGTCGTTATGGCAAGGAGCGGTAATAAAACCATAAAACTCGGAATATTGAGCTTCTTGTATAATTGAATCAAAACGGAATCTCTCTAAGAGTCGTTATAGCAAGGAGCGGTAATAAAAACATAAAACTCGGAATATTGAGCTTCCTGTATAATTGAATCAAAACGGAATCTTTCTCAGAGTCGTTATGGCAAGGAGCGGTAATAAAACCATAAAACTCGGAATATTGAGCTTCCTGTATAATTGAATCAGAACGGAATCTCTCTAAGAGTCGTTATGGAAGGAACGGTAATAAAAACATAAAACTCGGAATATTGAGCTTCCTGTATAATTGAATCAAAACGGAATCTCTTTCAGAGTCGTTATGGCAAGGAGCGGTAATAAAACCATAAAACTCGGAATATTGAGCTTCCTGTATAATTGAATCAAAACGGAATCTTTCTCAGAGTCGTTATGGCATGGAGCGTTAATAAAACCATAAAACTCGGAATATTGAGCTTCCTCTATAATTGAATCAAAACGGAATCTTTCTCAGAGTCGTTATGGCAAGGAGCGGTAATAAAAACATAAAACTCGGAATATTGAGCTTCCTGTATAATTGGATCAAAACGGAATCTTTCTCAGAGTCGTTATAGCAAGGAGCGGTAATAAAAACCTTAAAACTCGGAATATTGAGCTTCCTTGTATAATTGAATCAAAACGGAATCTTTGTCAGAGTCGTTATGGCAAGGAGCGGTAATAAAACCATAAAACTCGGAATATTGAGCTTCCTGTATAATTGAATCAAAACGGAATTCTTTCTCAGAGTCGTTATGGCAAGGAGCTCTAATGAAACCATAAAACTCGGAATATTGAGCTTCCTGTATAATTGAATCAAAACGGAATCTTTCTCAGAGTCGTTATAGCAAGGAGCGGTAATAAAACCATAAAACTCGGAATATTGAGCTTCCTCTATAATTGAATCAAAACGGAATATTTCTCAGAGTCGTCATGGCAAGGAGCGGTAATAAAACCATAAACTCGGAATATTGAGCTTTCCTGTATAATTGAATCAGAACGGAAACTTTCTCAGAGTCATTATAGCAAGGAGCGGTAATAAAACCATAAACCCCGGAATATTGAGCTTCCTGTATAATTGAATCAAAACGGAATCTTTCTCAGAGTCGTTATGGCAAGGAGCGGTAATAAAACCATAAAACTCGGAATATTGAGCTTCCTGTATAATTGAATCAGAACGGAATTCTAAGAGTCGTTATGGAAGGAACGGTAATAAAAACATAAAACTCGGAATATTGAGCTTCCTGTATAATTGAATCAAAACGGAATCTCTTTCAGAGTCGTTATGGCAAGGAGCGGTAATAAAACCATAAAACTCGGAATATTGAGCTTCTGTATAATTGAATCAAACGGAATCTTCTCGTAGAGCTTTCGCCGCAGTGTGTAAGAGCGTTAATAAAACCATAAACTCGGAATATTGAGCTCTCGTATAATTGAATCAAAACGGAATCTTTCTCAGAGTCGTTATGGCAATGGAGCGGTAATAAAAACATAAACTCGGAATATTGAGCTCTCGTATAATTGAATCAAAACGAATCTTTTCTCAGAGTCGCTATAGCAAGGGAGCGGTAATAAAACCATAAACTCGGAATATTGAGCTTCCTGTATAATTGAATCAAAACGGAATCTTTTCAGAGTCGTTATGCAAGGAGCGGTAATAAAACCATAAAACTCGGAATATTGAGCTTCCTGTATAGCACTCTCATTGAATCAAAACGGAATCTTTCTCAGAGTCGTTATGGCAAGGAGCGTTAATAAAACCATAAAACTCGGAATATTGAGCTTCCTGTATAATTGAATCAAAACGGAATCTTTCTCAGAGTCGTTATAGCAAGGAGCGGTAATAAAACCATAAAACTCGGAATATTGAGCTTCCTGTATAATTGAATCAAAACGGAATATTTCTCAGAGTCGTTGCGGCAAGGAGCGGTAATAAAACCATAAACTCGGAATATTGAGCTTCCTCTATAATTGAATCAAAACGGAATCTTTCTCAGAGTCGTTATAGCAAGGAGCGGTAATAAAAACATAAACCTCGGAATATTGAGCTTCCTGTATAATTGAATCAAAACGGAATCTTTCTGAAAGAGTCGTTATAGCAAGGAGCGGTAATAAACCATAAAAACCCGGAATATTGAGCTCTCGTATAATTGAATCGAAACGGAATCTTTCGCAGAGTCGTTATGGCAAGGAGCGTAATAATAAAACCATAAAACTCGGAATATTGAGCTTCCTGTATAATTGAATCAAAACGAATTCTTTCAGAGTCGTTATGGCAAGGAGCGGTAATAAACCATAAAACTCGGAATACGGAGCTTCCTGTATAATTGAATCAAAACGGAATCTTTCTCAGAGTCGTTATGCGGCGAGCGGTAATAAAAACATAAAACTCAAATATTGAGCTTCCTGTATAATTGAATCAGAACGGAATCTTTCTCAGAGTCGTTATGGCAAGGAGCGTAATAAAACCATAAAAATCGGAATATTGAAGACGCTTCCTGTATAATTGAATCTGCAAACGAATCTTTCTCAGAGTCGTCATGGCAAGGAGCGGTAATAAAACCATAAAACCCGGAATATTGAGCTTCCTGTATAATTGAATCAAAACGGAAATCTTTCTCAGAGTCGTTATGGCAAGGAGCGGTAATAAACCATAAAACTCGGAATATTGAGCTTCCTGTATAATTGAATCAAAACGGAATCTTTCTCAGAGTCGTTATGGCAAGGAGCGGTAATAAAACCATAAATCTCGGAATATTGAGCTTCCTGTATAATTGAATCAAAACGGAATCTTTCTCAGAGTCGTTATGGCAAGGAGCGGTAATAAAACCATAAACTTCGGAATATTGAGCTCCTGTATAATTGAATCAAAACTGAATCTTTCTCAGAGTCGTTATGGCAAGGAGCGGTAATAAAACCATAAAACTCGAATATTGAGCTTCCTGTATAATTGAATCAAAACGGAATCTTTCTCAGAGTCGTTATGGCAAGGAGCGGTAATAAAACCATAAAACTCGGAACATTGAGCTTCCTGTATAATTGAATCAAAACGGAATCTTTCTCAGAGTCGTTATGGCAAGGAGCGGTAATAAAACCATAAAACTCGGAATATTGAGCTTCCTGTATAATTGAATCAAAACGGAATCTTTTCCCAGAGTCGTTGGCAGGCGAGCGGTAATAAACCATAAAACTCGGAATATTGAGCTTTATAATTGAATCACCAAAACGGAATTTGTCGTTATAACAAGGAGCGGTAATAAAACCATAAAACTCGGAATATTGAGCTTTCTGTATAATTGAATCAAAACGGAAACTTTCTCAGAGTCGTCATGGCAAGGAGCGGTAATAAAACCATAAAAATCGGAATATTGAGCTTCCTGTATAATTGAATCAAAACGGAATCTTTCTCAGAGTCGTTATGGCAAGGAGCGGTAATAAAACCATAAAACTCGGAATATTGAGCTTCCTGTATAATTGAATCAAAACGGAATCTTTCTCAGAGTCGTTATGGCAAGGAGCGGTAATAAAACCATAAAACTCGGAATATTGAGCTTCCTGTATAATTGAATCAAAACGGAATCTTTCTCAGAGTCGTTATGGCAAGGAGCGGTAATAAAACCATAAAACTCGGAATATTGAGCTTTCTGTATAATTGAATCAAAACGGAATCTTTCTCAGAGTCGTTATGGCAAGGAGCGGTAATAAAACCATAAAACTCGGAATATTGAGCTTCCTGTATAATTGAATCAAAACGGAATCTTTCTCAGAGTCGTTATGGCAAGGAGCGGTAATAAAACCATAAAACTCGGAATATTGAGCTTCCTGTATAATTGAATCAAAACGGAATCTTTCTCAGAGTCGTTATGGCAAGGAGCGGTAATAAAACCATAAAACTCGGAATATTGAGCTTCCTGTATAATTGAATCAAAACGGAATCTTTCTCAGAGTCGTTATGGCAAGGAGCGGTAATAAAACCATAAAACTCGGAATATTGAGCTTCCTGTATAATTGAATCAAAACGGAATCTTTCTCAGAGTCGTTATGGCAAGGAGCGGTAATAAAACCATAAAACTCGGAATATTGAGCTTCCTGTATAATTGAATCAAAACGGAATCTTTCTCAGAGTCGTTATGGCAAGGAGCGGTAATAAAACCATAAAACTCGGAATATTGAGCTTCTTGTATAATTGAATCAAAACGGAATCTTTCTCAGAGTCGTTATGGCAAGGAGCGGTAATAAAACCATAAAACTCGGAATATTGAGCTTCCTGTATAATTGAATCAAAACGGAATCTCTCTAAGAGTCGTTATAGCAAGGAGCGGTAATAAAACCATAAAACTCGGAATATTGAGCTTCCTGTATAATTGAATCAAAACGGAATCTTTCTCAGAGTCGTTATAGCAAGGAGCGGTAATAAAACCATAAAACTCGGAATATTGAGCTTCCTGTATAATTGAATCAAAACGGAATCTTTCTCAGAGTCGTTATGGCAAGGAGCAGTAATAAAACCATAAAACTCGGAATATTAAGCTTCTTGTATAATTGAATCAAAACGGAATCTCTCTAAGAGTCGTTATAGCAAGGAGCGGTAATAAAACCATAAAACTCGGAATATTGAGCTTCCTGTATAATTGAATCAAAACGGAATCTTTCTCAGAGTCGTTATGGCAAGGAGCGGTAATAAAACCATAAAACTCGGAATATTGAGCTTCTTGTATAATTGAATCAAAACGGAATCTCTCTAAGAGTCGTTATAGCAAGGAGCGGTAATAAAACCATAAAACTCGGAATATTGAGCTTCTTGTATAATTGAATCAAAACGGAATCTCTCTAAGAGTCGTTATAGCAAGGAGCGGTAATAAAACCATAAAACTCGGAATATTGAGCTTCTTGTATAATTGAATCAAAACGGAATCTCTCTAAGAGTCGTTATAGCAAGGAGCGGTAATAAAACCATAAAACTCGGAATATTGAGCTTCTTGTATAATTGAATCAAAACGGAATCTCTCTAAGAGTCGTTATAGCAAGGAGCGGTAATAAAACCATAAACCTCGGAATATTGAGCTTCTTGTATATTTGAATCAAAACGGAATCTCTCTAAGAGTCGTTATAGCAAGGAGCGGTAATAAAACCATAAAACTCGGAATATTGAGCTTCTTGTATAATTGAATCAAAACGGAATCTCTCTAAGAGTCGTTATAGCAAGGAGCGGTAATAAAACCATAAAACTCGGAATATTGAGCTTCCTGTATAATTGAATCAAAACGGAATCTTTCTCAGAGTCGTTATGGCAAGGAGCGGTAATATAACCATAAAACTCGGAATATTGAGCTTCTTGTATAATTGAATCAAAACGGAATCTCTCTAAGAGTCGTTATAGCAAGGAGCGGTAATAAAACCATAAAACTCGGAATATTGAGCTTCTTGTATAATTGAATCAAAACGGAATCTCTCTAAGAGTCGTTATATTAAGGAGCGGTAATAAAACCATAAAACTCGGAATATTGAGCTTCTTGTATAATTGAATCAAAACGGAATCTCTCTAAGAGTCGTAATAGCAAGGAGCGGTAATAAAACCATAAAACTCGGAATATTGAGCTTCCTGTATAATTGAATCAAAACGGAAACTTTCTCAGAATCGTTATGGCAAGGAGCGGTAATAAAACCATAAAACTCGGAATATTGAGCTTCTTGTATAATTGAATCAAAACGAAATCTCTCTAAGAGTCGTTATAGCAAGGAGCGGTAATAAAACCATAAAACTCGGAATGGTGAGATTCTTGTATAATTGAATCAAAACGGAATCTCTCTAAGAGTCGTTATAGCAAGGAGCGGCAATAAAACCATAAAACTCGGAATATTGAGCTTCCTGTATAATTGAATCAAAACGGAATCTTTCTCAGAGTCGTTATGTCAAGGAGCGGTAATAAAACCATAAAACTCGGAATATTGATCTTCTTGTATAATTGAATCAAAACGGAATCTCTCTAAGAGTCGTTATAGCAAGGAGCGGTAATAAAACCATAAAACTCGGAATATTGAGCTTCTAGTATAATTGAATCGAAACGGAATCTCTCTAAGAGTCGTTATAGCAAGGAGCGGTAATAAAACCATAAAACTCGGAATATTGAGCTTCCTGTATAATTGAATCAAAACGGAATCTCTCTAAGAGTCGTTATAGCAAGGAGCGGTAATAAAACCATAAAACTCGGAATATTAAGCTTCCTGTATAATTGAATCAAAACGGAATCTTTCTCAGAGTCGTTATGGCAAGGAGCGGTAATAAAACCATAAAACTCGGAATATTGAGCTTCTTGTATAATTGAATCAAAACGGAAGCTCTCTAAGAGTCGTTATAGCAAGGAGCGGTAATAAAACCATAAAACTCGGAATATTGAGCTTCCTGTATAATTGAATCAAAACGGAATCTTTCTCAGAGTCGTTATGGCAAGGAGCGGTAATAAAACCATAAAACTCGGAATATTGAGCTTCTTGTATAATTGAATCAAAACGGAATCTCTCTAAGAGTCGTTATAGCAAGAAGCGGTAATAAAACCATAAAACTCGGAATATTGAGCTTCTTGTATAATTGAATCAAAACGGAATCTCTCTAAGAGTCGATATAGCAAGGAGCGGTAATAAAACCATAAAACTCGGAATATTGAGCTTCCTGTATAATTGAATCAAAACGGAATCTTTCTCAGAGTCGTTATGGCAAGGAGCGGTAATAAAACCATAAAACTCGGAATATTGAGCTTCTTGTATAATTGAATCAAAACGGAATCTCTCTAAGAGTCGTTATAGCAAGAAGCGGTAATAAAACCATAAAACTCGGAATATTGAGCTTCTTGTATAATTGAATCAAAACGGAATCTCTCTAAGAGTCGTTATAGCAAGGAGCGGTAATAAAACCATAAAACTCGGAATATTAAGCTTCCTGTATAATTGAATCAAAACGGAATCTTTCTCAGAGTCGTTATGGCAAGGAGCGGTAATAAAAACATAAAACTCGGAATATTGAGCTTCTTGTATAATTGAATCAAAACGGAAGCTCTCTAAGAGTCGTTATAGCAAGGAGCGGTAATAAAACCATAAAACTCGGAATATTGAGCTTCCTGTATAATTGAATCAAAACGGAATCTTTCTCAGAGTCGTTATGGCAAGGAGCGGTAATAAAACCATAAAACTCGGAATATTGAGCTTCTTGTATAATTGAATCAAAACGGAATCTCTCTAAGAGTCGTTATAGCAAGAAGCGGTAATAAAACCATAAAACTCGGAATATTGAGCTTCTTGTATAATTGAGTCAAAACGGAATCTCTCTAAGAGTCGATATAGCAAGGAGTGGTAATAAAACCATAAAACTCGGAATATTGAGCTTCCTGTATAATTGAATCAAAACGGAATCTTTCTCAGAGTCGTTATGGCAAGGAGCGGTAATAGAACCATAAAACTCGGAATATTGAGCTTCTTGTCTAATTAAATCAAAACGAATCTCTCTAAGAGTCGTTATAGCAAGAAGCGGTAATAAAACCATAAAACTCAACGGAATATTGAGCTTCTTGTATAATTGAATCAAAACGGAATCTCTCTAAGAGTCGTTATAGCAAGGAGCGGTAATAAAACCATAAAACTCGGAATATTGTGCTTCCTGTATAATTGAATCAAAACGGAATCTTTCTCAGAGTCGTTATAGCAAGGCGATACGAAAAACCATAAAACTCGGAATATTGAGCTTCTTGTATAATTGAATCAAAACGGAATCTTTCACAGAGTCGTTATGGTAAGGAGCGGTAATAAAACCATAAAACTCGGAATCGCTGAGCTTCCTGTATAATTGAATCAAAACGGAATCTTTCTCAGAGTCGTTATGGCAAGGAGCGGTAATAAAACCATAAAACTCGGAATATTGAGCTTCCTGTATAATTGAATCAAAACGGAATCTTTCTCAGAGTCGTTATAGCAAGGAGCGGTAATAAAACCATAAAACTCGGAATATTGAGCTTCCTCTATAATTGAATCAAAACGGAATCTTTCTAAGATTCGTTATGGCAATGAGCAGTAATAAAACCATAAAACACGGAATATTGGAGCTTCCTGTATAATTGAATCAAAACGGAATCTTTCTCAGATTCGTTATAGCAGAGAGCAGTAATAAAACCATAAAACTCGGAATATTGAGCTTCTTGTATAATTGAATCAAAACGGAATCTCTCTAATAGTCGTTATTGCAAGGAGCGGTAATAAAACAATAAAACTCGGAATATTGAGCTTCATGTATAATTGAATCAAAACGGAATCTTTCTCAGAGTCGTTATGGCAAGGGGCAGTAATAAAGCCATAAAACTCGGAATATTGAGCTTCGTCTATAATTGAATCAAAACGGAGTCTTTCTCAGAGTCGTTATGGCAAGGAGAGGTAATAAAACCATAAAACTCGGAATATTGAGCTTCCTGTATAATTGAATCAAAAACGGAATCTTTCTCAGAGTCGTTTTTGGCAAGGAGCAGTAATAAAAACATAAAACTCGGAATATTGAGCTTCCTGTATAATTGAATCAAAACGGAATCTTTCTCAGAGTCGTTATGGCAAGGAGCAGTAATAAAACCATAAAACTCGGAATATTGAGCTTCCTGTATAATTGAATCAAAAACGGAATCTTTCTCAGAGTCGTTATGGCAAGGAGCGGTAATAAAACCATAAAACTCGGAATATTGAGCTTCTTGTATAATTGAATCAAAACGGAATCTCTCTAAGAGTCGTTATAGCAAGGAGCGGTAATAAAACCATAAAACTCGGAATATTGAGCTTCCTGTATAATTACTGAATCAAACGGAATCTTTCCCAGAGTCGTTATGGCAAGAGGCAGTAATAAAACCATAAAACTCGGAATATTGAGCTTCCTGTATAATTGAATCAAAACGGAATCTTTCTCAAGTCGTTATGGCAAGGAGCGGTAATAAAACCATAAAAACTCGGAATATTGAGCTTCCTGTATAATTGAATCAAAACAGAATCTCTCTAAGAGTCGTTATAGCAAGGAGCGGTAATAAAACCATAAAACTCGGAATATTGAGCTTCCTGTATAATTGAATCAAAACGGAATCTTTCTCAGAGTCGTTATGGCAAGGAGCGGTAATAAAACCATAAAACTCGGAATATTGGGCTTCTGTATAATTGAATCAAAACGGAATCTTTCTCAGATCGTTATGGCAAGGCATTAATAAAACAAAAAACTCGGAATATTGAGCTTCTTGTATAATTGAATCAAAACGGAATCTCTCTAAGAGTCGTTATAGCAAGGAGCGGTAATAAAACCATAAAACTCGGAATATTGAGCTTCCTGTATAATTGAATCAAAACGGAATCTTTCTCAGAGTCGTTATGGCAAGGAGCGGTAATAAAACCATAAAACTCGGAATATTGAGCTTCTTGTATAATTGAATCAAAACGGAATCTCTCTAAGAGTCGTTATAGCAAGGAGCGGTAATAAAACCATAAACCTCGGAATATTGAGCTTCCTGTATAATTGAAACAAAACGGAATCTTTCTCAGACCCGTTATGGCAAGGAGCGGTAATAAAATCATAAAACTCGGAATATTGAGCTTCCTGTATAATTGAATCAAAACGGAATCTTTCTCAGAGTCGTTATGGCAAGGAGCGGTAATAAAATCATAAAACTCGGAATATTGAGCTTCCTGTATAATTGAATCAAAACGGAATCTTTCTCAGAGTCGTTATGGCAAGGAGCGGTAATAAAACCATAAAACTCGGAATATTGAGCTTCCTGTATAATTGAATCAAAACGGAATCTTTCTCAGAGTCGTTATAGCAAGGAGCGGTAATAAAACCATAAAACTCGGAATATTGAGCTTCCTGTATAATTGAATCAAAACGGAATCTTTCTCAGAGTCGTTATGGCAAGGAGCGGTAATAAAACCATAAAACACGGAATATTGAGCTTCCTGTATAATTGAATCAAAACGGAATCTTTCTCAGAGTCGTTATGGCAAGGAGCGGTAATAAAACCATAAAACTCGGAATATTGAGCTTCTTGTATAATTGAATCAAAACGGAATCTCTCTAATAGTCGTTATAGCAAGGAGCGGTAATAAAACAATAAAACTCGGAATATTGAGCTTCCTGTATAATTGAATCAAAACGGAATCTTTCTCAGAGTCGTTTTGGCAATGGGCGGTAATAAAGACATAAAACTCGGAATATTGAGCTTCCTCTATAATTGAATCAAAACGGAATATTTCTCAGAGTCGTTATGGCAAAAGGAGCGGTAATAAAACCATAAAACTCGGAATATTGAGCTTCCTGTATAATTGAATCAAAACGGAATCTTTCTCAGAGTCGTTATGGCAAGGAGCGGTAATAAAAACATAAAACTCGGAATATTGAGCTTCCTGTATAATTGAATCAAAACGGAATCTTTCTCAGAGTCGTTATGGCAAGGAGCGGTAATAAAACCATAAAACTCGGAATATTGAGCTTCCTGTATAATTGAATCAAAACGGAATCTTTCTCAGAGTCGTTATGGCAAGGAGCGGTAATAAAACCATAAAACTCGGAATATTGAGCTTCTTGTATAATTGAATCAAACGGAATCTCTCTAAGAGTCGTTATAGCAAGGAGCAGTAATAAACTCCATAAAACTCGGAATATTGAGCTTCCTGTATAATTGAATCAAAACGGAATCTTTCTCAGAGTCGTTATGAGCAGGAGCAGTAATAAAACCGTAAAACTCGGAATATTGAGCTTCCTGTATATAATTGAATCAAACAGAATCTTTCTCAGAGTCGTTATGGCAAGGAGCAGTAATAAAACCATAAAACTCGGAATATTGAGCTTCCTGTATAATTGAATCAAAACGGAATCTCTCTAAGAGTCGTTATAGCAAGGAGCGGTAATAAAACCATAAAACTCGGAATATTGAGCTTCTTGTATAATTGAATCCAAAACGGAATCTCTCTAAGAGTCGTTATGGCAAGGAGCAGTAATAAAACCACTTAAAACTCGGAATATTGAGCTTCCTGTATAATTGAATCAAAACGGAATCTCTCTAAGAGTCGTTATAGCAAGGAGCGGTAATAAAACCATAAAACTCGGAATATTGAGCTTCCTGTATAATTGAATCAAAACGGAATCTTTCTCAGAGTCATTATGGCAAGGAGCGGTAATAAAACCATAAAACTCGGAATATTGACCTTCCTGTATAATTGAATCAAAACGGAATCTTTCTCAGATCGTTATGGCAAGGAGCGGTAATAAAACCATAAAACTCGGAATACTGAGCTTCTTGTATAATTGAATCAAAACGGAATCTCTCTAAGAGTCGTTATAGCAAGGAGCAGTAATAAAACCATAAAACTCGGAATATTGAGCTTCCTGTATAATTGAATCAAAACAGGAATCTTTCTCAGAGTCGTTATGGCAAAGAACGGTAATAAAACCATATAAAACTCGGAATATTGAGCTTCTTGTATAATTGAATCAAAACGGAATCTCTAAGAGTCGTTATGGCAAGGAGCGGTAATAAAACCATAAAACACGGAATATTGAGCTTCCTGTATAATTGAATCAAAACGGAATCTTTCTCAGAGTCGTTATGGCAAGGAGCGGTAATAAAACCATAAAACTCGGAATATTGAGCTCCTTGTATAATTGAATCAAAAACGGAATCTCTCTAATAGTCGTTATAGCAAGGAGCGGTAATAAAACAATAAAACTCGGAATATTGAGCTTCCTGTATAATTGAATCAAAACGGAATCTTTCTCAGAGTCGTTATGGCAAGGGGCGGTAATAAAGCCATAAAACTCGGAATATTGAGCTTCCTCTATAATTGAATCAAAACGGAATCTTTCTCAGAGTCGTTATGGCAAGGAGCGGTAATAAAACCATAAAACTCGGAATATTGAGCTTCCTGTATAATTGAATCAAAACGGAATCTTTCTCAGAGTCGTTATGGCAAGGAGCGGTAATAAAAACATTAAACTCGGAATATTGAGCTTCCTGTATAATTGAATCAAAACGGAATCTTTCTCAGAGTCGTTATGGCAAGGAGCGGTAATAAAACCATAAAACTCGGAATATTGAGCTTCCTGTATAATTGAATCAAAACGGAATCTCTCTAAGAGTCGTTATAGCAAGGAGCGGTAATAAAACCATAAAACTCGGAATATTGAGCTTCTTGTATAATTGAATCAAAACGGAATCTCTCTGAGAGTCGTTATAGCAAGGAGCGGTAATAAAACCATAAAACTCGGAATATTGAGCTTCCTGTATAATTGAATCAAAACGGAATCTTTCTCAGAGTCGTTATGGCAAGGAGCGGTAATAAAACCATAAAACTCGGAATATTGAGCTTCCTGTATAATTGAATCAAAACGGAATCTTTCTCAGATCGTTATGGCAAGGAGCGGTAATAAAACCATAAAACTCGGAATATTGACCTTCTTGTATAATTGAATCAAAACGGAATCTCTCTAAGAGTCGTTATAGCAAGGAGCGATAATAAAACCATAAAACTCGGAATATTGAGCTTCCTGTATAATTGAATCAAAACGGAATCTTTCTCAGAGTCGTTATGGCAAGGAGCGGTAATAAAACCATAAAACTCGGAATATTGTGCTTCTTGTATAATTGAATCAAAACGGAATCTCTCTAAGAGTCGTTATGGCAAGGAGCGGTAATAAAACCATAAAACTCGGAATATTGAGCTTCCTGTATAATTGAATCAAAACGGAATCTCTCTAAGAGTCGTTATAGCAAGGAGCGGTAATAAAACCATAAAACTCGGAATATTGAGCTTCCTGTATAATTGAATCAAAACGGAATCTTTCTCAGAGTCGTTATGGCAAGGAGCGGTAATAAAACCATAAAACTCGGAATATTGAGCTTCCTGTATAATTGAATCAAAACGGAATCTCTCTAAGAGTCGTTATAGCAAGGAGCGGTAATAAAACCATAAAACTCGGAATATTGAGCTTCCTGTATAATTGAATCAAAACGGAATCTTTCTCAGAGTCATTATGGCAAGGAGCGGTAATAAAACCATAAAACTCGGAATATTGAGCTTCTTGTATAATTGAATCAAAACGGAATCTTTCTCAGATCGTTATGGCAAGGAGCGGTAATAAAACCATAAAACTCGGAATATTGAGCTTCTTGTATAATTGAATCAAAACGGAATCTCTCTAAGAGTCGTTATAGCAAGGAGCGGTAATAAAACCATAAAACTCGGAATATTGAGCTTCCTGTATAATTGAATCAAAACGGAATCTTTCTCAGAGTCGTTATGGCAAGGAGCGGTAATAAAACCATAAAACTCGGAATATTGAGCTTCTTGTATAATTGAATCAAAACGGAATCTCTCTAAGAGTCGTTATGGCAAGGAGCGGTAATAAAACCATAAAACTCGGAATATTGAGCTTCCTGTATAATTGAATCAAAACGGAATCTCTCTAAGAGTCGTTATAGCAAGGAGCGGTAATAAAACCATAAAACTCGGAATATTGAGCTTCCTGTATAATTGAATCAGAACGGAATCTTTCTCAGACTCGTTATGGCAAGGAGCGGTAATAAAACCATAAAACTCGGAATATTGAGCTTCCTGTATAATTGAATCAAAACGGAATCTTTCTCAGAGTCGTTATGGCAAGGAGCGGTAATAAAACCATAAAACTCGGAATATTGAGCTTCCTGTATAATTGAATCAAAACGGAATCTTTCTCAGAGTCGTTATGGCAAGGAGCGGTAATAAAACCATAAAACTCGGAATATTGAGCTTCCTGTATAATTGAATCAAAACGGAATCTTTCTCAGTGTCGTTATAGCAAGGAGCGGTAATAAAACCATAAAACTCGGAATATTGAGCTTCCTGTATAATTGAATCAAAACGGAATCTTTCTCAGAGTCGTTATGGCAAGGAGCGGTAATAAAACCATAAAACACGGAATATTGAGCTTCCTGTATAATTCAATCAAAACGGAATCTTTCTCAGAGTCGTTATGGCAAGGAGCGGTAATAAAACCATAAAACTCGGAATATTGAGCTCCTTGTATAATTGAATCAAAACGGAATCTCTCTAATAGTCGTTATAGCAAGGAGCGGTAATAAAACAATAAAACTCGGAATATTGAGCTTCCTGTATAATTGAATCAAAACGGAATCTTTCTCAGAGTCGTTATGGCAAGGGGCGGTAATAAAGCCATAAAACTCGGAATATTGAGCTTCCTGTATAATTGAATCAAAACGGAATCTTTCTCAGAGTCGTTATGGCAAGGAGCGGTAATAAAACCATAAAACTCGGAATATTGAGCTTCCTGTATAATTGAATCAAAACGGAATCTTTCTCAGAGTCGTTATAGGCAAGGAGCGGTAATAAAAACATAAAACTCGGAATATTGAGCTTCCTGTATAATTGAATCAAAACGGAATCTTTCTCAGAGTCGTTATGGCAAGGAGCGGTAATAAAACCATAAAACTCGGAATATTGAGCTTCTTGTATAATTGAATCAAAACGGAATCTCTCTAAGAGTCGTTATAGCAAGGAGCGGTAATAAAACCATAAAACTCGGAATATTGAGCTTCCTGTATAATTGAATCAAAACGGAATCTTTCTCAGAGTCGTTATGGCAAGGAGCGGTAATAAAACCATAAAACTCGGAATATTGAGCTTCCTGTATAATTGAATCAAAACGGAATCTTTCTCAGAGTCGTTATGGCAAGGAGCGGTAATAAAACCATAAAACTCGGAATATTGAGCTTCCTGTATAATTGAATCAAAACGGAATCTCTCTAAGAGTCGTTATAGCAAGGAGCGGTAATAAAACCATAAAACTCGGAATATTGAGCTTCTTGTATAATTGAATCAAAACGGAATCTCTCTAAGAGTCGTTATAGCAAGGAGCGGTAATAAAACCATAAAACTCGGAATATTGAGCTTCCTGTATAATTGAATCAAAACGGAATCTTTCTCAGAGTCGTTATGGCAAGGAGCGGTAATAAAACCATAAAACTCGGAATATTGAGCTTCCTGTATAATTGAATCAAAACGGAATCTTTCTCAGATCGTTATGGCAAGGAGCGGTAATAAAACCATAAAACTCGGAATATTGACCTTCTTGTATAACTGAATCAAAACGGAATCTCTCTAAGAGTCGTTATAGCAAGGAGCGGTAATAAAACCATAAAACTCGGAATATTGAGCTTCCTGTATAATTGAATCAAAACGGAATCTTTCTCAGAGTCGTTATGGCAAGGAGCGGTAATAAAACCATAAAACTCGGAATATTGTGCTTCTTGTATAATTGAATCAAAACGGAATCTCTCTAAGAGTCGTTATGGCAAGGAGCGGTAATAAAACCATAAAACTCGGAATATTGAGCTTCCTGTATAATTGAATCAAAACGGAATCTCTCTAAGAGTCGTTATAGCAAGGAGCGGTAATAAAACCATAAAACTCGGAATATTGAGCTTCCTGTATAATTGAATCAAAACGGAATCTTTCTCAGAGTTGTTATGGCAAGGAGCGGTAATAAAACCATAAAACTCGGAATATTGAGCTTCCTGTATAATTGAATCAAAACGGAATCTTTCTCAGAGTCGTTATGGCAAGGAGCGGTAATAAAACCATAAAACTCGGAATATTGAGCTTCCTGTATAATTGAATCAAAACGGAATCTCTCTAAGAGTCGTTATAGCAAGGAGCGGTAATAAAACCATAAAACTCGGAATATTGAGCTTCCTGTATAATTGAATCAAAACGGAATCTTTCTCAGAGTCGGTATGGCAAGGAGCGGTAATAAAACCATAAAACTCGGAATATTGAGCTTCTTGTATAATTGAATCAAAACGGAATGTTTCTCAGAGTCGTTATGTCAAGGAGCGGTAATAAAACCATAAAACTCGGAATATTGAGCTTCTTGTATAATTGAATCAAAACGGAATCTTTCTCAGAGTCGTTATGGCAAGGAGCGGTAATAAAACCATAAAACTCGGAATATTGAGCTTCTGGTATAATTGAATCAAAACGGAATCTCTCTAACAGTCGTTATAGCAAGGAGCGGTAATAAAACCATAAAACTCGGAATATTGAGCTTCCTGTATAATTGAATCAAAACGGAATCTTTCTCAGAGTCGTTATGGCAAGGAGCGGTAACATAACCATAAAACTCGGAATATTGAGCTTCCTGTATAATTGAATCAAAACGGAATCTTTCTCAGAGTCGTTATGGCAAGGAGCGGTAATAAAACCATAAAACTCGGAATATTGAGCTTCTTGTATAATTGAATCAAAACGGAATCTCTCTAAGAGTCGTTATAGCAAGGAGCGGTAATAAAACCATAAAACTCGGAATATTGAGCTTCCTGTATAATTGAATCAAAACGGAATCTTTCTCAGAGTCGTTATGGCAAGGAGCGGTAATAAAACCATAAAACTCGGAATATTGAGCTTCCTGTATAATTGAATCAAAACGGAATCTTTCACAGAGTCGTTATGGCAAGGAGCGGTAATAAAAACCATAAAACTCGGAATATTGAGCTTCTTGTATAATTGAATCAAAACGGAATCTTTCTCAGAGTCGTTATGGCAAGGAGCGGTAATAAAACCATAAAACTCGGAATATTGAGCTTCTTGTATAATTGAATCAAAACGGAATCTCTCTAAGAGTCGTTATAGCAAGGAGCGGTAATAAAACCATAAAACTCGGAATATTGAGCTTCCTGTATAATTGAATCAAAACGGAATCTTTCTCAGAGTCGTTATGGCAAGGAGCGGTAATAAAACCATAAAACTCGGAATATTGAGCTTCCTGTATAATTGAATCAAAACGGAATCTTTCTCAGAGTCGTTATGGCAAGGAGCGGTAATAAAACCATAAAACTCGGAATATTGAGCTTCTTGTATAATTGAATCAAAACGGAATCTCTCTAAGAGTCGTTATAGCAAGGAGCGGTAATAAAACCATAAAACTCGGAATTTTGAGCTTCTTGTATAATTCAATCAAAACGGAATCTCTCTAAGAGTCGTTATAGCAAGGAGCGGTAATAAAACCATAAAACTCGGAATATTGAGCTTCCTGTATAATTGAATCAAAACGGAATCTCTCTAAGAGTCGTTATAGCAAGGAGCGGTAATAAAACCATAAAACTCGGAATATTGAGCTTCCTGTATAATTGAATCAAAACGGAATCTTTCTCAGAATCGTTATGGCAAGGAGCGGTAATAAAACCATAAAACTCGGAATATTGAGCTTCCTGTATAATTGAATCAAAACGGAATCTTTCTCAGAGTCGTTATGGCAAGGAGCGGTAATAAAAACATAAAACTCGGAATATTGAGCTTCCTGTATAATTGAATCAAAACGGAATCTTTCTCAGAGTCGTTATGGCAAGGAGCGGTAATAAAACCATAAACTCGGAATATTGAGCTTCTTGTATAATTGAATCAAAACGGAATCTCTTTCAGAGTCGTTATGGCAGGTACCGGTAATAAAACCGTAAAACTCGGAATATTGAGCTTCCTGTATAATTGAATCAAAACGGAATCTTTCTCAGAGTCGTTATGGCAAGGAGCGGTAATAAAACCGTAAACTCGGAATATTGAGCTTCTTGTATAATTGAATCAAAACGGAATCTTTCTCAGAGTCGTTATGGCAAGGAGCGGTAATAAAACCATAAAACTCGGAATATTGAGCTTCCTGTATAATTGAATCAAAACGGAATCTTTCTCAGAGTCGTTATGGCAAGGAGCGGTAATAAAACCATAAAACTAGGAATATTGAGCTTCCTGTATAATTGAATCAAAACGGAATCTTTCTCAGAGTCGTTATGGCAAGGAGCGGTAATAAAACCATAAAACTCGGAATATTGAGCTTCTTGTATAATTGAATCAAAACGGAATCTCTTTCAGAGTCGTTATGGCAGGTAGCGGTAATAAAACCGTAAAACTCGGAATATTGAGCTTCTTGTATAATTGAATCAAAACGGAATCTCTCTAAGAGTCGTTATAGCAAGGAGCGGTAATAAAAACATAAAACTCGGAATATTGAGCTTCTTGTATAATTGAATCAAAACGGAATCTCTCTAAGAGTCGTTATAGCAAGGAGCGGTAATAAAACCATAAAACTCGGAATATTGAGCTTCCTGTATAATTGAATCAAAACGGAATCTCTCTAAGAGTCGTTATAGCAAGGAGCGGTAATAAAACCATAAAACTCGGAATATTGAGCTTACTGTATAATTGATTCAAAACGGAATCTTTCTCAGAGTCGTTATGGCAAGGAGCGGTAATAAAACCATAAAACTCGGAATATTGAGCTTCCTGTATAATTGAATCAAAACGGAATCTTTCTCAGAGTCGTTATGGCAAGGAGCGGTAATAAAACCATAAAACTCGGAATATTGAGCTTCCTGTATAATTGAATCAAAACGGAATCTTTCTCATAGTCGTTATGGCAAGGAGCGGTAATAAAACCATAAAACTCGGAATATTGAGCTTCTTGTATAATTGAATCAAAACGGAATCTCTCTAAGAGTCGTTATAGAAAGGAGCGGTAATAAAACCATAAAACTCGGAATATTGAGCTTCTTGTATAATTGAATCAAAACGGAATCTCTTTCAGAGTCGTTATGGCAGGTAGCGGTAATAAAACCGTAAAACTCGGAATATTGGGCTTCCTGTATAATTTGAATCAAAACGGAAATCTTTCTCAGAGTCGTTATGGCAAGGAGCGGTAATAAAACCATAAATCAGTCATTGAGCTCTTGTATAATTGAATCAAAACGACCCTTTCTATAACAAAAAGGGAAGGAGGTAATAAACCACAAACTTCGGAATATTGAGCTTGTATACAATTGAATCAAAACGGACCTCTCTAAGAGCGCAGAAAGGAGCGTAATAAAACCATAAAACTCGGAATATTGAGCTTCTTGTATAATTGAATCAAACGGAATCTTCTAAGAGTCGTTGAAAAGAGTTGTAATAAAACCATAAAACTCGGAATATTGAGTTTCGGCAATTGAATCAAAACGGAATCTTTTCTCAGAGTCAAAGCAGTAAGCATAGGCGAAAACCATAAAACCGGAATATTGAGCTTCCTGTTAATTGAATCAAAACGGAATTCTTCTTCTCAGAGTCGTTATGGCAAGGAGCGGTAATAAAACCATAAACTCGGAATATTGAGCTCTCAGAAATTGAACAAAATGAAATTTTCTCGTAGTCGTTATGGCAAGGAGCGGTAATAAAACCAGCAAACTCGGAATATTGAGCTCTGTATAATTGAATCAAACAGAATCTTCAGAATCGTTATGGCAAGAAGCGGTAATAAAACCATAACCCGGAATATTGAGCTTCCTGTATAATTGAATCAAACGGAATCTTTCCGAGTCGTTATGGCAAGGAGCGGTAATAAAAACATAAAAACTTTGAATATTGAGCTTCCTGTATAATTGAATCAAACGGAATTCTTTCCTGAGTCGTTGGTGCAAGGAGCGGTAATAAAACTATAAACCCGGAATATTGGTTTTGGTATAATTGAATCAAACGGAATCTCTTTTCAGAGTCGTTATGCAGCAGGTAGCGGTAATAAAACCGTAAAACTCGGAATATTGAGTTTGTATAATTGAATCAAAACGGAATTTTTCTCAGAGTCGTTATGGCAAGGAGCGGTAATAAAACCAAACTTCCGGAATATTGAGTTTGTATAATTTGAATCAAAACGGAATCTTTTCAGAGTCGTTAGTGGCAAGGAGCGGTAATAAAACCATAAAACTCGGAATATTGAGCTTCCTGGTATAATTGAATCAAACGAATTTTCTCAGAGTCAAAGGCAAGGAGCGGTAATAAAACCATAAAATCAGGAATATTGAGCTCTTGCAGCACTGAATCAAAACGGAATTTTCTCAGAGTCGTTATGGCAAGGAGCGGTAATAAAACCAAAACTCGGAATATTGAGCTTCCTGGTATAATTGAATCAAAACGGAATCTCTTTCAGAGTCGTTATGGCAGGTGGTAGCGGTAATAAACCGTAAAACTCGGAATATTACTTCATGTATAATTGAATCAAAACGGAATTTTTCAGAGTCGTTAGAGACAAGAGCAAATAAAAACTGCAAACTCGGAATATTGAGCTTCTTGTATAATTGAATCAAAACGGAATCTTTCTCAGAGTCGTTATGGCAAGGAGCGGTATTAAAACCATAAAAACTCCGGAATATTGGAGCTTCCTGTATAATTGAACTCAAACGAATTTTCTCAGAGTCGTTGGCAATAGCGGTAATAAACCATAAAATCCCTGAACATTGAGCTTCCTGTATAATTGAATCCAAACGGAATCTTTCTCAAGAGTCGTTATGGCAAGGAGCGGTAACAAAAACCATAAAACCGGAATATTGATCTTCCTTGTATAATTGAATCAAACGGAATCTTCTGAAATGTTATGGCAAGGAGCGGTATTAAAACCATAAAACCCCGGAATATTGAGTTTCGTATACAATTGAAACGGTATCTTTTCTCAGAGTTGTTATGGCAAGGAGCGGTAATAAAACCATAAAACTCGGAATATTGAGCTTCCTGTATAATTGAATCAAAACGGAATCTTTCTCAGAGTCGTTATGGCAAGGAGCGGTAATAAAACCATAAAACTCGAATATTGAGCTTCCTGTATAATTGGATCAAAACGGAATCCTTTCTCAGAGTCGTTATGGCAAGGAGCGGTAATAAAACCATAAAACTCGGAATATTGAGCTTCCTGTATAATTGAATCAAAAACGGAATCTTTCTCAGAGTCGTTATGGCAAGGAGCGGTAATAAAACCATAAAACTCGGAATATTGAGCTTCCTGTATAATTGAATCAAAACGGAATCTTTCTCAGAGTCGTTATGGCAAGGAGCGGTAATAAAACCATAAAACTCGGAATATTGAGCTTCTGGTATAATTGAATCAAAACGGAATCTCTCTAACAGTCGTTATAGCAAGGAGCGGTAATAAAACCATAAAACTCGGAATATTGAGCTTCCTGTATAATTGAATCAAAACGGAATCTTTCTCAGAGTCGTTATGGCAAGGAGCGGTAATAAAAACATAAAACTCGGAATATTGAGCTTCCTGTATAATTGAATCAAAACGGAATCTTTCTCAGAGTCGTTATGGCAAGGAGCGGTAATAAAACCATAAAACTCGGAATATTGAGCTTCTTGTATAATTGAATCAAAACGGAATCTCTCTAAGAGTCGTTATAGCAAGGAGCGGTAATAAAACCATAAAACTCGGAATATTGAGCTTCCTGTATAATTGAATCAAAACGGAATCTTTCTCGGAGTCGTTATGGCAAAGGGCGGTAATAAAACCATAAAACTCGGAATATTGATCTTCCTGTATAATTGAATCAAAACTTGAATCTTTCTCAGAGTCGTTATGGCAAGGAGCGGTAATAAAACCATAAAACACGGAATATTGACTTCCTGTATAATTGAATCAAAACGGAATCTTTCTCAGAGTCGTTATGGCAAGGAGCGGTAATAAAACCATAAAACTCGGAATATTGAGCTTCTTGTATAATTGAATCAAAACGGAATCTCTCTAAGAGTCGTTATAGCAAGGAGCGGTAATAAAACCATAAAACTCGGAATATTGAGCTTCCTGTATAATTGAATCAAAACGGAATCTTTTCTCAGAGTCGTTATGGCAAGGAGCGGTAATAAAACCATAAAACTCGGAATATTGAGCTTCCTGTATAATTGAATCAAAACGGAATCTTTCTCAGAGTCGTTATGGCAAGGAGCGGTAATAAAACCATAAAACTCGGAATATTGAGCTTCTTGTATAATTGAATCAAAACGGAATCTCTCTAAGAGTCGGTATAGCAAGGAGCGGTAATAAAACCATAAAACTCGGAATATTGAGCTTCTTGTATAATTGAATCAAAACCGGAATCTCTCTAAGAGTCGTTATAGCAAGGAGCGGTAATAAAACCATAAAACTCGGAATATTGAGCTTCCTGTATAATTGAATCAAAACGGAATCTCTCTAAGAGTCGTTATAGCAAGGAGCGGTAATAAAACCATAAAACTCGGAATATTTAGGCTTACTGTATAATTGATTCAAAACGGAATCTTTCTCAGAGTCGTTATGGCAAGGAGCGGTAATAAAACCATAAAACTCGGAATATTGAGCTTCCTGTATAATTGAATCAAAACGGAATCTTTCTCATAGTGGTTATGGCAAGGAGCGGTAATAAAACCATAAAACTCGGAATATTGAGCTTCTTGTATAATTGAATCAAAACGGAATCTCTCTAAGAGTCGTTATAGAAAGGAGCGGTAATAAAACCATAAAACTCGGAATATTGTGCTTCTTGTATAATTGAATCAAAACGGAATCTCTCTAAGAGTCGTTATAGCAAGGAGCTGTAATAAAACCATAAAACTCGGAATATTGAGCTTCCTGTATAATTGAATCAAAACGGAATCTTTCTCAGAGTCGTTATGGCAAGGAGCGGTAATAAAACCATAAAACTCGGAATATTGAGCTTCCTGTATAATTGAATCAAAACGGAATCTTTCTCAGAGTCGTTATGGCAAGGAGCGGTAATAAAACCATAAAACTCGGAATATTGAGCTTCCTGTATAATTGAATCAAAACGGAATCTTTCTCAGAGTCGTTATGGCAAGGAGCGGTAATAAAACCATAAAACTCGGAATATTGAGCTTCCTGTATAATTGAATCAAAACGGAATCTTTCTCAGAATCGTTATGGCAAGGAGCGGTAATAAAACCATAAAACTCGGAATATTGAGCTTCCTGTATAATTGAATCAAAACGGAATCTTTCTCAGAGTCGTTATGGCAAGGAGCGGTAATAAAACCATAAAACTCGGAATATTGAGCTTCCTGTATAATTGAATCAAAACGGAATCTTTCTCAGAGTCGTTATGGCAAGGAGCGGTAATAAAACCATAAAACTCGGAATATTGAGCTTCTTGTATAATTGAATCAAAACGGAATCTCTTTCAGAGTCGTTATGGCAGATAGCGGTAATAAAACCGTAAAACTCGGAATATTGAGCTTCCTGTATAATTGAATCAAAACGGAATCTTTCTCAGAGTCGTTATGGCAAGGAGCGGTAATAAAACCCTAAACTCGGAATATTGAGCTTCTTGTATAATTGAATCAAAACGGAATCTTTCTCAGAGTCGTTATGGCAAGGAGCGGTAATAAAACCATAAAACTCGGAATATTGAGCTTCCTGTATAATTGAATCAAAACGGAATCTTTATCAGAGTCGTTATGGCAAGGAGCGGTAATAAAACCATAAAACTCGGAATATTGAGCTTCCTGTATAATTGAATCAAAACTGAATCTTTCTCAGAGTCGTTATGGCAAGGAGCGGTAATAAAACCATAAAACTCGGAATATTGAGCTCCTGTATAATTGAATCAAAACGGAATCTCTTTCAGAGTCGTTATGGCAGGTAGCGGTAATAAAACCGTAAAACTCCGGAATATTGAGCTTCATGTATAATTGAATCAAAACGGAATCTTTCTCAGAGTCGTTATGGCAAGGAGCGGTAATAAAACCGTAAACTCGGAATATTGAGCTTCTTGTATAATTGAATCAAAACGGAATCTTTCTCAGAGTCGTTATGGCAAGGAGCGGTAATAAAACCATAAAACTCGGAATATTGAGCTTCCTGTATAATTGAATCAAAACGGAATCTTTCTCAGAGTCGTTATGGCAAGGAGCGGTAATAAAACCATAAAACTCGGAATATTGAGCTTCTGTATAATTGAATCAAAACGGAATCTTTCTCAGAGTCGTTATGGCAAGGAGCTGTAATAAAACCATAAAACTCGGAATATTGATCTTCCTGTATAATTGAATCAAAACGGAATGCTTTCTCCGAGTCGTTATGGCAAGGAGCGGTAATAAAACCATAAAACTCGGAATATTGAGCTTCCTGTATAATTGAATCAAAACGGTATCTTTCTCAGAGTCGTTATGGCAAGGAGCGGTAATAAAACCATAAAACTCGGAATATTGAGCTTCCTGTATAATTGAATCAAAACGGAATCTTTCTCAGAGTCGGTATGGCAAGGAGCGGTAATAAAACCATAAAACTCGGAATATTGAGCTTCCTGTATAATTGGATCAAAACGGAATCTTTCTCAGAGTCGTTATGGCAAGGAGCGGTAATAAAACCATAAAACTCGGAATATTGAGCTTCCTGTATGAGTGAATCAAAACGGAATCTTTCTCAGAGTCGTTATGGCAAGGAGCGGTAATAAAACCATAAAACTCGGAATATTGATCTTCCTGTATAATTGAATCAAAACGGAATCTTTCTCAAGAGTCGTTATGGCAAAGGGCAGTAATAAAACCATAAAACTCGGAATATTGAGCTTCCTGTATAATTGAATCAAAACGGAATCTTTCTCAGAGTCGTTATGGCAAGGAGCGGTAATAAAACCATAAAACTCGGAATATTGAGCTTCACCATAATTGAATCAAAACGGAATCTTTCTGAGTCGTTATGGCAAGGAGCGGTAATAAAAGCATAAAACTCGGAATATTGAGCTTCCTGTATAATTGAATCAAAACGGAATCTTTCTCAGAGTCGTTATGGCAAGGAGCGGTAATAAAACCATAAAACTCGGAATATTGAGCTTCCTGTATAATTGAATCAAAACGGAATCTTTCACAGAGTCGTTATGGCAAGGAGCGGTAATAAAACCATAAAACTCGGAATATTGAGCTTCCTGTATAATTGAATCAAAACGGAATCTTTCTCAGAGTCGTTATGGCAAGGAGCGGTAATAAAACCACCAAAACTCGGAATATTGAGCTTCTGTATAATTGAATCAAAACGGAATTTCTCTAAGAGTCGTTATAGCAAGGAGCGGTAATAAAACCATAAAACTCGGAATATTGAGCTTCCTGTATAATTGAATCAAAACGGAATCTTTCTCAGAGTCGTTATGGCAAGGAGCGGTAATAAAAGCATAAAACTCGGAATATTGAGCTTCCTGTATAATTGAATCAAAACGGAATCTTTCTCAGAGTCGTTATGGCAAGGAGCGGTAATAAAACCATAAAACTCGGAATATTGAGCTTCCTGTATAATTGAATCAAAACGGAATCTTTCTCAGAGTCGTTATGGCAAGGAGCGGTAATAAAACCATAAAACTCGGAATATTGATCTTCCTGTATAATTGAATCAAAACGGAATCTTTCTCAGAGTCGTTATGGCAAGGAGTGGTAATAAAACCATAAAACTCGGAATATTGAGCTTCCTGTATAATTGAATCAAAACGGAATCTTTCTCAGAGTCGTTATGGCAAGGAGTGGTAATAAAACCATAAACTCGGAATATTGAGCTCCTTGTATAATTGAATCAAAACGGAATCTCTTTCAAGTCGTTATTGCAGGTAGCGGTAATAAAACCGTAAAACTCGGAATATTGAGCTTCCTGTATAATTGAATCAAAGCAAGATCTTTCTCAAGTCCCGTTCATGGCAAGGGCGGTAATTAAACCATAAAACTCAGGAATATTGAGCTTCCTGTATAATTGGATCATGGAATCTTTCTCAGAGTCGTTGTGGCAAGGAGCGGTAATTAAACCATAAAACTCGGAATATTGAGCTTCCTGTATAATTGAATCGAAACGGAATCTCTTTCAAAGTCGTTATGGCAGGTAGCGGTAATAAAACTAAAAACTCGGAATATTGACTTCCCTGTATAATTGAATCAAAACGGAATCTTTCTCAGAGTCGTTATGGCAAGGAGCGGTAATAAAACCGTAAACTCGGAATATTGAGCTTCTTGTATAATTGAATCAAAATTGAATCTTTCTCAGAGTCGTAAGGGCAAGGAGCCGTAACCAAAACCATAAAACTCGGAATATTGAGCTTCCTGTATAATTGAATCAAAACGGAATCCTTTTCTCAGAGTCGTTATGGCAAGGAGCGGTAATAAAACCATAAAACTCGGAATATTGAGCTTCCTGTATAATTGAATCAAAACGGAATCTTTCTCAGAGTCGTTATGGCAAGGAGCGGTAATAAAACCATAAAACTCGGAATATTGATCTTCTGCTCCGGTGAATCAAAACGGAATCTTTCTCCAAGTCGTTATGGCAAGGGCAGTAATAAAACAATAAAACTCGGAATATTGAGCTTCCTGCGCAATTGAATCAAACGGAATCTTTCTCAGAGTCATTATGACAAGGAGCGGTAATAAAACCATAAAAACTCGGAATATTGAGCTTCCTGTATAATTCAGATAAAACGGAATCTTTCTCGGTCGTTATGGCAAGGAGCGGTAATAAAACCATAAAACTCGGAATATTGAGCTTCCTGTATAATTCCGTCAAAACGGAATCTTTCTCAGAGTCGTTATGGCAAGGAGCGGTAATAAAACCATAAAACTCGGAATATTGAGCCTTCCTGTATAATTGAAGATCAAAACTGAATCTTTCTCAGAGTCGTTATGGCAAGGAGTAATAAAACCATAAAACTCGGAATATTGAGCCCGCAACAGATGAATCAAAGCGAATCTTTCTCAGTCGTTATGGCAAGGAGCGGCGGTAATAAAACCATAAAACTCAAGATATTGACTTCTTGTATAATTGAATCAAAACGGAATCTCTAAAGTCGTTATAGCAAGGAGCGGTAATAAAACCATAAAACTCGGAATATTGAGCTTCCTTTATAATTGAATCAAAACGGAATCTCTCTAAGAGTCGTTATAGCAAGGAGCGGTAATAAAACCATAAAACTTCGAATATTGAGCTCTCTAAAATTTGAATCAAAACGGAATCTTTCTCAGAGTCGTTATGGCAAGGAGCGGTAATAAAACCATAAAACTCGGAATATTGAGTCTCCTGTATAATTGAATCAAAACGGAATCTTTCACAGAGTCGTTATGGCAAGGAGCGGTAATAAAACCATAAAACTCGGAATATTGAGCTTCCTGTATAATTGAATCAAAACGGAATCTTTCTCAGAGTCGTTATGGCAAGGAGCGGTAATAAAACCATAAAACTCGGAATATTGAGCTTCCTGTATAATTGAATCAAAACGGAATTTCTCTAAGAGTCGTTATAGCAAGGAGCGGTAATAAAACTATAAAACTCGGAATACTGAGCTTCCTGTATAATTGAATCAAAACGGAATCTTCTCAGAGTCGTTATGGCAAGGAGCGGTAATAAAAGCATAAAAACTCGGAATATTGAGCTTCCTGTATAATTGAATCAAACGAACTTTCTCAGAGTCGTTATGGCAAGGAGCGGTAATAAAACCATAAAAACTCGGAATATTGAGCTTCCTGTATAATTGAATTGCGAATCTTTCTCAGAGTCGTCATGGCAAGGAGCGGTAATAAAACCATAAATCTCGGAATATTGCGCTTCCTGTATAATTGAATCAAAACGGAATCTTTCTCAGAGTCGTTATGGCAAGGAGTGGTAATAAAACCATAAACTCGGAATATTGAGCTTCTTGTATAATTGAATCGGGGTGAATCTCTTTCAGAGTCGTTATTGCAGGTAGCGGTAATAAACCGTAAAACTCGGAATATTGAGCTTCCTGTATAATTGAATCAAAACGGAATCTTTCAGAGTCGTTATGGCAAGGAGCGGTAATAAAACCGTAAACTCGGAATATTGAGCTTCTTGTATAATTGAATCAAAACGGAATCTTTCTCAGAGTCGTTATGGCAAGGAGCGGTAATTAAACCATAAAACTCGGAATATTGAGCTTCCTGTATAATTGAATCAAAACGGAATCTTTCTCAGAGTCGTTATGGCAAAGAGCGGTAATAAAACCATAAAAAACTCGGAATATTGAGCTCTGGTATAATTGAATCAAAACGGAATCTTCTTCAGAGTCGTTATGGCAGGTAGCGGTAATAAAACCGTAAAACTCGGAATATTGAGCTTCCTGTATAATTGAATCAAAACGGAATCTTTTCTCAGAGTCGTTATGGCAAGGAGCGGTAATAAAACCATAAATCTCGGAATATTGAGCTTCCTGTATAATTGAATCAAAAACGGAATCTTTCAGAGTCGTTATGGCAAGGAGTGGTAATAAAACCATAAACTCGGAATATTGAGCTTCTTGTATAATTGAATCAAAACGGAATCTCTTTCAGAGTCGTTATTGCAGTGTAGCGGTAATAAAACCGTAAAACTCGGAATATTGAGCTTCCTGTATAATTGAATCAAAACGGAATCTTTCTCAGAGTCGTTATGGCAAGGAGCGGTAATAAAACCGTAAACTCGAATATTGAGCTTCTTGTATAATTGAATCAAAACGGAATCTTTCTCAGAGTCGTTATGGCAAGGAGCGGTACTTAAACCATAAAACTCGGAATATTGAGCTTCCTGTATAATTGAATCAAAACGGAATCTTTCTCAGAGTCGTTATGGCAAAGAGCGGTATTAAAATGATAAAACTCGGAATATTGAGCTTCCTGTATAATTGAATCAAAACGGAATCTCTTTTCAGAGTCGTTATGGCAGGTAGCGGTAATAAAACCGTAAAACTCGGAATATTGAGCTTCCTGTATAATTGAAATCAAAACGGAATCTTTCTCAGAGTCGTTATGGCAAGGAGCGGTAATAAAACCGTAAACTCGGAATATTGAGCTTCTTGTATAATTGAATCAAAATTGAATCTTTCTCAGAGTCGTTATGGCAAGGAGCGGTAATAAACCATAAAACTCGGAATATTGAGCTTCCTGTATAATTGAATCAAAACGGAATCTTTTCTCAGAGTCGTTATGGCAAGGAGCGGTAATAAAACCATAAAACTCGGAATATTGAGCTTCCTGTATAATTGAATCAAAACGGAATCTTTTCTCAGAGTCGTTATGGCAAGTGAGTGCGTAATAAAACCATAAAACTCGGAATATTGATCTTCCTGTATAATTGAATCAAAACGGAATCTTTTCAGAGTCGTTATGGCAAGGAGCGGTAATAAAAACCATAAAACTCGGAATATTGAGCTTCCTGTATAATTGAATCAAACGGAATCTTTTCAGAGTCGTTATGGCAAGGAGCGGTAATAAAAGCATAAACTCGGAATATTGAGCTTCCTGTATAATTGAATCAAAACGGAATCTTTCTCAGAGTCGTTATGGCAAGGAGCGGTAATAAAACCATAAAACTCGGAATATTGAGCTTCCTGTATAATTGAATCAAAACGGAATCTTTCTCAGAGTCGTTATGGCAAGGAGCGGTAATAAAACCATAAAATCTGGAATATTGAGCTTCTTGTATAATTGAATCAAAACGGAATCTCTTAAGAGTCGTTATAGCAAGGAGCGGTAATAAAACCATAAAACTCGGAATATTGAGCTTCCTGTATAATTGAATCAAAACGGAATCTCTCTAAGAGTCGTTATAGCAAGGAGCGGTAATAAAAAACATAAAAACTTCGGAATATTGAGCTTCCTGTATAATTGAATCAAAACGGAATCTCTCTAAGAGTCGCTATAGCAAGGAGCGTTAATAAAACCATAAAACTGGAATATTGAGCTTCCTGTATAATTGAATCAAAACGGAATCTTTCTCAGAGTCGTTATGGCAAGGAGCGGTAATAAAACCATAAAACTCAGAATATTGAGTTCCTTGTATAATTGAATCAAAACGGAATCTTTTCAGAGTCGTTATGGCAAGGAGCGGTAATAAAACCATAAACTTCGGAATATTGAGCTTCCTGTATAATTGAATCAAAACGGAATCTTTCTCAGAGTCGTTATGGCAAGGAGCGGTAATAAAACCATAAAACTCGGAATATTGAGTCAATTGAATCAAAACGGAATCTTTCTCAGAGTCGTTATGGTGCAAGGAGCGGTAATAAAACCATAAAACTCGGAATATTGAGCTTCCTGTATAATTGAATCAAAACGGAATCTTTCTCAGAGTCGTTATGGCAAGGAGCGGTAATAAAACCATAAAACTCGGAATATTGAGCGCCCCGTATAATTGAATCAAAACGGAATCTTTCTCAGAGTCGTTATGGCAAGGAGCGGTAATAAAACCATAAAACTCGGAATATTGAGCTTCCTGTATAATTGAATCAAAACGGAATCTTTCTCAGAGTCGTTATGGCAAGGAGCGGTAATACAACCATAAAACTCGGAATATTGAGCTTCCTGTATAATTGAATCAAAACGGAATCTTTCTCAGAGTCGTTATGGCAAGGAGCGGTAATAAAACCATAAAACTCGGAATACGAGCTTCCTGTATAATTGAATCAAAACGGAATTTCTCTAAGAGTCGTTATAGCAAGGAGCGGTAATAAAACCATAAACTCGGAATATTGAGCTTCCTGTATAATTGAATCAAAACGGAATCTTTCAGAGTCGTTATGGCAAGGAGCGGTAATAAAAGCATAAAACTCGGAATATTGAGCTTCCTGTATAATTGAATCAAAACGGAATCTTTCTCAGAGTCGTTATGGCAAGGAGCGGTAATAAAAGCATAAAACTCGGAATATTGAGCTTCCTGTATAATTGAATCAAAACGGAATCTTTCTCAGAGTCGTTATGGCAAGGAGCGGTAATAAAAGTATAAACTTCCGGAATATTGGAGCTTCTGTATAATTGAATCAAAACGGAATCTTTCTCAGAGTCGTTATGGCAAGGAGTGGTAATAAAAGCATAAAACTCGGAATATTGAGCTTCCTGTATAATTGAATCAAAACGGAATCTTTCTCAGAGTCGTTATGGCAAGGAGTGTAATAACCATAAAACTCGGAATATTGAGCTTCCTGTATAATTGAATCAAAACGGAATCTTTCTCAGAGTCGTTATGGCAAGGAGCGGTAATAAAACCATAAAACTCGGAATATTGAGCTTCCTGTATAATTGAATCAAAACGAATCTTTCTCAGAGTCGTTATGGCAAATGAGCGGCAATAAAAGCATAAACTCGGAATATTGAGCTTCCTGTATAATTGAATCAAAACGGAATCTTTCTCAGAGTCGTTATGGCAAGGAGCGGTAATAAAACCATAAAACTCGGAATATTGAGCTTCCTGTATAATTGAATCAAAACGGAATCTTTTCTCAGAGTCGTTATGGCAAGGAGCGGTAATAAAACCATAAAACTCGGAATATTCATCTTCCTGTATAATTGAATCAAAACGGAATCTTTCTCAGAGTCGTTATGGCAAGGAGCGGTAATAAAACCATAAAACTCGGAATATTGAGCTTCCTGTATAATTGAATCAAATCGGTATCTTTCTCAGAGTCGTTATGACAAGGAGCGGTAATAAAACCATAAAACTCGGAATATTGAGCTTCCTGTATGATTGAATCAAAACGGAATCTTTCTCAGAGTCGTTATGGCAAGGAGCGGTAATAAAACCATAAAACTCGGAATATTGAGCTTCCTGTATAATTGAATCAAAACGGAATCTTTCTCAGAGTCGTTATGGCAAGGAGCGGTAATAAAACCATAAAACTCAGAATATTGAGCTCCCTGTATAATTGAATCAAAACGGAATCTTTCTCAGAGTCGTTATGGCAAGGAGCGGTAATAAAACCATAAAACTCGGAATATTGAGCTTCCTGTATAATTGAATCAAAACGGAATCTTTCTCAGAGTCGTTATGGCAAGGAGCGGTAATAAAACCATAAACTCGGAATATTGAGCTTCCTGTATAATTGAATCAAACGGAATCTTTCTCAGAGTCGTTATGGCAAGGAGCGGCAATAAAACCATAAAACTCGGAATATTGAGCTTCCTGTATAATTGAATCAAAACGGAATCTTTCTCAGAGTCGTAATGGCAAGGAGCGGTAATAAAACCATAAAACTCGGAATATTGAGCTTCCTGTATAATTGAATCAAAACGGAATCTTTCTCAGAGTCGTTATGGCAAGGAGCGGTAATAAAACCATAAAACTCAGAATATTGAGCTCCCTGTATAATTGAATCAAACGGAATCTTTCTGTAGAGTCGTTATGGCAAGGAGCGGTAATAAAACCATAAAACTCGGAATATTGAGCTTCCTGTATAATTGAATCAAAACGGAATCTTTCTCAGAGTCGTTATGGCAAGGAGCGGTAATAAAACCATAAAACTCGGAATATTGAGCTTCCTGTATAATTGAATCAAAACGGAATCTTTCTCAGAGTCGTTATGGCAAGGAGCGGTAATAAAACCATAAAACTCGGAATATTGAGCTTCCTGTATAATTGAATCAAAATGCGGAATCTTTCTCAGAGTCGTAATGGCAAGGAGCGGTAATAAAACCATAAAATCCGGAATATTGAGCTTCCTGTATAATTGAATCAAAACGGAATCTTTCTCAGAGTCGTTATGGCAAGGAGCGGTAATAAAACCATAAAACTCGGAATATTGAGCTTCCTGTATAATTGAATCAAAACGGAATCTTTTCAGAGTCGTTATGGCAAGGAGCGGTAATACAACCATAAAACTCGGAATATTGAGCTTCCTGTATAATTGAATCAAAACGGAATCTTTCTCAGAGTCGTTGCGGCAAGGAGCGGTAAATAAACCATAAAACTCGGAATACGAGCTTCCTGTATAATTGAATCAAAACGGAATTTCTTAAGAGTCGTTATAGCAAGGAGCGGTAATAAAACCATAAAACTCGGAATATTGTGCTTCCTGTATAATAAATCAAAACGGAATCTTTCTCAGAGTCGTTATGGCAAGGAGCGGTAATAAAAGCATAAAACTCGGAATATTGAGCTTCCTGTATAATTGTTGAATCAAAACGGAATCTTTCTCAGAGTCGTTATGGCACGGAGCGGTAATAAAAGCATAAAACTCGGAATATTGAGCTTCCTGTATAATTGAATCAAAACGGAATCTTTCTCAGAGTCGTTATGGCAAGGAGCAGTAATAAAACCATAAAACTCGGAATATTGAGCTTCCTGTATAATTGAATCAAACGGAATCTTTCTCAGAGTCGTTATGGCAAGGAGCGGTAATAAAAGCATAAACTCGGAATATTGAGCTTCCTGTATAATTGAATCAAAACGGAATCTTCTCAGAGTCGTTATGGCAAGGAGCGGTAATAAAAGCATAAAACTCGGAATATTGAGCTTCCTGTATAATTGAATCAAAAACGGAATCTTTCTCAGAGTCGTTATGGCAAGGAGCGGTAATAAAAGCATAAAACTCGGAATATTGAGCTTCCTGTATAATTGAATCAAAACGGAATCTTTCTCAGAGTCGTTAATGGCAAGGAGCGGTAATAATAAAAAGCATAAAACTCGGAATATTGAGCTTCCCGTATAATTGAATCAAAACGGAATCTTTCTCAGAGTCGTTATGGCAAGGAGCGGTAATACAACCATAAAACTCGGAATATTGAGCTCCTGTATAATTGAATCAAACGGAATCTTTTCAGAGTCGTTATGGCAAGAGTAATAAAACCATAAAATCCCGAATATTGAGCTTCCTGTATAATTGAATCAAAACGGAATCTTTCTCAGAGTCGTTATGGCAAGGAGCGGTAATAAAAGCATAAACTCGGAATATTGAGCTTCCTGTATAATTGAATCAAAACGGAATCTTTCTCAGAGTCGTTATGGCAAGGAGCGGTAATAAAACCATAAAACTCGGAATATTGAGCTTCCTGTATAATTGAATCAAAACGAATCTTCTCAGAGTCGTTATGGCAAGGAGCGGTAATAAAACCATAAAACCGGAATATTCATCTTTCCCGTATAATTGAATCAAAACGAATCTTTTCAGAGTCGTTATGGCAAGGAGCGGTAATAAAACCATAAAACTCGGAATATTGAGCTTCCTGTATAATTGAATCAAATCGGTATCTTTCTCAGAGTCGTTACGACAAGGAGCGGTAATAAAACCATAAAACTTCGGAATATTGAGCTTCCTGTATGATTGAATCAAAAACGGAATCTTTCTCAGAGTCGTTATGGCAAGGAGCGGTAATAAAACCATAAAACTCGGAATATTGAGCTTCCTGTATAATTGAATCAAACGGAATCTTTCTCAGAGTCGTTATGGCAAGGAGCGGTAATAAAACCATAAAACTCAGAATATTGAGTCTCCTGTATAATTGAATCAAAACGGAATCTTTCTCAGAGTCGTTATGGCAAGGAGCGGTAATAAAACCATAAAACTCGGAATATTGAGCTTCCTGTATAATTGAATCAAAACGGAATCTTTCTCAGAGTCGTTATGGCAAGGAGCGGTAATAAAACCATAAAACTCGGAATATTGAGCTTCCTGTATAATTTAACCAAAAACGGAATCTTTCTCAGAGTCGTTATATAAGGAGCGGTAATAAAACCATAAACTCGGAATATTGAGCTCGTATAATTGAATCAAAACGGAATCTTTCTCAGAGTCGTAATGGCAAGGAGCGGTAATAAAACCATAAAACTCGGAATATTGAGCTTCCTGTATAATTGAATCAAAACGGAATCTTTCTCAGAGTCGTTATGGCAAGGAGCGGTAATAAAACCATAAACTCATAGAATATTGAGCTCCCTGTATAATTGAATCAAAACGGAATCTTTCTCAGAGTCGTTATGGCAAGGAGCGGTAATAAAACCATAAACTCGGAATATTGAGCTTCCTGTATAATTGAATCAAAACGGAATCTTTCTCAGAGTCGTTATGGCAAGGAGCGGGTAATAAAACCATAAAACTCGGAATATTGAGCTTCCTGTATAATTGAATCAAAACGGAATCTTTCTCAGAGTCGTTATGGCAAGGAGTGGTAATAAAACCATAAAAACTCGGAATATTGAGCTTCCTGTATAATTGAATCAAAACGGAATCTTTCTCGAGTCGTAATGGCAAGGAGCGGTAATAAAACCATAAAACTCGGAATATTGAGCTTCCTGTATAATTGAATCAAAACGGAATCTTTCTCAGAGTCGTTATGGCAAGGAGCGGTAATAAAACCATAAAACTCGGAATATTGAGCTTCCTGTATAATTGAATCAAAACGAATCTTTCTCAGAGTCGTTATGGCAAGGAGCGGTAATACAACCATAAAACTCGGAATATTGAGCTTCCTGTATAATTGAATCAAACGGAATCTTTCAGAGTCGTTATGGCAAGGAGCGGTAATAAAACCATAAAACTCGGAATATTGAGCTTCCTGTATAATTGAATCAAAACGAATTTCTCTAAGAGTCGTTATAGCAAGGAGCGGTAATAAAACCATAAAACTCGGAATATTGTGCTTCCTGTATAATTGAATCAAAACGGAATCTTTCTCAGAGTCGTTATGGCAAGGAGCGGTAATAAAAGCATAAACTCGGAATATTGAGCTTCCTGTATAATTGAATCAAAACGAATCTTTCTCTAGAGTCGTTATGGCACGGAGCGGTAATAAAAGCATAAAACTCGGAATATTGAGCTTCCTGTATAATTGAATCAAAACGGAATCTTTCTCAGAGTCGTTATGGCAAGGAGCGGTAATAAACCATAAAACTCGGAATATTGAGCTTCCTGTATAATTGAATCAAAACGGAATCTTTCTGCGAGTCGTTATGGCAAGGAGCGGTAATAAAACCATAAAATCCCGGAATATTGAGCTTCCTGTATAATTGAATCAAAACGGAATTCTTTCAGAGTCGTTATGGCAGGTAGCGGTAATAAACCGTAAACCGGAATATTGAGCTTCCTGTATAATTGAATCAAACGGAATCTTTCTCAGAGTCGTTATGGCAAGGAGCGGTAATAAAACCGTAAACTCGGAATATTGAGCTTCTTTGTATAATTGAATCAAAATGGAATCTTTCTCAGAGTCGTTATGGCAAGGAGCGGTAATAAAACCATAAACTCGGAATACTGAGCTTCCTGTATAATTGAATCAAAACGGAATCTTTCTCAGAGTCGTTATGGCAAGGAGCGGTAATAAAACCATAAAACTCGGAATATTGAGCTTTCCTGTATAATTGAATCAAACGGAATCTTTCTCAGAGTCGTTATGGCAAGGAGCGGTAATAAAACCATAAAACTCGGAATATTGATCTTCCTGTGGTACTGAATCAAAAACGGAATCTTTCTCAGAGTCGTTATGGCAAGGAGCGGTAATAAAACCATAAAACTCGGAATATTGAGCTTCCTGTATAATTGAATCAAATCGGTATCTTTCTCAGAGTCGTTATGACAAGGAGCGGTAATAAAACCATAAACTCGAATATTGAGCTTCTGTATAATTGAATCAAAACGGAATCTTTCTCAGAGTCGTTATGGCAAGGAGCGGTAATAAAACCATAAAACTCGGAATATTGAGCTTCCTGTATAATTGAATCAAAACGGAATCTTTTCTCAGAGTCGTTAAGGCAAGATAAGAATAAAACCATAAACTCGGAATATTGAGCTTCCTGTATAATTGAATCAAAACGGAATCTTTTCTCAGAGTCGTTATGGCAAGGAGCGGTAATAAAACCGTACCCGGAATATTGAGCTTCCTGTAATATTAAATCAAAACGGAATCTTTCTAGAGTCGTTATGGCAAGGAGCGTTAATAAAACCATAAAACTCGGAATATTGAGCTTCCTGTATAATTGAATCAAAACGGAATCTTTCTCAGAGTCGTTATGGCAAGGAGCGGTAATAAAACCATAAAACTCAGAATATTGAGCTTCCTGTATAATTGAATCAAAACGGAATCTTTCTCAGAGTCGTTATGGCAAGGAGCGGTAATAAAACCATAAAACTCGGAATATTGATTTCCTGTATAATTGAATCAAAACGGAATCTTTCTCAGAGTCGTTATGGCAAGGAGCGGTAATAAAACCATAAACTCGGAATATTGAGCTTCCTGTATAATTGAATCAAAACGGAATCTTTCTCAGAGTCGTTGAAAAGGAGCGGTAATAAAACCATAAAACTCGGAATATTGAGCTTCCTGTATAATTGAATCAAACGGAATCTTTCTCAGAGTCGCTATGGCAAGGAGCGGTAATAAAACCATAAAACTCGGAACATTGAGCTTCCTGTATAATTGAATCAAAACGGAATCTCTCTAAGAGTCGTTATAGCAAGGAGTGTAAGTGATAAAACCATAAACTTCGGAATATTGAGCTCTGTATAAATGAATCAAAACGGAATCTTTCTCAGAGTCGTTATGGCAAGGAGCGGTAATAAAACCATAAACTCGGAATATTGAGCTTCCTGTATAATTGAATCAAAACGGAATCTTTCTCAGAGTCGTTATGGCAAGGAGCGGTAATAAAACCATAAAACTCGGAATATTGAGCTTCCCGTATAATTGAAGCAAAACGGAATCTTTCTCAGAGTCGTTATGGCAAGGAGCGGTAATAAAACCATAAAACTCGGAATATTGATCTTCCTGTATAATTGAATCAAAACGGAATCTTTCTCAGAGTCGTTATGGCAAGGAGCGGTAATAAAACCATAAAACTCGGAATATTGAGCTTCCTGTATAATTGAATCAAAACGGAATCTTTCTCAGAGTCGTTATGGCAAGGAGCGGTAATAAAACCATAAAACTCGGAATATTGAGCTTCTTGTATAATTGAATCAAAACGGAATCTCTCTAAGAGTCGTTATAGCAAGGAGCGGTAATAAAACCATAAAACTCGGAATATTGAGCTTCCTGTATAATTGAATCAAAACGGAATCTCTCTAAGAGTCGTTATAGCAAGGAGCGGTAATAAAACCATAAAACTCGGAATATTGAGCTTCCTGTATAATTGAATCAAAACGGAATCTTTCTCAGAGTCGTTATGACAAGGAGCGGTAATAAAACCATAAAACTCGGAATATTGAGCTTCCTGTATAATTGAATCAAAACGGAATCTTTCTCAGAGTCGTTATGGCAAGGAGCGGTAATAAAACCATAAAACTCGGAATATTGAGCTTCCTGTATAATTGAATCAAAACGGAATCTTTCTCAGAGTCGTTATGGCAAGGAGCGGTAATAAAACCATAAAACTCGGAATATTGAGCTTCCTGTATAATTGAATCAAAACGGAATCTTTCTCAGAGTCGTTATGGCAAGGAGCGGTAATAAAACCATAAAACTCGGAATATTGAGCTTCCTGTATAATTGAATCAAAACGGTATCTCTCTAAGAGTCGTTATGGCAAGGAGCGGTAATAAAACCATAAAACTCGGAATATTGAGCTTCTTGTATAATTGAATCAAAACGGAATCTCTCTAAGAGTCGTTATAGCAAGGAGCGGTAATAAAACCATAAAACTCGGAATATTGAGCTTCCTGTATAATTGAATCAAAACGGAATCTCTCTAAGAGTCGTTATAGCAAGGAGCGGTAATAAAACCATAAAACTCGGAATATTGAGATTCCTGTATAATTGAATCAAAACGGAATCTTTCTCAGAGTCGTTATGGCAAGGAGCGGTAATAAAACCATAAAACTCGGAATATTGAGCTTCCTGTATAATTGAATCAAAACGGAATCTTTCTCAGAGTCGTTATGGCAAGGAGCGGTAATAAAACCATAAAACTCGGAATATTGAGCTTCCTGTATAATTGAATCAAAACGGAATCTTTCTCAGAGTCGTTATGGCAAGGAGCGGTAATAAAACCATAAAACTCGGAATATTGAGCTTCCTGTATAATTGAATCTAAACGGAATCTTTCTCAGAGTCGTTATGGCAAGAAGCGGTAATAAAACCATAAAACTCGGAATATTGAGCTTCCTGTATAATTGAATCAAAACGGAATCTTTCTCAGAGTCGTTATGGCAAGGAGCGGTAATAAAACCATAAAACTCGGAATATTGAGTTTCCTGTATAATTGAATCAAAAACGGAATCTCTCTAAGTCGTTATAGCAAGGAGCGGTGATAAAACCATAAAACTCGGAATATTGAGCTTCTGTATGATTGAATCAAAACGGAATCTTTCTCAGAGTCGTTATGGCAAGAAGCGGTAATAAAACCATAAAACTCGGAATATTGAGCTTCCTGCTCCTTAGTTGAATCAAAACAGGAATCTTTCTCAAGTCGTTATGGCAGAGCGGTAATAAAACCATAAAACTCCAGATATTGAGCTTCCTGTATAAATTGAATCAAAACGGAATCTTTCTCAGAGTCGTTATGGCAAGGAGCGGTAATAAAACCATAAAACTCGGAATAATGAGCTTCCTGTATAATTGAATCTAAACGGAATCTTTCCTCAGAGTCGTTATGGCAAGAAGCGGTAATAAAACCATAAACTCGGAATATTGACTTCCTGTATAATTGAATCAAAACGGAATCTTTCTCGTTAGTGCCGCAGCGGGAGCGGTAATAAAACCATAAAACTCGGAATATTGAGCTTCCTGTAATTGAATCAAAACGGAATCTTTCTCAAAGTCGTTATGGCAAGGAGCAGTAATAAAATCATAAAACTCGGAATATTGAGCTTCTGTATAATTGAATCAAAAACGGAATCTTTCTCAGAGTCGTTATAGCAGGAGGCAGTAATAAAAACCATAAAACTCGGAATATTGAGCTTCTTGTGTAATTAGATCAAAACGGAATCTTTCTCAGAGTCGTTATGGCAAGGAGCGGTAATAAAACCATAAAACTCGGAATATTGAGCTTCTTGTATAATTGAATCAAAACGGAATCTCTCTAAGAATCGTTATAGCAAGGAGCGGTAATAAACCATAAAACTCGGAATATTGAGCTTCTTGTATAATTGAATCAAAACGGGAATCTCTCTAAGAATCATTGCATGGCAAGGAGCGGTAATAAAACCATAAAACTCGGAATATTGAGCTTTGTATAATTGAATCAAAACGGAATCTCTCTAAGAATCGTTATAGCAAGGGCGGTAATAAAACCATAAAACTCGGAATATTGAGCTTCTTGTATAATTGAATCAAAACGGAATCTCTAAGAATCGTTATAGCAAGGAGCGGTAATAAAACCATAAAACTCGGAATATTGAGCTTCTTGTATAATTGAATCAAAACGGAATCTCTCTAAGAATCGTTATGGCAAGGAGCGGTAATGAAACCATAAAACTCAGATATTGAGCTTCCTGTATAATTGAATCAAAACGGAATCTTTCTCAGAGTCGTTATGGCAAGGAGCGGTAATGAAACCATAAAACTCGGAATATTGAGCTTCCTGTATAATTGAATCAAAACGGAATCTTTCTCAGAGTCGTTATGGCAAGGAGCGGTAATAAACCATAAAACTCGGAATATTGAGCTTCCTGTATAATTGAATCAAAACGGAATCTCTCTAAGAGTCGTTATAGCAAGGAGCGGTGATAAAACCATAAAACTCGGAATATTGAGCTTCCTGTATGATTGAATCAAAACGGAATCTTTCTCCAAGTCGTTATGGCAAGAAGCGGTAATAAAACCATAAAACTCGGAATATTGAGCTTCCTGTATAATTGAATCAAACGGAATCTTTCTCAGAGTCGTTATGGCAAGGAGCGTGTCGACCATAAAACTCGGAATATTGAGCTTCCTGTATAATTGAATCAAAACGGAATCTTTCTCAGAGTCGTTATGGCAAGGAGCGGTAATAAAACCATAAAACTCGGAATATTGAGCTTCCTGTATAATTGAATCTAAACGGAATCTTTCTCAGAGTCGTTATGGCAAGAAGCGGTAATAAAACCATAAAACTCAGATATTGAGCTTCCTGTATAATTGAATCAAAACGGAATCTTTCTCAGAGTCGTTATGGCAAGGAGCGGTAATAAAACCATAAAACTCGGAATATTGAGCTTCCTGTATAATTGAATCAAAGCGGAATCTTTCTCAGAGTCGTTATGGCAAGGAGCAGTAATAAAATCATAAAACTCGGAATATTGAGCTTCCTGTCTCAATTGAATCAAAACGGAATCTTTCTCAGAGTCGTTATGGCAAGGAGCGGTAATAAAACCATAAAACTCGGAATATTGAGCTTCTTGTATAATTGAATCAAAACGGAATCTTTCTCAGAGTCGTTATGGCAAGGAGCGGTAATAAAACCATAAAACTCGGAATATTGAGCTTCTTGTATAATTGAATCAAAACGGAATCTCTCTAAGAATCGTTATAGCAAGGAGCGGTAATAAAGCCATAAAACTCGGAATATTGAGCTTCTTGTATAATTGAATCAAAGCGGAATCTCTCTAAGAATCGTTATGGCAAGGAGCAGTAATAAAACCATAAAACTCGGAATATTGAGCTTCTTGTATAATTGAATCAAAACGGAATCTCTCTAAGAATCGTTATAGCAAGGAGCGGTAATAAAACCATAAAACTCGGAATATTGAGCTTCTTGTATAATTGAATCAAAACGGAATCTCTCTAAGAATCGTTATAGCAAGGAGCGGTAATAAAACCATAAAACTCGGAATATTGAGCTTCTTGTATAATTGAATCAAAACGGAATCTCTCTAAGAATCGTTATGGCAAGGAGCGGTAATGGAGAACTCATAAAACTCGGAATATTGAGCTTCCTGTATAATTGAATCAAACGGAATCTTTCTCAGAGTCGTTATGGCAAGGAGCGGTAATGAAACCATAAAACTCGGAATATTGAGCTTCCTGTATAATTGAATCAAAACGGAATCTTTCTCAGAGTCGTTATGGCAGAACGTTAATAAAACCATAAAACTCGGAATATTGAGCTTCCTGTATAATTGAATCAAAACGGAATCTTTCTCAGAGTCGTTATGGCAAGGAGTAATGAAACCATAAAACTCGGAATATTGAGCTTCCTGTATGATTGAATCAAAACGGAATCTTTTCTCAGAGTCGTTATGGCAAGGAGCGGTAATAAAATCATAAAACTCGGAATATTGAGCTTCCTGTATAATTGAATCAAAACGGAATCTTTCTCAGAGTCGTTATGACAGCAGAGGCGGTAATAAAACCCTCAAAACTCGGAATATTGAGCTTCTTGTATAATTGAATCAAAACGGAATCTTTCTCAGAGTCGTTATGGCAAGGAGCGGTAATAAAACCATAAAACTCGGAATATTGAGCTTCTTGTATAATTGAATCAAAACTTGGAATCTCTCTAAGAATCGTTATAGCAAGGAGCGGTAATAAAACCATAAAACTCGGAATATTGAGCTTCTTGTATAATTGAATCAAAAACGGAATCTCTCTAAGAGTCGTTATAGCAAGGAGCAGTAATAAAACCATAAAACTCGGAATATTGAGCTTCTTTATAATTGAATCAAAACGGAATCTTTCTCAGAGTCGTTATAGCAAGGAGCGGTAATAAAACCATAAAACTCGGAATATTGAGCTTCCTGTATAATTGAATCAAAACGGAATCTTTCTCAGAGTCGTTATGGCAAGGAGCGGTAATAAAACCATAAAACTCGGAATATTGAGCTTCCTGTATGAATTGAATCAAAACGGAATCTTTCTCAGAGTCGTTATGGCAAGAAGCAGTAATAAAACCATAAAACTCGGAATATTGAGCTTCACCTTGTAATTGAATCAAAACGGAATCTTTCTCAGAGTCGTTATGGCAAGGAGCGGTAAGAAAATAAACCATAAAACTCGGAATATTGAGCTTCCTGTATAATTGAATCAAAACGGAATCTTTCTCAGAGTCGTTATGGCAAGGAGCGGTAATAAAACCATAAAACTCGGAATATTGAGCTTCCTGTATAATTGAATCTAAACGGAATCTTTCTCAGAGTCGTTATGGCAAGAAGCGGTAATAAAACCATAAAACTCGGAATATTGAGCTTCCTGTATAATTGAATCAAAACGGAATCTTTCTCAGAGTCGTTATGGCAAAGGGCAGTAATAAAACCATAAAACTCGGAATATTGAGCTTCTGTATAATTGAATCAAAACGGAATCTTTCTCAGAGTCGTTATGGCAAGGAGCGGTAATAAAATCATAAAACTCGGAATATTGAGCTTCCTGTATAATTGAATCAAAACGGAATCTTTCTCAGAGTCGTTATGGCAAGGAGCAGTAATAAAACCATAAAACTCGGAATATTGAGCTTCTTGTATAATTGAATCAGAAACGGAATCTTTCTCAGAGTCGTTATGGCAAAAGACGTGTCCCGTCATAAACTCGGAATATTGAGCTTCTTGTATAATTGAATCAAAACGGAATCTCTCTAAGAATCGTTATAGCAAGGGCGGTAATAAAACCATAAAACTCGGAATATTGAGCTTCTTGTATAATTGAATCAAAACGGAATCTCTCTAAGAATCGTTATAGCAGGCGGTAATAAAACCATAAAACTCGGAATATTGAGCTTCTTGTATAATTGAATCAAAACGGAATCTCTCTAAGAATCGTTAGCAAGGAGCGGTAATAAAACCATAAAACTCGGAATATTGAGCTTCTTGTATAATTGAATCAAAACGGAATCTCTCTAAGAATCGTTATAGCAAGGAGCGGTAATAAAACCATAAAACTCGGAATATTGAGCTTCTTGTATAATTGAATCAAGACAGAATCTCTCTAAGAATCGTTATGGCAAGGAGCGGTAATGAAACCATAAAACTCGGAATATTGAGCTTCCTGTATAATTGAATCAAAACGGAATCTTTCTCAGAGTCGTTATTGGCAAGGAGCGGTAATAGAGCCATAAAACTCGGAATATTGAGCTTCCTGTATAATTGAATCAAAACGGAATCTTTCTCGGAGGTCGTTATGGCAAGGAGCGGTAATAAAACCATAAAACTCGGAATATTGAGCTTCCTGTATAATTGAATCAAAACGGAATCTTTCTCAGAGTCGTTGTAATAAGGAGCGGTAATGAAACCATAAAACTCGGAATATTGAGCTTCCTCTTTTGGATTGAATCAAAACGGAATCTTTCTCAGAGTCGTTATGGCAAGGAGCGGTAATAAAATCATAAAACTCGGAATATTGAGCTTCCTGTATAAATTGAATCAAAACGGAATCTTTCTCAGAGTCGTTATGGCAAGGAGCGGTAATAAAACCATAAAACTCGGAATATTGAGCTTCTTGTATAATTGAATCAAAGCAGAATCTTTCTCAGAGTCGTTATGGCAAGGAGCGGTAACTCAAAACCGCAAAACTCGGAATATTGAGCTTCTTGTATAATTGAATCAAAACCAGATCTCTCTAAGAATCGTTATAGCAAGGAGCGGTAATAAAACCATAAAACTCGGAATATTGAGCTTCTTGTATAATTGAATCAAAACGGAATCTCTCTAAGAGTCGTTATAGCAAGGAGCGGTAATAAAACCATAAAACTCGGAATATTGAGCTTCCTTTATAATTGAATCAAAACAGGAATCTTTCTCAGAGTCGTTATGGCAAGGAGCGGTAATAAAACCATAAAACTCGGAATATTGAGCTTCCTGTATAATTGAATCAAAACGGAATCTTTCTCAGAGTCGTTGTAGCGAGAGCGGGTAATAAAACCATAAAACTCGGAATATTGAGCTTCCTGTAATTGAATCAAAACGGAATCTTTCTCAGAGTCGTTATGGCAAGGAGCGGTAATAAAACCATAAAACTCGGAATATTGAGCTTCCTGTAATTGAATCAAAACGGAATCTTTCTCAGTGTCGTTATGGCAAGGAGCGGTAATAAAACCATAAAACTCGGAATATTGAGCTTCCTGTATAATTGAATCAAAACGGAATCTTTCTCAGAGTCGTTATGGCAAGGAGCGGTAATAAAACCATAAAACTCGGAATATTGAGCTTCCTGTATAATTGAATCAAAATTTGGAATCTTTCTCAGAGTCGTTATGGCAAGGAGCGGTAATAAAACCATAAAACTCGGAATATTGAGCTTCCTGTATAATTGAATCAAAACTGAATCTTTCTCAGTCGTTATGGCAAGGAGCGGTAATAAAACCATAAAACTCGGAATATTGAGCTTCCTGCCTTATAATTGAATCAAAACGGAATCTTTCTCAGAGTCGTTATGGCAAGGAGCGGTAATAAAACCATAAAACTCGGAATATTGAGCTTCCTGTATAATTGAATCAAAACGGATTCTTTCTCAGACTCGTTATGGCAAGGAGCGGTAATAAAACCATAAAAACTCGGAATATTGAGCTTCCTGTATAATTGAATCAAAACGGAATCTTTCTCAGAGTCGTTATGGCAAGGAGCGGTAATAAAACCATAAAACTCGGAATATTGAGCTTCCTGTGCAATTGAATCAAAACGGAATCTTTCAGAGTCGTTGTTATGGCAAGGAGCGGTAATAAAACCATAAAACTCGGAATATTGAGCTTCCTGTATAATTGAATCAAAACGGAATCTTTCTCAGGTCGTTATGGCAAGGAGCGGTAATAAAACCATAAAACTCGGAATATTGAGCTTCCTGTATAATTGAATCAAAACAGAATCTTTCTCAGAGTCGTTATGGCAAGGAGCGGTAATAAAACCATAAAACTCGGAATATTGAGCTTCCTGTATAATTGAATCAAAACGGAATCTTTCTCAGAGTCGTTATAGCAAGGAGCGGTAATAAAACCATAAACTCGGAATATTGAGCTTCTTGTATAATTGAATGAAAACGGAATCTCTTTCAGAGTCGTTATGGCAGGTAGCGGTAATAAAACCGTAAAACTCGGAATATTGAGCTTCCTGTGTAATTGAATCAAAACGGAATCTTTCTCAGAGTCGTTATGGCAAGGAGCGGTAATAAAACCGTAAGAAACTCGGAATATTGAGCTTCTTGTATAATTGAATCAAACGGAATCTTTCTCAGAGTCGTTATGGCAAGGAGCGGTAATAAAACCATAAAACTCGGAATATTGAGCTTCCTGTATAATTGAATCAAAACGGAATCTTTCTCCAAGTCGTTATGGCAAGGAGCGGTAATAAAACCGCAAAACTCGGAATAATGAGCTTCCTGTATAATTGAATCAAAACGGAATCTTTCTCAGAGTCGTTATGACAAGGAGCGGTAATAAAAACATAAAACTCGGAATATTGAGCTTCCTGTATAATTGAATCAAAACGGAATCTTTTCTCAGAGTCGTTATGGCAAGGAGCGGTAATAAAACCATAAAACTCGGAATATTGAGCTTCCTGTATAATTGAATCAAAACGGAATCTTTCTCAGTGTCGTTATGACAAGGAGCGGTAATAAAACCATAAAACTCGGAATATTGAGCTTCCAGTATAATTGAATCAAAACGGAATCTTTCTCAGAGTCGTTATTGCAAGGAGCGGGTAATAAAACCATAAAACTCGGAATATTGAGCTTCCTGTATAATTGAATCAAAACGGAATCTTTCTCAGAGTCGTTATGGCAGAGCAGTAATAAAACCATAAAACTCGGAATATTGAGCTTCCTGTATAATTGAATCAAAACGGAATCTTTCTCAGAGTCGTTATGGCAAGGGCGGTAATAAAACCACGCAAAACTCCAGATATGGAAACTGCCTGTATAATTGAATCAAAACTGAATCTTTCAGAGTCGTTATATAGCGAGGCAAGTAATAAAACCATAAAACTCGGAATATTGAGCTTCTGTATAATTGAATCAAAACTGAATCTTTCTCAGAGTCGTTATGGCAAGGAGCGGTAATAAAACCATAAAACTCGGAATATTGAGCTTCCTGTATAATTGAATCAAAACGGAATCTTTCTCAGAGTCGTTATGGCAAGAGGCAGTAATAAAACCATAAAACTCGGAATATTGAGCTTCCTGTATAATTGAATCAAAACGGAATCTTTCTCAGAGTCGTTATGGCAAGGAGCGGTAATAAAACCATAAAACTCGGAATATTGAGCTTCCTGTATAATTGAATCAAAACGGAATCTTTCTCCAGAGTCGTTATTGGCAAGGAGCGGTAATAAAACCATAAAACTCGGAATATTGAGCTTCCTGTATAATTGAATCAAAACGGAATCTTTCTCAAGGTCGTTATGGCAAGGAGCGGTAATAAAACCATAAAACTCGGAATATTGAGCTTCCTGTATAATTGAATCAAAACGGAATCTTTCTCAGAGTCGTTATGGCAAGGAGCGGTAATAAAACCATAAAACTCGGAATATTGAGCTTCTTGTATAATTGAATCAAAACGGAATCTTTCTCAGAGTCGTTATGGCAAGGAGCGGTAATAAAACAATAAAACTCGGAATATTGAGCTTCTTGTATAATTGAATCAAAAAACGGAATCTCTCTAAGAGTCGTTATAGCAAGGAGGGGTAATAAAACCATAAAACTCGGAATATTGAGCTTCCTGTATAATTGAATCAAAACGGAATCTTTCTCAGAGTCGTTATGGCAAGGAGCGGTAATAAAACCATAAAACTCGGAATATTGAGCTTCCTGTATAATTGAATCAAAACGGAATCTTTCTCAGAGTCGTTATGGCAAGGAGCGGTAATAAAACCATGACTCGGAATATTGAGCTTCCTGTATAATTGAATCGAGCAAGATCTTTCCTCGAAATTCGTTATGGCAAGGAGCGGTAATAAAACCATAAAACTCGGAATATTGGACTTCCTGTATAATTGAATCAAAAACAGATCTTTCTCAGAGTCGTTATGGCAAGGAGCGGTAATAAAACCATAAAACTCGGAATATTGAGCTTCCTGTATAATTGAATCAAAACGGAATCTTTCTCAGAGTCGTTATGGCAAGGAGCGGTAATAAAACCATAAACTCGGAATATTGTGCTTCCTGTATAATTGAATCAAAACGGAATCTTTCTCAGAGTCGTTATGACGAGGAGCGGTAATAAAGCCATAAAACTCGGAATATTGGGCTTCTTGTATAATTGAATCAAAACGGAATCTCTCTAAGAGTCGTTATAGCAAGGAGCGGTAATAAAACCATAAAACTCGGAATATTGAGCTTCTTGTATAATTGAATCAAAACGGAATCTTTCTCAGAGTCGTTATGGCAAGGAGCGGTAATAAAACCATAAAACTCGGAGGCTGAGTCTCCTGTAATTGAATCAAAACGGAATCTTTCTCAGAGTCGTTGTGGCAAGGGCAGTAGCCAAAACCATAAAACTCGGAATATTGAGCTTCCTGTAATTGAATCGGAACAGAATCTTTCTCAGAGTCGTTATGGCAAGGAGCGGTAATAAAACCGTAAACTCGGAATATTGAGCTTCTTCGCCAAATTGAATCAAAACAGATCTTCTGGAGTCGTTATGGCAGAGCAGATGACAAAACCATAAAACTCGGAATATTGAGCTTCCTGTATTGAATCAAAACGGAATCTTTCTCCAAGTCGTTATGGCAAGGAGCGGTAATAAAACCGTAAACTCAGGAATATTCAGAGCTTCTTGTATCAGTGAATCAAAACGGGATCTCTCTAAGAGTCGTTATAGCAAGGAGCGGTAATGAACCCATGTAAAACTCGGAATATTGAGCTTCCTGTATAATTAGATCAAAACGGAATCTTTCTCAAGGTCATTGTAATAAAGGGCGGTAATAAGACATAAAACTCGGAATATTGAGCTTCCTGTATAATTGAATCAAAACTGAATCTTTCTCAAAGTCGTTGTATGGCAGGGAGCGGTAATAAAACCGCAAAACTCGGAATATTGAGCTTCCTGTATAATTGAATCAAAACTGAATCTTTCTCAGAGTCGTTATGGCAAGGAGCGGTAATAAAACCATAAAACTCGGAATATTGAGCTTCCTGTATAATTGAATCAAAACGGAATCTTTCTCGGAGTCGTGCTTGGCAAGGAGCAGTAATAAAACCATGCAAAACTCGGAATATTGAGCTTCCTGTATAATTGAATCAAAACGGAATCTTTCATCAGTCGTTATGGCAAGGAGCGGTAATAAAACCATAAAACTCAGGAATATTGAGCTTCCTGTATAATTCGATCAAAACGGAATCTTTCTCAGAGGTGTTATGGCAAAGGGCAGTAATAAAACCATAAAACTCGGAATATTGAGCTTCTGTATAATTAGGATAAGAACGGAATCTTTCTCAGAGTCGTTGTAGCGAGGCGGTAATAAAACCATAAAACTCGGAATATTGACTTCCTGTATATTGAATCAAAACGGAATCTTTCTCAGAGTCGTTATGGCAAGGAGCGGTAATAAAGCCATAAAACTCGGAATGTGGAAACTGTATAATTGAATCAAAACGGAATCTTTCTCAGAGTCGTTGTAGCGAGAGCCGGTAATAAACAATAAAACTCAGATATTGAGCTGGCAGCATAATTGAATCAAAGCAGAATCTCTCTAAGAGTCGTTATAGCAAGAGAGGGTAATAAAACCATAAAACTCGGAATATTGAGCTTCTGCCAATTGAATCAAAACGGTCACTATGGAGTCGTTTATGGCGGGGAGCGGTAATAAAACCATAAAACTCGGAATATTGAGCTTCCTGTAGGTGAATCAAAACGGAATCTTTCTCAGAGTCGTTATGGCAAGGGCAGTAATAAAAACCATAAAACTCCAGATATTGAGCCACTGTATAATTGAATCAAAAACGGAATCTTTCTCAGAGTCGTTGTGGCGAGAACACGAGTAATAAAACCATAAAACTCGGAATATTGAGCTTCCTGTACTCGAAGATTGATTCAAAACGGAATCTTTCTCAGAGTCGTTATGGCAAGGAGCGGTAATAAAACCATAAAACTCGGAATATTGAGCTTCCTGTATAATTGAATCAAAACGGAATCTTTCTCAGAGTCGTTATGGCAAGGAGCGGTAATAAAACCATAGAAACTCGGAATATTGTGCTTCCTGTATAATTGTGAATCAAAACGGGAGATCTTTCTCAGGTCATTCTTGGCAAAAAGGAGCGGTAATAAAACCATAAAACTCGCGGAATATTGAGCTTCTTGTATAATTGAATCAAAAACGGAATCTCTCTGAAGTCGTTATAGCAAGGAGCGACAAAACCATAAAATAGGAATATTGTTCTTGTATAATTGAATCAAAACGGAATCTTTCTCAAAGTCGTTATGGCGAGGCGGTAATAAAACCATAAAACTCGGAATACTGAGTCTCCTGTATAATTGAATCAAAACGGAATCTTTCTCAGAGTCGTTATGGCAAGGAGCGGTAATAAAACCATAAAACTCGGAATATTGAGCTTCCTTTATAATTGAATCAGAACGGAATCTTTCTCAGAGTCGTTATGGCAAGGAGCGGTAATAAAACCGTAAACTCGGAATATTGAGCTTCTTGTATAATTGAATCAAAACGGAATCTTTCTCAGAGTCGTTATGGCAAGGAGCGGTAATAAAACCATAAAACTCGGAATATTGAGCTTCCTGTATTATTGAATCAAAACGGAATCTTTCTCAGAGTCGTTATGGCAAGGAGCGGTAATAAAACCGTAAACTCGGAATATTGAGCTTCTTGTATAATTGAATCAAAACGGAATCTCTCTAAGAGTCGTTATAGCAAGGAGCGGTAATAGAACCATAAAACTCGGAATATTGAGCTTCCTGTATAATTGAATCAAAACGGAATCTCTCTAAGAGTCGTTATGGCAAGGAGCGGTAATAAAACCATAAAACTCGGAATATTGAGTTTCCTGTATAATTGAATCAAAACGGAATCTTTCTCAGAGTCGTTATGGCAAGGAGCGGTAATAAAACCGTAAACTCGGAATATTGAGCTTCTTGTATAATTGAATCAAAACGGAATCTCTCTAAGAGTCGTTATAGCAAGGAGCGGTAATAAAACCATAAAAATCGGAATATTGAGTTTCCTGTATAATTGAATCAGCACGGAATCTCTCTAAGAGTCGTTATGGCAAGGAGTGGTAATAAAACCATATAACTCGGAATATTGAGTTTCCTGTATAATTGAATCAAAACGGAATCTCTTTCAGAGTCGTTATAGCAAGGAGCGGTGATAAAACCGTAAAACTCGGAATATTGAGTTTCCTGTATAATTGAATCAGAACGGAATCTTTCTCAGAGTCGTTATGGCAAGGAGCGGTAATAAAACCATAAAACTCGGAATATTGAGCTTCCTGTATAATTGAATCAAAACTGAATCTTTCTCAGAGTCGTTATGGCAAGGAGCGGTAATAAAACCATAAAACTCGGAATATTGAGCTTCCTGTATAATTGAATCAAAACGGAATCTTTCTCAGAGTCGTTATGGCAAGGAGCGGTAATAAAACCATAAAACTCGGAATATTGAGCTTCCTGTATAATTGAATCAAAACGGAATCTTTCTCAGAGTCGTTATGGCAAGGAGCGGTAATAAAACCATAAAACTCGGAATATTGAGCTTCCTGTATAATTGAATCAAAACGGAATCTTTCTCAGAGTCGTTATGGCAAGGAGCGGTAATAAAACCATAAAACTCGGAATATTGAGCTTCCTGTATAATTGAATCAAAACGGAATCTTTCTCAGAGTCGTTATGGCAAGGAGCGGTAATAAAACCATAAAACTCGGAATATTGAGCTTCCTGTATATTTGAATCAAAACGGAATCTTTCTCAGAGTCGTTATGGCAAGGAGCGGTAATAAAACCATAAAACTCGGAATATTGAGCTTCCTGTATAATTGAATCAAAACGGAATCTTTCTCAGAGTCGTTATGGCAAGGAGCGGTAATAAAACCATAAAACTCGGAATATTGAGCTTCTTGTATAATTGAATCAAAACGGAATCTTTCTCAGAGTCGTTATGGCAAGGAGCGGTAATAAAACAATAAAACTCGGAATATTGAGCTTCTTGTATAATTGAATCAAAACGGAATCTCTCTAAGAGTCGTTATCGCAAGGAGCGGTAATAAAACCATAAAACTCGGAATATTGAGCTTCCTGTATAATTGAATCAAAACGGAATCTTTTTCAGAGTCGTTATGGCAAGGAGCGGTAATAAAACCATAAAACTCGGAATATTGAGCTACCTGTATAATTGAATCAAAACGGAATCTTTCTCAGAGTCGTTATGGCAAGGAGCGGTAATAAAACCATAAAACTCGGAATATTGACCTTCCTGTATAACTGAATCAAAACGGAATCTTTCTCAGAATCGTTATGGCAAGGAGCGGTAATAAAACCATAAAACTCGGAATATTGAGCTTCCTGTATAATTGAATCAAAACGGAATCTTTCTCAGAGTCGTTATGGCAAGGAGCGGTAATAAAACCATAAAACTCGGAATATTGAGCTTCCTGTATAATTGAATCAAAACGGAATCTTTCTCAGAGTAGTTATGGCAAGGAGCGGTAATAAAACCATAAAACTCGGAATATTGAGTTTCCTGTATAATTGAATCAAAACGGAATCTTTCTCAGAGTCGTTATGGCAAGGAGCGGTAATAAAACCATAAAACTCGGAATATTGAGCTTCCTGTATAATTGAATCAGAACGGAATCTTTCTCAGAGTCGTTATGGCAAGGAGCGGTAATAAAACCGTAAACTCGGAATATTGAGCTTCTTGTATAATTGAATCAAAACGGTATCTTTCTCAGAGTCGTTATGGCAAGGAGCGGTAATTAAACCATAAAACTCGGAATATTGAGCTTCCTGTATAATTGAAACAAAACGGAATCTTTCTCAGAGTCGTTATGGCAAGGAGCGGTAATAAAACCATAAAACTCGGAATATTGAGCTTCCTGTATAATTGAATCAAAACGGAATCTTTCTCAGAGTCGTTATGGCAAGGAGCGGTAATAAAACCGTAAACTCGGAATATTGAGCTTCTTGTATAATTGAATCAAAACGGAATCTCTCTAAGAGTCGTTATAGCAAGGAGCTGTAATAAAACCATAAAACTCGGAATATTGAGTTTCCTGTATAATTGAATCAGAACGGAATCTCTCTAAGAGTCGTTATGGCAAGGAGCAGTAATAAAACCATATAACTCGGAATATTGAGTTTCCTGTATAATTGAATCAAAACGGAATCTCTTTCAGAGTCGTTATAGCAAGGAGCGGTGATAAAACCGTAAAACTCGGAATATTGAGTTTCCTGTATAATTGAATCAGAACGGAATCTTTCTCAGAGTCGTTATAGCAAGGAGCGGTAATAATACCATATAACTCGGAATATTGAGTTTCCTGTATAATTGAATCAGAACGGAATCTTTCTCAGAGTCGTTATAGCAAGGAGCGGTAATAAAACCATAAAACTCGGAATATTGAGTTTCCTGTATAACTGAATCAAAACGGAATCTTTCTCAGAGTCGTTATGGCAAGGAGCGGTAATAAAACCGTTAACTCGGAATATTGAGCTTCTTGTATAATTGAATCAAAACGGAATGTCTCTAAGAGTCGTTATAAGAGCGGCATTGAAACCATAAACTTCGGAATATTGAGTTCCTGTATAATTGAATCAAAACGGAATCTTTCTCAGAGTTTGTTATGGCAAGGAGTGTAATAAAATCAACCAAATATTGAGCTTCTTGTATAATTGAATCAAAAATCTAATCTCTAAGAGTCGTTATAGCAAGGAGCGGTAATAAAACCATAAAACTCGGAATATTGAGTTTCCTGTATAATTGAATCAGAACGGAATTTCTCTAAGAATCTGTTATGGCGTATGGAGCGGTAATATCATCATATTACAACTCGGAATATTTGCATAATTGACCAAACGGAATCTCTTATATCGTTATAGCAAGGAGCGGTGAGGATAAACCGTAAAACTCGAATATTGAGTCTGTATAATTGAATCAAAACGGAATCTCTCTAAGAGTCGTTATGGTAAGGAGCGGTATTAAACCATATAAACCGGAATATTAACAGCTTCTTGTATACCTGAATCAAACGGAATCTCTTTCAGAGTCGTTATGGCAGGTAGCGGTAATAAAACCGTAAACTCCAACATTGAGCCGGTATATTTGAATCAAACCAATTCCTTCTGTGAGTCGTTATGGCAGGTAGCGGTAATAAAACCGCAGAAACTGGAATATTGCTTCTTGTATATATTGAATCAAAACGGAATCTCTTCAGAGTCCGTTATGGCAGGTAGCGGTAATAAAACCGTAAACTCGGCACGCGCTTGTTTTGCATAATTGAACCAAAAACGGAATCTCTCAAGAGTCGTTATATGATGGAGCGGAGAAGAAACCATAAAACTCGGAATATTGAGTTTCCTGTATAATTGAATCAGAACGGGACCTTCTAAGAGTCGTTATGGCAAGGAGTTGTAATAAAACCATAAATCTAATATTGAGTTTCGCAGGTAGTACTGAATCAAACGGAATTCTTTCAGAGTCGTTATAGCAAGGAGCGGTGATAAAACCGTAAAACTCGGAATATTGAGTTTCCTGTATAATTGAACTGCAAAACGGAATCTTTCTCAGAGTCGTTATGGCAAGGAGCGGTAATAAAACCATAACTCGGAATATTGAGCTCGTATACTTAGTCCAAACGGAATCTTTCTCAGAGTCGTTATAAGGGCGAGTAGAAGAAACTACAAAACTCGGAATATTGAGCTCGGCAAGCAATTTGAACCAAACGGAATCTTTCTCAGAGTCGTTACAAGAGCGGTATCAAACCATAAAACTCGAATATTGAGCCCATAATTATTGAATTTAAAACGAATCTTCAGAGTCGTTATGGCAAGGAGTGAGAATAAAAACCATAAAACTCGGAATATTGGAGCTCTACAATTGAATCAAAACCGAATCTTTCTCAGAGTAGTTATGGCAAGGAGCGGTAATAAAACCATAAAACTCGGAATATTGAGTTTCCTGTATAATTGAATCAAAACGGAATCTTTCTCAGAGTCGTTATGGCAAGGAGCGGTAATAAAACCATAAAACTCGGAATATTGAGCTTCCTGTATAATTGAATCAGAACGGAATCTTTCTCAGAGTCGTTATGGCAAGGAGCGGTAATAAAACCGTAAACTCGGAATATTGAGCTTCTTGTATAATTGAATCAAAACGGTATCTTTCTCAGAGTCGTTATGGCAAGGAGCGGTAATTAAACCATAAAACTCAGAATATTGAGCTTCCTGTATAATTGAAACAAAACGGAATCTTTCTCAGAGTCGTTATGGCGGGGAAGGCAGGTAATAAAACCATAAAACTCGGAATATTGAGCTTCCTGTATAATTGAATCAAAACGGAATCTTTCTCAGAGTCGTTATGGCAAGGAGCGGTAATAAAACCGTAAACTCGGAATATTGAGCTTCTTGTATAATTGAATCAAAACGGAATCTCTCTAAGGAGTCGTTATAACGAGGAACCTTGTAATAAAACCATAAAACTCGGAATATTGAGTTTCCTGTATAATTGAATCAGAACGGAATCTCTCTAAGAGTCGTTATGGCAAGGAGCGGTAATAAAACCATATAACTCGGAATATTGAGTTTCCTGTATAATTGAATCCAAATGGAATCCTCTTTCAGAGTCGTTATAGCAAGGAGCGGTGATAAAACCGTAAAACTCGGAATATTGAGTTTCCTGTATAATTGAATCAGAACGGAATCTTTCTCAGAGTCGTTATAGCAAGGAGCGGTAATAATACCATATAACTCGGAATATTGAGTTTCCTGTATAATTGAATCAGAACGGAATCTTTCTCGAGTCGTTATAGCAAGGAGCGGTAATAAAACCATAAAACTCGGAATATTGAGTTTCCTGTATAATTGAATCAACGGAATCTTTCAGAGTCAGTTGTTATGGCAAGGAGCGGTAATTAAAACCTGTTTAACCTGGAAATATTGAGCTTCTTGTATAACTTGAATCAAAACGGAATGTCTCTAAGAGTCGTTATAGCAAGGAGCGGTAATAAAACCCTTAAACTCGGAATATTGGAGTTTTCACCTGTAATTGAATCAAAACGGAATCTTTCTCAGAGTCGTTGTGAGGGCAGTAATAAAACCGTAAACTCGGAATATTGAGCTTCTTGTATAATTGAATCAAAACGGAATCTCTCTAAGAGTCGTTATAGCAAAGAACTTGATGACAAAACCATAAAACTCGGAATACTGAGTTTCCACCTGTATAATTGAATCAGAACGGAATCTCTCTAAGAATCGTTATGGCAAGGAGCAGTAATAATACCGTATAACTCGGAATATTCGGTTTCACCATATAATTGAATCAAAACGATCTCTTTCAAGTCGTTATAGCAAGAGGTGATAAAACCGTAAACTCGGAATATTGAGTTTCATAATAATTGAATCAAAACGGAATCTCTCTAAGAGTCGTTATGGCAAGGCAGTAATAAAACCATAAAACTCCAGATATTGAGCTTCTTGTATAATTGAATCAAAACGAGAATCTCTTTCAGAGTCGTTATGGCAGGTAGCAGTAATAAAACCGTAAAACTCGGAATCATTGACTTCTTGTATATTTGAATCAAAACCGATCTCTTTCAAGTCGTTGTAATAGGTAGCAGTAATAAAACCGTAAACTCGGAATATTGAGCTTCTTATGTATTTGAATCAAAACGGAATCTCTTTTCAAGTCGTTGTGGCAGGTAGCAGTAATAAAACCGTAAACTCAGGAATATTGAGCTTCTTGTATAATTGAATCAAAACGGAATCTCTCTAAGGTCGTTATAGCAAAGGGCAGTAATAAAACCATAAAACTCGAATCATGAGTTTCTGTCTCAATTGAATCAGAACGGAATCTCTCTAAGGTCGTTATGGCAAGGAGCAGTAATAAAACCATATAACTCAAGATACTTCAGTTTCTGCAGGTGGTCAAAACGATCTCTTTCAGAGTCGTTATAGCAAGGAGCAGTGATAAAACCATCAAACTCGGAATAATGAGTTTCCTGTATAATTGAATCAGAACGGAATCTCTCTAGAGTCGTTATGGCAGGGAGCGATGACAAAACCGCCAAAACTCGGAATATTGAGTTTCCTGTAAATTGAATCAAAACGGAATCTACTTTCTCAGAATCGTTATGGCAAGGAGCAGTAATAAAACCGTAAACTCGAATATTGAGCTTCTTGTATAATTGAATCAAAACGGAATCTTTCTCCAAGTCGTTATGGCAAGGAGCAGTAATAAAACCGTAAACTCGGAATATTGAGCTTCTTGTATAATTGAATCAAAACGGAATCTCTCTAAGAGTCGTTATGTAGAGCAGTAATAAAACCATAAAACTCGGAATATTGAGTTTCCTGTATAATTGAATCAAAACGGAATCTTTCTCAGATTTGCTAAGACAAAGAGTCGTAATAAGACTGTAAAATTCGGAAGATTGAGCTCCCTGATTAATTGAATCGCAACAGAATCTCTCTCAGAGTCGCTATGACAAGGAGCGGTAATTAGACTTTGAAATTTGGAAGATTGAAACAAGACAGGAGCAGAGTGGTCAAGAAGACAGGATATGGCAATTGATTTTAACTATCAGAGGAGCTAGAAGTTGGGAGAGAGTTCCATGGATGGGATGAAAGAAAAAAGAATGTAAGAGTTAAAGCTTGTTTAACAGTAATAATTGTTGCTAATCTACTAACATGCTTAAATACATATGGCCGTATTACAAAATGCGAAGTGCAGTGCCTAAATTGTCAGCAATTGACTTGTGTACTTCGTGGAAGGTGCACTCTGCCAATGATGTCTTGCATTTGTCTGAGTTTTGAAGTGCAAAACGGCGCGAATTTAAGAGACGGTCTCAAGAATTCTAAAGCGTCAATATCCCTCGCCTTATCCATATTCACGACCGGCTAAGATGGACGCTGAGCCAACGTGCGACCTGCGTTCTCGTGATGTTGTTCCTCTTTCTGTCTCTTGACCTGTTACTCTTAATAGAACGAATACCAAAAGTAAGTGATTTTTTCTGATAACGTTTTATGTAGTAGCGTGGGGATCCACAGACGACACAGAACACAGCATTGGTCATCAGTGAGTAAAATGCTCATCAGAGCAGTTGTCATGAAAATATTTCTAGAAAATATAATAGGACGCTATGACTTGTCGGTGAGAATGTGGTCGACGCCTCCTCTCAGGAAACATCTCTCTACTACTTCTCTTTGAGAGTTCTGCATTTCATCAATCACTAGACACGTTATCAACTAAACTTTCTAAGGAATGATCGTAGAAGTCATAATTTTATTTGTCTAACGTGAAACTATAAAATACCTCTGATATACAAGGTAAAAAAAATGTTCTGTCCGTTTTTAAAGGAAAAAAAATAAAACGCTTCACAGTATGTGTAACTTATATTTAGTCTTCGAAGTAATCGCCATTGGCATCCAGTACCTCTGCCAACTCGGGGATTTTGACGCAAAGAAGTCCGTGGGGGCTTTGCGAAAGTCTACTACTTTGGTGAAGTATTTCCCACGAAAATGATTATCCAGGGAGTGGAAGAGGTGGTAATCGGATGGCGCAAGGTCAGGTGAATAAGGTGGATGGCACAAAGTCTCCCACCCAAGTTGCTGTATGGTATCCCTGACCACTCGCGCGACATACGGGCTGGCGTCGTTATGGAGGAAAAGCGCAATTTTGCGATTCACCAGTGCTGGCTTCTTCTGGCGCAATGCTTGTTGCACATGTTTGAATTGTTGCGAGTATAGGTCTCTACTGAACGTTTAGCCCGTTGATAGCAGTTCATAATGAACCACTTGACGACCTGTCTACCAGACACAAAGCATAATCTTGCGTGGGTGCATAGGCGGTCTTGCAGTGTGAGAGACAGCATCATGAGGAGACAACCATTGTCTGGAACGCTTGAGAGTTTCGTACAGAACCTACTTTTCATCACTGGTAAGCACTCGATTGAATAAGGATGCAGTGCGGTGGCGAGAAAGCAGCGATACGCAGGCTGCCACTCGTTGTCCCTTGTGGACCTCCAACAGCGTTTGCAGAACCCACTTACTCTGTTTGTACGTTTTACCTTGGCGGTGCAGGTGAAGTCTGTTTCATCGGAAACGTTGAACTGTCTTGCAAGTTCACCACACGTTAGACTACTGTCCTCTTCAATGGCCGCTTTTACGACTCCGTCATTCAAGACCTGTGGTCATCCACTCCATCATGGAGAGACAAATCTCCCGACTTGAGTTTTCGAAATCAACGCCTAGAAGTACGTTCATCCACAGCAATATCTCCAAACGCTTGACATATGCAGCTGCTGATAAGCCCACTTTGAAGTCGTAAAGCAAAGTGTCCCGAACGTGATCTCTAGACACTTCCATCTTTCTCATAGCTGCTCGGCTCATAACTGATTTTATAACGTCTGATGTTCTTAATTCCGGCCGTCCGAATTTGAAAACAATTGCTACACGCATTTCGTATATATTTCAACTTCATTCAATGACTAATCAATAAACGGACAGACCTTTTTGGTTACCTTGTAATTGAAAAGGGAAAAAGACAAACACTAACCTTAGTTGATAACACTGGTCGACATTTTTTTTTTTACCCAAATGATGTTGAGCAATGGGCAGGTTTCTGGGCTATTTTATTTTTAATGCTGAATCTGAAAATCATTTTTTATTTTTGCCCGATCACATTAAGTTTCCTCTGTACAAATTATACTTTTTTAGTTTAAATATGTCAAAATGTCCAATTTCACTCTCAAGTTTTAGGACATAATAATGTAAGGAAAAACACTTAAAACGTTTTTACTTTAGGCTTAAGTAACATACCATATACTGCGCCTCCTCGGCCTTGCCCTATCTTCCGACCTCAGGTGGAATCATTGCATTGAGTCAATAACTAAATCCTCTGCTAGAAAGTTTTGATCACTGTGTCGGTCTAGGAATTTTTTTTCCGCCTGAATCTATCTTGCACTTATACAGATCAACCATCTGTCCGACATAAAATACTGCTGTCATATATGGTCAGGCACAACCTGCTATTCATCTCAGTGTTCTCGACAGGCTCCAAAGGAGAATCTGTAACGTGATAGATCCCGATAGATCTCGACTCCAGTCACTTTTTCATCGGCGGGATGTGACTTCCCTCAGTATATTCTACAAATATTTTCATGTTTTCTGTTTCGACGAACTGGTTCCCCCGCCACAAGAATTTACTCGTGCAACCAGACTGACAACAACGTCCCACCCATTTACAGTTAGATCAACGAAATGCAGGAGAAAATTCTACTCCAGAAGCTTCTTTTCTCGCACTTCCCGCCTATGAAACTCCCTTCCATATACTTGCTTTCCTGACGGTTATGACCTCCAGAAATTTAAATGCAATGTCAATACCCACCTCTAATCCACTTGACTCAAGTCCTTTCTACATCACCCCTTATATCTTGTTTTTTTTTCTTTTCCTTTCTCTCTACCTTCGCAACTATATTCACACCTGTATTTCTATCCTTATCTTGCTCTTCCTATGATACCCTCTGTAACTTGTTTGTCTTTCTCTTCTCTCTCCTTTTGTCAAAAGTTTTACTCTTATGAAGCCCCCTGCAAATCAGTGGCCTTACCGCCTTTGCTTGGGGCGAAACGATTAAAAAATACAAGGAAAAACATCCTAATAACCTAACATCATAAAAATTTTTAGTACTTTCAGTCTCTTTTTTCTGATCAAGAATCCAAATTTTCTGATCTAAAATACATTTTGCATTGTATTTTTTTCTATGCAATTGATAAACTTGTTATTTTTTTTAACAAGGTTGGTTGGGCATTCCGGAGTAGATAATGCAGATTAAAGTTTTTCATGAGAATAATTAAAATATATTAGTCCTTATTAAAAATCTAAGACAAAATAAAATTCGATCAAACATATACGTCAACAATGTATGAAACAAATATGAACGAAACCAAGATACAAAGAAAGTTTGAGCCTATAAGAATCCATGACATGCATTTTTTTTTTCATTTTTGTTCCCTCAAAGAGATACTTGGCGTCAGGTAACAAATCTACAGAAAATGAATTGTCACTCGCCTTCAATGTTAACTTTTTGCATGGTATATTTTAGTTAGTTCATGAAAAAGAAACCAGTTAATATCATACGCTTATGTATTTGTTGTCGAATCTAATCAATTAGATGACGGCCAGATCTTTCCTATTTTTTTTAAACTGTGAAGTGTTTTTCCTATTGTTTATTAGTTTGTGGTCGTCCCGTTCACTATAAAATTTAACTAACTATTCTTTCAGTTTCTTTAAATTGTACTCGACATCATGTGTCCATATTCCTTCAGTCAGACGACCCACAAAGCTGCATCTGACGATTAGGATAAGCCGCCGGTGAGAGTATAGTGAAACTTTTCATTTTCTTTGAAACACCTGAGTCCTTGTAAAAGTAAAAGGTAAAACGAATATGAGAAAAGCTGCCGAAAGGAAAGTCTGTCACTCTGAAATTAAAATCATTTCTAAGATTTTAATCATTGTTAACAATTTCAAAAATTAAAGCTTGATCGGTTTACCGTTTTAAATTTTTATTCCAGTAGTGTTTTTCCAATTCTTTATTAGTTTTTGGTCATCACTTTCGCAATAAAATTTATCTAGATTTTCAAGTTCTTTAAATCGACACCATATTTCATATTCTTCAGTCAGACGGTCCACAAATCTGCACCTGATGAGGAGGCTAAGTCGCCAATGCAATTTAGCATCTCTGACGTTCAATTGTGACATTAAGGGCAAAGTCAAATTTGGTATCATCTAAGCCCAGTAAATAATAAAACCATCACAAATAATCTTCTCTTACAACAAACACTTCTTATTGATATTAAATTCGTTTAACGCTATCTGCTAGTTCTGGCCGCGAATTAATACTACAAGTGTATCACCGTCATACACCGCGAGAGAACACCGTGGATCAAGCTTATGCAAAAGCTCTACTTTTTGTGTTATATCATCTGAGCCCAGTAAATAATGGCACAATCACAAATCATCATCTCTTAGAACAAAGACTTCTTATTGACATTAAATTCGTTTAACGCTATCTGCTAGTTCTGGCCGCGAATTAATACTACAAGTGTATCACCGTCAGACGCCGCGAGAGAACACCGTGGATCAAGCTTATGCAAAATCTCTACTTTTGTGTCATACCATCTGAGCCCAGTAAATAATGGCACAATCACAAATCATCTTCTCTTAGAACAAAGACTTCTTATTCGTTTAAGGCTATCTGCTAGTTTTTGCCGCGAATTTAATACTCCAAGTGTATCACCGTCAGACACCGCTAGAGAACACCGTGGATCAAGCTTATGCAAAAGCTCTACTTTTTGTGTTATATCATCTGAGCCCAGTAAATAATGGCACAATTACAAATCATCTTCTCTTAGAACAAAGACTTCTTATTCGTTTAAGGCTATCTGCTAGTTTTTGCCGCGAATTTAATACTCCAAGTGTATCACCGTCAGAACCGCAAGAGAACACCGTGGATCAGGCTCATGCAAAAGCTCTACTTTTTGTGTTATATCATCTGAGCCCAGTAAATAATGGCACAATCACAAATCATCTTCTCTTAGAACAAAGACTTCTTATTCGTTTAAGGCTATCTGCTAGTTTTTGCCGCGAATTTAATACTCCAAGTGTATCACCGTCAGACACCGCTAGAGAACACCGTGGATCAAGCTTATGCAAAAGCTCTACTTTTTGTGTTATATCATCTGAGCCCAGTAAATAAAGGAACAATCACAAATCATCTTCTCTTGGAACAAAGACTTCTTATTCGTTTAAGGCTATCTGCTAGTTTTTGCCGCGAATTTAATACTACAATTGTATCACCGTCAGACACCGCGAGAGAACACCGTGGATCAAGCTTATGCAAAATCTCTACTTTTGTGTTATACCATCTGAGCCCAGTAAATAATGGCACAATCACAAATCATCTTCTCTTAGAACAAAGACTTCTTATTCGTTTAAGGCAATCTGCTAGTTTTTGCCGCGAATTTAATACTACAAGTGTATCACCGTCATACACCGCGAGAGAACACCGTGGATCAAGCTTATGCAAAAGCTCTACTTTTTGTGTTATATCATCTGAGCCCAGTAAATAACGGCACAATCACAAATCATCCTCTCTTAGAACAAAGACTTCTTATTCGTTTAAGGCTATCTGCTAGTTTTTGCCGGGAATTTAATACTACAAGTGTATCACCGTCAGACGCCGCGAGAGAACACCGTGGATCAAGCTTATGCAAAATCTCTACTTTTGTGTTATACCATCTGAGCCCAGTAAATAATGGCACAATCACAAATCATCTTCTCTTAGAACAAAGACTTCTTATTCGTTTAAGGCAATCTGCTAGTTTTTGCCGCGAATTTAATACTACAAGTGTATCACCGTCATACACCGCGAGAGAACACCGTGGATCAAGCTTATGCAAAAGCTCTACTTTTTGTGTTATATCATCTGAGCCCAGTAAATAACGGCACAATCACAAATCATCCTCTCTTAGAACAAAGACTTCTTATTCGTTTAAGGCTATCTGCTAGTTTTTGCCGGGAATTTAATACTACAAGTGTATCACCGTCAGACGCCGCGAGAGAACACCGTGGATCAAGCTTATGCAAAATCTCTACTTTTGTGTTATGTCATCTGAGCCCAGTAAATAATGGCACAATCACAAATCATCTTCTCTTAGAACAAAGACTTCTTATTCGTTTAAGGCTATCTGCTAGTTCTGGCCGCGAATTTAATACTACAAGTGCATCACCGTCAGACACCGCTAGAGAACACCGTGGATCAAGCTCATGCAAAAGCTCTACTTTTGTGTTATGTCATCTGAGCCCAGTAAATAATGGCACAATCACAAATCATCTTCTCTTAGAACAAAGACTTCTTATTCGTTTAAGGCTATCTGCTAGGTTTTGCCGCGAATTTAATACTACAAGTGTATCACCGTCAGACACCGCTAGAGAACACCGTGGATCAAGCTCATGCAAAAGCTCTACTTTTGTGTTATGTCATCTGAGCCCAGTAAATAATGGCACAATCACAAATCATCTTCTCTTAGAACAAAGACTTCTTATTCGTTTAAGGCTATCTGCTAGGTTTTGCCGCGAATTTAATACTCCAAGTGTATCACCGTCAGACACCGCTAGAGAACACCGTGGATCAAGCTTCTGTAAATGCTCTACTTTTTGTGTTATATCACCTGAGCACAGTAAATAAAGGAACAATCACAAATCATCTTCTCTGAGAAGAAAGATATCTTATTCGTTTAAGGCAATCTGCTAGATTTTGCCGCGAATTTAATATTACAAATGTATCACCGTCAGACACCGCTAGGGAACACCGTGGATCAAGCTTATACAAAGCTCTACTTTTTGTGTTATATCATCTGAGCCCAGTAAATAACGGAACAATCACAAATCATCTTCTCTTAGAACAAAGACTTCCTATTTGTTTAAGGCTATCTGCTAGTTTTTGCCGCGAATTTAATACTACAAGTGTATTACCGTCATACATCGCAAGACAACACCGTGGATCAAGCTTCTGTAAAACTCTACTTTTTGTGTTATTGATAACGTGACGTGTTTTTATTTCTTGTCTTCACTGTTATCCATAAGAAGGTTGTCAACAGTTCTTTTATTTTTATATTTTCACTGTATAAAGTCACAAAAATTATGAAAAAAAAAAAAAGAAAGAAACATTAGTGAACAGCAATTTCATATATACCTAATAAAATGACTTAACAACAATGGACGTTTGGTTGGTTCGAGTCGCTCAGCTGGACTGGGGAAGAGGTGGATGAGATCTGGCTGATCATAACATTCTTTGTCACGACATACTTCAGAGGTGTTGGGGGTCAAGTAGTTTTGTTTCTTTTTTAACTGGAAAAGTCATCGTAGGAACTGCACAGGTTTGGCAGTGCACAACATGGCCAGACAACATCAAGATCAAAATGGCAAAAAAACCAAGCAAACCTTCCAAACGTGGTCCTTCAATTGCAGACGCGACGTGAAGATAATGATTTTTTTAATGTTCTTAGCTATGAGCATGTGGTGAACGATTCGAACATGTGTCATCGCCCGTGTCTTTGCTATAAATAAACGGTCGAGAGTCTGGTTTCAGTGAGCAGGATAAGATTTGAGACAACAAAGGTGTACCTCTGCAGAAGGACGCCGGGATATGCGAACAACGCGAAAGGGTTTGAATAAAACGAAAACAAACGGGGGTCACTTCAGTTTCGAATTAAAAGAAGACATTTCGCATTTATGGAAGACACCAGAAGCAAAGAAAATTCAGGATACTTGACATTTTCACTGTATAATGTCACAAAAATTATGAAAAAAAATCATCGAAATTTTAAAAATATCGAGAAACGTTGCAGTAAAGACAATTTGTTACCTGGGCAAATACGTTAGCCATCTTACTTATCATTTACTTTGCGTCTTCGTACTATCATGTGAGTGACAAATTTTCCTAGCTTTCTTTCCACGTGATGTGTCCCAGAAATGTCAACTGTCTCATTCTGATTCGAAATTGTATTTATTTTCATTTTTTCTGGTTGGATTCTTAACTTTTATTGGATATGATCCATTTTTATATATAATTCAGTAAGTTAAGTGCCATACGTGATAAGCGCTTCGGCGATCATGTCTCGAAAGAGACATGACTGACTCGGTAGAAGATTATCCCGCAGTATGTTGCCATTAATTTCTGCGGTAAACCTGTTTGCCAACCAAGGCTTTAGAACTCAATCTGTCCTGTTATTTGATTCATAGCTAGAGGGAGAAGAGGTAGATTATATTACATTATTATATTAAGTATAATTAGTGGGGGATCAGTTTATTACTTCATAACAATAGAAAATCGATCCCCCACTTTATGCCCAGTAAAAGTTTTGATTGTTCTCAACTATTATATTCAGTCAGTCAGTTAAGTGCCATACGTGATACACGTTTTGGGCGATCATGTCTTGAAAGAGATATTACTGACTGGGCAGAAGATTATCACGCAGTAGGTTACCGTTGCTTTCCCGCGGTAGACTGGTTGCTAGCCAAGTCTATAGAACTCAATCTGTCCTGTTATTTAACCCATAACTGGAGGGAAAAGACGGATTAATAACTTTCCCAATGGTATTTGCATGTAAGTGAATGCAATGAATTCAACTGGAATTCGAACTCGGCAACCTCATTTGTCGTTCCGAGTCGATATCCACTGCACCACAACGCATATAATTAGGTTACAAGAAAATTTGTATTTTATATGAATACTTTTCTTATGAAAGATGTAACCGTAAATTCTACTCCAACAGCTTCTTTTCTCGCGCTTCCCGCCTGTGGAACTCCCTTCCACAAGTCTGCTTTCCCGACAGTTACAATCTCCAGGTGTTTAAATGTAGGGTCAATAGACACCTCCTATCACACTAACTCCCAGCTATTCTCACAACACTCTCATCTACCCAACCCTCATTCTCGGTATCCTCACCCGCCTATCACCCACCCTCTGTTATTTCCTATATTTAATCAGCCTTTCTCCACTCTACGTAGCCCCCTGCACAGTAGTGGCAGTGACATGCCTTGCTCGGAGTGAAACGCTTATAAAAAAAAAAAAAAATAATATGTAGTAGAGTGGGGTGCTGCGTATGATAGCTGTGGGAGTTTGAGTTGCTTTCATTAAACCTGGATTCGTGGATTGAACGTTAACTCATTAAGACGAGAGTAACACATGTTTAATCAATACCTACATGAATTTTACAGTGTTTGGTGTTTTTTAATTCAACATCGGGTGCTAGGGGCAATATTGTGATTAAGTTATTAGAGACGTTACTGGATTTATTCAAAGCAAAATACATTGATGAACATACACGCGTTGAACGTTGCCATTGTATTCCCTCAGAAAATATCTTGCCACTTACTTCCCAGTAAATGCCTTCGTACAGGGGGCGATAAATAAATGTCGTCTTAATAACGCAAAAATGGAAATAACACGGGCATCTCGATTTGAACATGTGATGTCTATCCTTCAATATGGCAGCAAGTGCAGGACAATCTCATTAAAGATGAAGGGAATACATGAAGCAACTGAGATGTGGTTCTACAGAAGAATGCCGAGGATAACATTGACAGAACCTGTCAGCAACGACAAGGTTTGGAGAGGATGGACGCTAGAAAGAAACTGATAATTAACATTAAGAAAAGACAGCTGAAGTTTAGGGGACATGCAATGAGGATGTGCGTTGTAGTGAACTGGATATCGGCGTGAAACAAGAAATCGGGGAGCCGATTTCGAATTCCAGCTGAATTCACTGCATTCACTTACGCGCAAATTCTCTTATGAAAGGTATTAATCTGCCTATTCCTTCCAGTTATGGGTTAAATAGCAGGACAGATTGGGCTCTATAGCCTTGGTCGGCAACCAGTTTATCGCAGAAAGCAATGGCAACCTACGGCGGGATAATCTTCTGCCCAGTCAGTCATGTCTCTTTCGAGACATGATCGCCCAAGCGTGTATCACGTATGGCACTTAACTGACTGATCCTCATTTTGATGTGCAGTGAATATCGCCTCGGAATTAATTTGTCTCTTTTCCCTCCATCTATAGGTTAAATAACAAGAAAGACTGTGTTCTATAACCTTAGGTGACAACCAGTCTACCGCAGAATGTAATGGCATCCTACTGCGGGATAATCTTCTGCCCAGTCAGTTATGTCTCTTTCGAGACATAATCGCTCAAGCGTGTATCACGTATGACACTTAACTGACTGACAAAAGATAAAAGTTGGAAACATGATTAAGGCTTCTATTGGGCATAAAGTGGGGGATCGATTTTCTATACTTACGAAGTAATAAACTGATCCCCCACTAAATTACGACCTAATTATAATACATCTCTCTAGCTGTGAATCAAATAACAGGACAGATTGGGTTCTATAGGCTTGGTTGGAATCAGTCTACCGCAGAAAGCAATGTCCACCGACTGCGGGATAATCTTCTGCCCAGTCAGTCATGTCTCTTTTGAGACATGATCGCCCAAGTTTGTATCACATATGACGCTTAACTAACCGAATTATCCTTATTCTTAACTTTTACCGTTTTACACATAAATTTTCGTCAGTTGCATTTCTGACATTCATCCGCTGTATGCTGCATCTAGCGGTATTTTATTTGATTGGACTCATATATTTTTGCGCTGTGGTACAGTGGGGGATGTGCCTTATGGTGCAGTGAATATCAGCTTGGAACGAGAAATCAGGGAGCCGAGTTCAAATTCCAGTTGAATTCCTTGCATTCACTTACGCGCAAATACCCGTAGAAAAGCTATTATCCGTTTCTTTTCTCCAGTTAACAGGACAGATTGGGTTCTGTAGACTTGGCTGGTAAGCAGTCTAACCGACTGCGGGATAATCATCTGCCCAGTCAGTCATGTCTCGAAAGAGACATGATCGCCTAAACGTGTATCTCGTGTGGCACTTAACTGACTGACTGTATATTATAGTTGGGAACAGGATTAAGGATTCTAATGGGCATAAACTGAAGGATCTATTTTCTATTGTAATGAGGTAATAAACTGATCCTCCACTAATTACTACTTAATAATATAATACATCTTCTCTCCTTCTAGCTATGAGTCAAATAACAGGACCCACTGGGTTCTTAAATCTTGGCTGGCAACCAGTCAACCGCAGAATGTAATGGCAACCCACAGCGGGATAATCTTCAGCCCAGTCAGTCATGTCTCTTTTAAGACATGATCGTTCAAGCGTGTATCACGTTTGACACTTAACTAACTGAATTAGCCTCATTTTTATATTATTTACAAATTATTCCATGTGACGTGTACATATAGGATAACAGAGTTTACATTAAAATCTATTGATCAAAACAACAAAGACGAGGATATCAGCTCATGGATTAATGCATTTTAGTATCACTTATTTGCAATCCATTTCCATTGTAAGTTTTTTTTTTTAAATTTCACCCTGAGAAAGGCAGTTTTACTGTTACTGGTGTGCAGGGGGTTACATATGCGGAAAGTGATAAGAAAGAGGTACAGGTTATAGGAGGTGTCAGGAAGTGGGTAAGAGATGGATGAGAATACTGGTGTGTTGAGAGTGATGTGGACGGAGAAAAGAGCATGAGGGAAAGGATGCTAGTCAGAAAGATAAGAGATGACTATTGGCCTTGCATTTAAATTCTTGGAGATTGTAGATGTCGGGGAAGTAAGCATACAGAAGGGAATTCCACAAGCAAGAAGTGGGAGATAAGAAACTACTAGAGAAGAAGTTGCGATTACACTTTATTAGCTTCATTGTAAAAAAAATGGGACCTAGTTGCTAGTCTAGTATCTTGAGTAAATTCATGCATAATGGGTACCAGTGAGCTAAGTTCATCGAAGCAGAAGTCATGAAAATATTTGTAGAAGAGACATAAAGAAGCCACATTATGCTGTTGAGAAAGTGACTGCATTTGAGCTGCCAATTTGGGATCAATCACATTACAGTTAGTGAGATAGGAGATTACTTTTTTTTATAATCATATCGCCCCAACCAAGGCATTTTACTGCCACTGTTTTGCGGGGGGTTACATAGGAGGATAGTTATAAGAAAGAGTGACTGGTTATAGGAGGTGTCAGGAAGTGGGTAAGAGATGGATGAGAATACTGGTGTGTTGAGAGTGATGTGGACGGAGAAAAGAGCATGAGGGAAAGGATGCTAGTCAGAAAAGTAGGAGATGACTATTGACCTTACATTTACATTCTTGGAGATCGTAATTGTCGGGGAAGCAAGTATACGGAAGGAAACTCCATAGGAGGGAATTGCGAGAAAAGTAACTGTTGGAGTAGCAGTTGCGGTTACATTTTATTGGTTTCACTGTAAAAAGGTGGGACCTAGTTTCTAGTCTAGTAGCTTGAGTAAATTCATGCAGAGTGGGCACCAGTGAGCTAAGTTCATCCGAGCAGAAGCCGTGAATGTGTTTGTAGAAGAGTCATAGGTAAGCCACATTACGCCGGTGAGAAAGTGACTGCATCTGAGGTGCCATGTCGGGATCAATTACATTAATGCATTTCAGTAGTAAGACATTTGTAAGGGAAAAACAAAAACAAAAAACAAAACTGAAAGTCGTAGACTGAATAATGCATTTTTTTATAGTAACTCATTTGCAATCCATTTTCCATGTAAGCAATTGGCTATGAATTCTTATAGTAAATCATTTGTGATCAAAACAACAAAGATGTGGATACTAGTCTAAGTAATTAGTTGAATAATGCATTTTTAGAGTAACTCATTTGCAATGCATTTCTTTTGTAGGCTATTTGCAATGCATTTTTATAGTAAGTTATTTGTGATCAGAACAACAAAGATGAGGATACTAGTCTGAATAATTTATTGAATAATGTAGTTTTATAGTAACTCATTTGGAATCCATTTTCCATGTAAGCGATTCGCTATGAATTCTTATAGTAAATCATTTATGATCAAAATAAGAAAGATTAGGATACTAGTCTGAACATTTCATTGGATAATGCATTTTTAGAGTCACTCATTTGCAATGCATTTTTCTTGTAAGCTATTTGCAATGCATTTCTATAGTAAATCATTTCTGATCAAAATAAGAAAGATTAGGATACTAGTCTGAACATTTCATTGGATAATGCATTTTTAGAGTCACTCATTTGCAATACATTTCTATAGTAAGTCATTTAACATCGAAACAAAAAAAATAGGATACTAGACTGATTACTTCGTGGAATAATTAATTTTTATAGTAAATCACTAGCAATCTATTTCTCATGTAAGCCGTTTAAATAATTTTTTGACAAAAACATTTAAGGATATTAGTTTAATTAGTTCATGGAATAAAGCATTTTTATAATAAAACAGTTGCAATCTATTTCTCTTCTAAGCAATTTCCAATGCATTTATATAGAAAGAAATTTGTGAGCAAAACAACAAGTATGAGGATACTAGTCTGAATAATTCATGGAATAAAGTATTTTTCGAGAAAATCTTTTGCAATCTGTTTCCCTTGTAAGATATTTGCAATGCATTCTAATATTAATTTGTGAATGAAACAAAAATGATGTTGTCAAGAAACTACGTATTTTTATATTAACACATTTGCAATATATTTCCCTTGAAAGCCATTTACAATGAATGCCTATAACCATGGTTCCCAACTTTAAATTACCCCAGTGGGGTAATGAGCCCATATTTTGGGGGTAATGGATGTTTGATTTGGGAAAAGGCAATCAGCTTATAATTTCACACTGTGCCAAATTATTAATGAGACAGCATTTCAAAAAAGAATTGCCCCCCCCCCCCCAATAATTCCAACAATGAATGGGTAAGAAATCCATATCTTGTGAGGGAAGATATCATTCCTGATGAGGACTATCCAGCAAAAGAAGAATTTCTTACACTCAGGATGAACAATGCATGGAAGCTTTTGTTTGAGACCAAGTCGGGTCTTGACACTTTTTGGATCTCTCGTCTGCAGGCCTCTAGAGCAGTACAAATTCGCATAGGATTTTCAACCACTTATCTATGTGAACAAGCTTTTTCTACTGTCCTTAGAAAGAAGACCAAGAAATATAGCAGACTCAAAGTGGCAAACGACGCCCGAATAGCTCTTTCAGTCACAAAGCCAAGAATAAATAAACTGGCACAGGCAATACAAGCTCAACACTCACATTAAGAATCACGGCTAGGTTACGGCTACTATACCTCTGATTATTATAGATTGGTACTATTGTATTGAATAATTTCCATTAACTTTGTCTGCTTTTGATGTATGAAAATATAATTACTTCTTTTCCTATATTACGGGTATTTGTTCATTGGGGTAATGGATAATAGTGAAATTGTATTTTGGGGTAATCGAAGCAAAGAGGTTGGAAACCTATGGCTTATAAGATGTAATTTTTTATCAAAACAACAAAGATGTTCATACATGTCTGAATAAATCGTGAAATGGTGTATTTTTGAAATCAATTTCCTTCATAAGCAATTTTCAATAAATTACTTAAGTAAGACATTTGTGAGCAAAACAACAGTGATGAGGATATTAGTTTTAATAATATATGGAATGATGAATTTTTATAGTAACTCATTTACTATCCAATTCCCTACTAAGCTATTTGCAGTCACTTCCTATAATAAATCGTGATAAAAACAACAAAGAACTGGATACTAGTCTGAATAATTCATGGAACAACGCATATTTATCATCAGATAAAAGATCGCAATTGACGTAGTATAAAAATATTTGAAGATTGTATTTATCAGGGAAGTTAATGGAATGAAATTCCACAGACAGGAGGCGGAATAAAAGAAACTCTTGGAGTAGAAGTTTGTTTTTTTTTTTTGTTTTTTTTTTATAAGCGTTTCACCCCGAGCAAGGCATGTCACTGCCACTACTGTGCAGGGGGCTACGTAGAGTGGAGAAAGGCTGATTAAATATAGAAAATGACAGAGGGTGGGTGATAGGCGGGTAAGGATACCGAGAATGAGGGTTGGGTAGATGAGAGTGTTGTGAGAATAGTTGGGAGTTAGTGTGATAGGAGGTGTCTATTGACCCTACATTTAAACACCTGGAGATTGTAACTGTCGGGAAAGCAGACTTGTGGAAGGGAGTTCCACAGGCGGGAAGCGCGAGAAAAGAAGCTGTTGGAGTAGAATTTACGGTTACATCTTATTTGTTTAACTGTAAAAGGGTGGGACCTAGTTGCTAATCTAGTATCTCGTGTAAATTCGTGCTTAGGCGGCACCAGTGATCTAAGCTCATCGGAGCAGAAGCCATGAAAGTACTTGTAGAAGAGGCACAGGGAAGCCACATCACGCCGGTGTGAGAGCGGCTGCAGCCGGTCTGCCAAGTCAGTATCAACCACGTTACAGATCCTCCTTTGTATTTTGTCAAGAAGCCCAAGGAGAGCAGCCGTTAAATTTAACTTTTCAACGGTAAAAGGGTGGGATATGGAAGCTAATAAGTAACATGCTTAGATTTATGTAGTTGGGGCAGCCAGAAACAACTCGTTAGAGCTGTTGCCATGAAAATACTTTTTAGAAAAGACAGAAAGCCACATGAAGTCGGTGAGAAAGTAAGTGAAGTTGAGTTGACAAATTAGGATGGGTTATATTGCAGATCCATCTTTGGATTTTGTCATGAACCTCATCGTGGATGGCAAGATTACCCAACCAGGTGGAGCAAATGTATTCAATGCACGGACGAATGGGGGATTCATAAATGTGCAAGATAGATTCTAAAAAAAAAAAAAAATCTTTCTGGCACAACAGAATGATCCAAATTCCCTTGCATTAACCCTCTAGGGCCATTCGTATCATATTTGATACAGTATGAAAACAAGCCTTGAAAGAAACATTTTCCTGAAAAATTTTTAAGAGAAATATTTTATAAATTTCAAATGAAAGCAGTACTGACTGCTCAGTCAATGAATACTTTCTGCGGTAGACTGGTGAATTATATTATTATATTAATAAGTAGTAATTAGTGGGGGATCAGTTTATTACTTCATGACAATAGAAAACCGATCACCCACTTTATGCCCAGTATAAGCCTTAACCCTCTAGGGCCATTCGTATCATATTTGATACAGTATGAAAACAAGCCTTGAAAGAAATATTTTCCTGAAAAATTTTGTAAGAGAAATATTTTATAAATTTCAAATGAAAGCAGTACTGACTGCTCAGTCAATGAATACCAAATGTTTCCTTATAGGGAAATACTGTATCAAATATGATACGAATGGCCCTAGAGGGTAAAATTCAGCCATTAATTTAATGAATTCGTTTCACTTCAAGTCGGTTGAAAATGTGAGACCAAAGAGGTGCAGTGTTTTGCTCTCTAGGAGACTAGCATCAAATATGCAGATGGCGAGCTGTAAACTTTCTATATGTTGGTTAAAAGAGACCAGTTTTGTTTTTGGAGGCATGAAAATTTACAAGCCATTTCTTGCCCCAGTTAACCATTGATTAGAGTTACTTTTCAAGATCAACAGTCATGTTTGCTATATGAGCTCTGCAGGATTTCTTATTAAGAATGGAGTAAACGATAGTGTGGGCACCTCGGCGTAGGGTAATGGTTAGCAAACTCGTCTCGCTAGAATCCTTATAACTGAGTTATGAGTTCAATCCTCACTGGGTACCCACATACTTTTGGCCGTGTGTCACATCTAAGCTACGCTTAGAAAATCACCTTCGTCCAGGTTCGGGAGTTGGGCGCAGGACTAACAACTTTGCCCGATAAAAAACAGTTTGTTACAGAAACAGCAAAAATGCTGCCCAATACACCATTGGGTGTAAAGGATAAGTTAAACGATAGTGTCATCTGTATAAATACTTGAACTGACCACAAAAGGAGGAGAATGATAACGATCAGAAACAGCGTAGTACCGTAGTACAAAGGCTCTAACATAGTATCTACGATAGAGCCTTTCGGGACATCCAAACTCGTGTAGAAAGATATATGGAAGCGTATCTATTTAAAATGACATTTTGATAAGACCAACTGGGTTTTATCAATCAACTAGCAGTATAGTCCGGTGTTGCTCGAGTGTAATGAAAGCTTTAAAACTAATCCATGGTCCTGGAGCTCAGACTCTTTGGACGTTGGCACGAAAGACTAAAAAACAATAGTTGTTTCCAGTCAAAGCAAGACCATCTTGCCTTTTATATATATATTATCGATTTTCTTCACTATTGTAAGAACTGCAACTTTGAAACTTCTGAATATCGTTTCTTATGTCTTTGTCTATGAGTGTATCAAATTTGATTAAAATCGGACCACTCCTTCTATAACCCGATTTTTTTCAATTATCGATTTTCGATATTTATCGGGGGTACCTCGACACAAAACCTAGCTAAGAACACTCGCAGACGCTAATAGTACAACTGTGTAAATTTTCAAGAAAATTGGTTCAGCCGTTTCGGAGTCTATAGTTAACGGATACACACACAGACACAGACGCAGACACACACACACAAAGTTCCATTTATAAATAAGTTTAGATTTAGATTGTTGTAAACACAGATAAGGAATTTGCATAGATGGCCAGCATGACAATCCTGTCAAACAACTTCAAAATATCCAGAACCGCATCTCGATCTTAGCAGGTATTAACAAGAGCTTGCTGTACGTATTTAGTGATGGCTATTAACCCATACGCGGTACACGCTTGGGCGATCATGTCTCGAAAGAGACATGACTGACTGGGCAGAAGATTATCCCGCAGTAAGTTGCCATTGCTTTCTGCGGTAGACTAGTTATCACCCAAGGCTATAGAACCCAATATGTCCTGTTATTTGATTCATAGCTTGAGGGAGAAGAGATAGATTATATTACATTTTTATATTAAGTATAATTAGTGGGGGATCAGTTTATTACTTCATAGCAATAGAAAACCGATCCCTCATTTACGCCCATTAGAAGTTTTGATTGTTCTCAACAATTATATTCAGTCATGCAGTTCAGTGTCATACGTGATACACGCTTTGGGCGATCATGTCTTGAAAGAGACATGGCTGAATGGGCAGAAGATTATCCCGCAGTAGGTTGCCAAGGCTATAGAACCCAATCCGTCCTGTTATTTGACTCATAGCTACAGGGAGAAGATATGTATTATATTATTAGGTAGTAATTCGTGAGGGAACAGTTTATTACTTTATAACAATAGAAAACCGATCCCCCACTTTATGTCTAGTAGAAGCCTTAATCATGTTTCTATTATATTCAGTCAGTCAGTTTAGTGCCATACGTGATACACGCTTTGGGCGATCATGTCTTGAGAGAGACATGACTGAATGGGCAGATTATCTCGCAGTAGGTTGCCATTAATTTCTGCGGTGGACTGGTGGCCAGCCAAGGCAATAGAACCCAATCTGTCCTATTATTTGACTCATAGCTACAGGGAGAAGAGATGTATTATATTATTAAGTAGTAATTACTAGGAGATCAGTTTATTACTTCACAACAATAGAAACCGGATCCCCCACTTTATGCGCAGTAGAAGCTTTAATCATGTTTCCAACTATTATATTCCTTCAGTCAGTTAAGTACCATACGTGATACACGCTTTTGGCAATCATGTCTCGAAAGAGACATGACTGATAGGCAGAAGTTTCTCTCGCTGAAAGTTGCCATAGCTTTCTCATGTAGACCGGTTGCCAGCCAAGGCTAGAGAACCTAATTTTTTTCTATTATTTAACCCATAACGGGAGGGAAGTGTCGGATTAATAACATTCCCAAGAGCATTTGTGCGTAAGTGAATACAAGGAATTCAACTGGAATTCGAACTCGGCTCCCCAATTAGTCGATCCGAGTCAATATCCACTGCACCAGAACGCACATCCTACTCAAATACTTTGCCTAAAAGCAGTTTCTAAAAGAATTATCGTGGGATCAAAGTGTCCCTTCTTCTTCTTCTTCTATGTGCCCTGTCCCTTCAGGACGTAGGCGATCATGGCTCTCCACGTCTTCCTATCCCTTGTGGTTCTTAGTATGTTTGCTCCTGTTGCTCCTGGCATCCCCGTTCCGTCATCCACCTGATCAGGCCCTGCAAATATGTTATCCGCTGCCTTCCTCTGTCTCTCCTTCCTTCTATCTGACCAGTCAGTATCAGGTTCTCCAGGCTCTCTTTCCTCAATGCATGTCCCAGGAACTTCAGTTGTCTCTTCCTGATGCTCAGCATCAATTTCCTTTTTGTTGCCATTCTTTCTAACACTTCGTCGTTGCTTGCATGCTCAGTCCACGATATCCGTAGCATCCTTCTGTAGAACCACATTTCGGCCGCTTCCAGTTTTGTCCTCATTTTCGATGATATTGTCCAGCATTCATTGCCGTATTGAAGAACTGACATCACGTAGCAGTCTAGCACTCTTTTCTTCGTTTCTATTGAGATTTTCCTGTGTGTTAGTATTTTGCTCATCTTCTGGAACGCGTCCTTTGCCATGCCAATTCGCCTTCGGATCTCCGTGTCGCACTTTCCATCTTCTGTTAGGTACTTTTCATCTCCTTCCTAGGTACTTAAATTCTTGTACTTGTTTGATTTTGTTATCCCCCACCTGTATTTGGCATTTTGGGTTGTATCTTTTGCTGATGACCATGCACTCATTTGTTCCTTAGAATCCTTAAAAAGTGGAAATATAGATGAGGACTTCCAACAAATTCAGTAAGCAGAGAGGCAATAGTTGTATATTTTGGAGGGGACTGGAAACAGCTTGGCGGGACATTTCTTTAGAACGATGGCCGGCATGCCACCCACTTCGCTACTCATATGCGAGGCTAGTTTAGAAATGATGTTTTAGAACAGAAACAAATGAAAGCGAGATTTTTGAGATCAAATGGCTAACAAGGAAAATGGATTACAAAGAAGCTACTATCAAAATATATTACTTTAAAAAATATTCAGACAAGTATCTTCACCTTTGTTGTTTTCGTCAAAAAATGACTTACTAGACAAATGCATTGCCTGTTGCTTTTCTCGACGAAATCCAAAGAAGGATCTGCAATATAATTGGTCCTGACTTGGCATCTCGACTTCAGTCACTTTTCTCACCGACGTCATGTGGATTCCCTCTGTCTTTTCTACAAATATTTTACTGACAAATGCTCTGACGATCATTGGTTCCACGTCTCCATGCTTTCACTCGTGTTACTAGAGTGGCATTCTTTTTTTTTTTACTGTCAAAATAGTTTAGCTAATATTCTCCAGTAATTTTGCGCTTTTTTTCCTCGTACTCCTTTGCTGTTACTTAATATTTGTTAATCAGGCATATTGTTAAGGCATACTTTACTATGACACTATATTTTCGGATTTTGGCGCATCACATTCTCTGTTATCAGTTAAAATTATTCCCAGTTAATTTAAAATTTGTACTTCTTTAATGTGGATGTGCGTTGTGGTGCATTGGATATCGGCTCGGAACGAGAAATCGGGGGTGCCGAGTTCGAATTCCAGCCAAATTCATTGCATTCACTTACGCGCAAATACCCTTGGGAAATGTATTAATCCGTCTATTCCTTCCAGTTATGGGTTAAATAACAAAACAGATTGGGTTCTACAGTCTTGGTCGGCAACCAGTCTACCGCAGAAAGCAATGGCAACCTACTGCGGGATAATCTTCTGCCCTGTCAGTCATGTCTCTTTCGAGACATGATCGCCCAAGTGTGTATCACGTATGGCACTTAACTGACTGACTTCTTTAATTCTGATATTTCAACCTCGAAATTCTCACCATGAGATGTTTATCTTACTGACAAGTACTCCACTAGCCATAATTATTAAGATACATCAATGTAAAAAAAAAATGTATTTCTAGTATTTATTGCCATGTATATAATTGTAAATGAACATAGAATGTTTCTTTTGTTAATATTGCACAATAACATGCGCATCAAATTAATTTATAAATATTTAATAATTAGCTATATTGCAGTTTCATCAATGAAAGAATGAAGAAAATTTAAGGTGATTCGGAAGAATTCATCTTTGCTTCCTTGCCTTGTAAAATAAGTGCGACACAAAGATTCAAAGGCGAATTAGCATGGCGAAGGACGAATTCCAGAAGTTGAGTAAAGTATTATGAAACTGGACAATTTCACTAGAAACTAGGAAGAGAGTACTAGATTGCTACATGCTGTCCATCCTTCAATATGGCAGTGAATGCTGGACAATATCATCAAAGATGAAGGAAAAAACTTGAAGCAACTGAAATGTGATTCTACAGAAGAATGCTGCGAATATCATGGATCAAGCATGTGAGCAATGATGAGGTCTTAGAAATCATGGAAACGAAAAGGAAATTAATACTGAGCATCAGGAAGAGACAGCTGAAGTTCCTGGGACATGTAATGAGGAAGGAGGGCTTGGAGAATCTGATACTGACAGGCCAGATAAAGGGAAAAGAGACAGAGGAAAGCAATGGATAACATATTTGAAGGACCTAATCAGGTGAATGATGGAACGAGGATTGCATTGTTTAACAGAAGACGTGCTCAGAGCCACCAGGGATAGGGAAACATGGAAAGCCATGATCGCCTACGTCCTGAATGGACAGGGCACATACAAGAATTAGAATAATAACAAAAGAACCATTCGAGTTACATTTGACAATAAATACTAAAAATAGTATGAAATACATCATTTCTTTAAAAACAAATGAGGTGGCCTAATAATTGTGGCCGGTAGTGTACATATTCTGCCTACCTAAAAGGAAGCTTTATCAATTGCCATCTCGATTTTATTTACTCAGCGAGGATGAACTCCTCCTGTTCTATTTCTGTGTCTGTCATTTTTAAACTGTCATATGCATAAATGACATGAGGAATGTTTTTACAAAAATAAATCTTGTTACAGTATGTAGTTTCTTACGATCGTCTCGCTGTAAATGTTAATTAAATTCGCCATATCTGGTCGGATTCCTCAGCTACTCAACTTGAAATTATCGACAAAAATCTAAAGGATGACCTGCAATATAATAGATCCTTACTTGGCATCACGTTTTCAGTCACTTTCTCACCGAGATAATGTGGCTTTCCTCCGTTTTTCTACAAATATTTTCATGGTCTGACGAGCGTTTTCCCTGATACCTCTTCAACGTGAACTTAAGCTTGCTACTAGATTGGCATCTAGGTCCCACACATTTACTGTTGAAATAGTTAAATGTTACCACCTTTCCTTTTCGAACAGTTTTTTTTTCGCACTTCTCGCAGGTAGAAATCTCTCGCGTTTACTATTCTCCCTAATAGCTAAATTCTTAAAAAAAAAAAAAGAAAAGAAATTTAAATGCAACGTCAATTGCCATCTTCTGTGTTATTGAATCCCATTAATTATATTTCCCCCAAAAACCACAAAGATAAGCTACTATGCAAACAGGGTGATAGTGGGTGTCAAAGTGTTCCTCAGAATCCTTAAAAAGTGGAACTATAGATGAGAACTTCCTACAAGATCGAGATCAGTAAGGAGAGAGGCAATAGTTGTAGATTTTGAAGGGGACTGGAAACAGCTTGGCGGGACATTTATTTAGGACAATGGCCGGCATGCCACCAACTTCACTACTCATATGGGAGGCTAGTTTAAAAATGATGTTTGAAAACAGAGACGAGATTATGCAAATCAAAGCGAGACTTTTGACATGAAATGGCTTTCAAGTTATATGGATTGCAAATAAGCTACTATAAAAATACATCATTCTAATTACTATTCAGACAGGTATCTTCACCTTTGTTGTTTTCATCAAAAAATGACTTACTAGTGAAATGCATTACATAATTCCTTTTCTCGACAAAATCCAAAGAAGCATCTTAACTTCAGTCACTTTTCTCGCCGACGTGACGTGGCTTTCCTCTGTTTTTTTCTACAAATATTTTCATAGAAACAGCTCTGATGAGCTTTTTCCCCCTTACACCCTGTCCACGTGAAGTGTACTACTAGATTGGCACCTAGGTCCCACACATTTACTGTTGAAATAGTTAAAGGTTACCGTCTATCCTTTTCGAACAAGGTCTTTTCTCACACTTTAAACCGGTAAAACTCTCTTGCGTTTACTACTCTCCCTGATAACTAAAATCTCCCAAGATTTAAATGCAACGTCAATTGCCATCTTCTATCTTATTGAATCCCGTTCATGTTTATCCTTTCTTCAATAGCCGTGAACCGATTAAAAAACAAACCCCAAAACACACACAAAGATAAGAGAAAACTGAATAATACTTAGAATAATGCATTTTTATCATAACTTCTTTGCAATACATTTCTCTTGTAAGCAATTTACAATGAATTTCTGCTGTAAGTATTTTGCGAACAAAATAACAGACATGAGGATACTATTCGGAATTATTCTTCGATTAACGCAGTTTTATAGTAACTCATTTGCAATCCATTTCCTTTGTAAGCCATTTGCAATGAATTCCTATAGTAATTCATTTGTGATACAAACAACAAGTACAAGGATACTAGTCTGAATAATTCATGAAATAATGCATTTTTATCGTAACTCATTTGCAATCCATTTCCTTTGTAAGCCATTTGCAATGAATTCCTATAGTAATTCATTTGTAATCAAAACATCCAAGATGAGGATATTAGTCTGAATAATTCATGGAATAATGCATTTTTATACTAACTCATTTGCAATCCATATCACTTGGAAGCCATTTGCAATGAATTCCTATAATAATTCATTTGTGATCAAAACATCCAAGATGAGGATACTCGTCAGAATAATTCATGAAATAATGTATTTTTATCGTAACTCATTTGCAATCCATATCACTTGGAAGCCATTTGCAATGAATTCCTAAAGTAATTCATTTGTAATCAAAACATTCAAGATGAGGATACTCGTCAGAATAATTCATGAAATAATGCATTTTTATAGTAACTCATTTGCTATCCATAGCACTTGTAAGCCATTTGCAATGAATTCCTATAATAATTCATTTGTGATCAAAACATTCAAGATGAGGATACTCGTCTGAATAATTCATGGAATAATGCATTTTTATAGTAACTCAATTACAATCCATAGCACTTGTAAGCTATTTGCAATGAATTTCTATAGTAAGTCATTTATGATCAAAACAACAAAGATGAGGATGTTCATCTGGGTCATTCATGATAATTATCAAATATTGAATAAAGAAAAAATATAAAAACCAGAATTTTTGTATCTCTTTTACTTATAAAAAAGCTCCCCACTGATTTTTTGTGTTTTTATTGTCATTTCTTTTCTTTTTTTTTTTTCGATCATTTTTATTTTATTTTTGTTTCATATTCATTTTTCTGACTTTTATTTTATTTTTTGTGGTTATTGTTGTTGGATTCTTTCCAGAAAGGTCTTCTGTCTTCTTTTTGTGTTTTTTTTTGTTTTTTGTTTTTTTTTTCAGGTTTTTTTTTTCATTCATTTATTTAATGTTGCTATATCTCAAGCAGGTAAGAGAGGGCGCTTAGAGTAGTTGTGTATATATATATATTTTTTTCTTTACAGGCGATAATAAAATTTTTATTCTTTTTTTTTTAATTTTTGACAAACACGATTTTTCTTCTTTTTTTTTCTTTTTCTCTCTCTAAATGCTGCATTATATAAAGTCTCACTCACACATCCACACACACCGTTAACCCCAATAATCAATAATGCAACTGCTTACAATTCCCCAGCCACAAAGAAAAAAAATTTAAACAGCAAGAGTTATGTCCCTTTTGCTCGACCTTCTGGCTTGATTTTATCTCACCTCCAGAACCCTGTGATTTAACACCGAGTACCAGAAATAAAACAAAATTAAATTAAATAAAAAAAAAATGGTAAAAGATTCTTTTACCCTATAGAGTTTTTTTTTCCATATTTATTATTTTAAAACACAGTTTTAAAATCGCCATTGGTGCGCATAAGATTAGCTTCAGCCAATTGTTTTATCATTTGTGCTCATAAATGTGCACAAGAATTCGTCCTGATTTTATGTTCTTAAATTTCTATTAATTTTCAAAGGTATATATATATATATGTGTGTGTGTGTATGTATGTGTGTGTGTATGTGCGTGTGCGTTTGTGTCTGTGTGTCTGTATGTGGGATATTTAAACCCACGTAAAAATATTTTTTGTTCTCAAATCAGTTCAGGATATTTTTAAACGTCCAAATATTGACTTGGTTAATCTTTTTTTGGGGTTTATTTTTTTTATTTTTGTATTTGTTTTTTTTTTTATTTCATTTTTTTTTTCTATCAATATTTCACCTCTGGCATGTGAAGCATAACTTTTTTAAATCCTTGCCAACATTCTGACGTTATTTTTTTTCTGAAAAAAAAAATGTACGTATATTTTTATTTACTTCCCTTTTAATTTCATATATTTTAATTCTTGCTTTTATTCTGCATTTCTTTCTCTTTTTTTTTTTTTAATTAATCTTCATGTTTTTAAGATATACGAAGCAATTTCCATCGGCTTCAGTTTTAAAACAGACTTAGGACTTAAATTTTCTAGAGAATGCAGATGTGACAAAGATGTCCTTCTTAAATCTTTCAATTGTATCTTACCGAACAAGGAACTTACAGAGACCTTGCCCCAGTCATCGCTGCATACAGGTTCAGAAGCAGGAAACCCACAAGTCATCCCTTGCCGGTGAAGTATCAGCGATGTCCCATTTCGCATAAGATCAGAATTGACCAGAACACGAAGGGAAACCAAAGTGACATCGCAAGGCAGAGGCCCTTCAACAGGCCGAAACTTTGGTACAAGAAAATCGGCATCCATGTTTGTAAAATAAACCACAAGGGGGTGTTGTAAATAGTTGTTGAGATGAACTCCCAGAGGCGATGGAAAAGTAAAACGGAGTTGTCTTTCTTGATGTTTGAGATGAGACGGCCGATTGGATATTTTATTTGTATAATCAAGTTCGGCTGAAGAGGGAGATAGTGATTTCGGACCATTTTGGACGATTTTGTTATTCTCAGCTGTATTTTTAATTATGTTACTAATTAGTTTATTTTTCTCGACTTCTGACGCTTCCTGTACAGTCTCGGTTTTACTTAGACTTTCTCCTGGTGAAACCACATCGTCAGATCCTCTGTACTCAATTTGGAGAACATACCTTGAATGAACAGGTTTTATATCCTCCACGCCTTCACCCAGTCCCCTCTCATCGTCGTAACTCAGCTGACGATCAAGCATGATCTCTAGACTGCCTTGCTCCAATCCGGCCACCCCGTGCGAGTGGTCGGCATGCAAGGTGAGACGACGGTTATCGTCCTCAAACATGACCATTGTGGTGATTGGGTAATAATTAGCTTCCAGCCGAAGCCGGTGTTGGTTCCGTCGTCCAATCAGCTGAAAGCCATTCTGGTCGGTGAAGAATGTCTCATTTTTATTCTTGATATCAGTTTTAAACTTCATAATCACTTCCCGATCTCGCAAGCTTTTGATGTTAAGTTTGTTGTCGATGTGCAACGCCGACGCCTGGATACCCGGTACATCGTAAAGCCTGACCCGATGTTGGAAAAACTGATGCAAGACCTGTACCTCCGACAGAAGCGGACCCTGAACTATTCGCGTGATTTGACTTTTACCCATGATGGAACGTGAACGCCCATTCGGTAGGAACAGATAAGCTCCACTTCCTTGGGAAAGGTAAGCTTGGAAATCAATATTCACCATAGAAGTGTTGCCAGTGGTTTTATCTAAAATCGACTCGAGAAGACCCCGCGAGCCGGAAAACGAGGCTTTCAAGAGGGTATTTTCAATGACGATTGGTTTGGGGTTTCCGTCCCACGGTTTATCCTCAAGAAAACCTGTCTCTGGTGGAACGACAAGATGTTTGCTGTTTACGATCCTGATCCTCGAAGTGTATGTGTTTTTCATTTCTCCCACAGGCTTACGCAGTGTGTACACGACTGTTGTTAGCGGTTCAATGTTTATTAGAAAGACCAGCTCAAAGACATTACTCGAGACAGTGATGTCATCTTCCCAGACAGGAATTATTTGACTGGGAATCACCTTTTGTTTCTCGTCAATGACCTCGATTTTGTTGGTCGTCACCAAAACAGACACAACGTCCTGCCGCTGTTGGACAAGCGGATTAAAAATCACCAGTTGAAGACCAGACTTCTCTAATTGCAAGACCCGTTTACTAGCAATGGAAGTCGGGGAGGTCCGTACAGTTTCCGGAATGAAAGAATTCGCAAGTCCCGACTTGCTGCGATACATGAGGACTTCGAGAGCGTTACCTATAACCGTCTGTGTAATATTGTAAGCGATAGCTAGCTTTTCTTCGTAATCCATGACAACGTATTCCTTAGCAGTTCCAGTGATAGCATCGTGATGCTGGAAAAGTCCCAAATACCGACGGGCTCTTTTTAGCATACCAGCCGTTTCGAAAGCCTTTTCATATGGTTTATCCCACATTTTGGAATAAGAACAAGCAAGAAAGTACAAAATATCAGCCACCCTAAGGGCCGATTCGATGTCTCGGCTGAATCTCTTGTCAAAAGGCCGGGTTGTGTAATAACCTGTCCAGTAGGCGTTACTTTGGTCTGAATAAGGGAAAAAATCCCCGCTTAGAACCGGCATGTCAAGGTTTTCGTCGTTGGAAGTGTTTGGCTTTCGCCCCCGACGTTTTCGGATAATTTCAAAATAGTCTTGGGGAGTGCCAAATTTAAGGTGAATATTCCAGTCTTTTCGAGAGTTCATGTACTGAAAAAGCATGGCGTAATTCTTGTACTGCTGGTCCCATTCGATTTCCTTGTCGAATCGGAAATCATCGCCTAGTGGAACTAAGATGGCGTTGTACTTGTAGAGGAAGTTCTTCTTTCGATACTCCTTGTACAAGTACTCAGCCTGCACTTCGATATTCTTCACACTAATGTCGCGCGATTTTCCCTCGCGTTGCTCGCCAGGAATGTTGCGAAAGTCGTAGAGGAGACAGAGGAATCGGTCCGGACCGCAAGTGAACTTAATACTATAAAGCATGTAGGGCATCACGTGACACAATATATCCGTGTCACCGCGGTCGTCCCAGTATTGGCGCCAAATGAATTCTAAACTCTTGTGTTTGGCTAAATGGTTTTTGACAGCTCCATGGATTCTCTGAATGACCATGTTCTGCAGACCGGCTTCTTTCCACAGGTACGGCATGGTGCCCGAATGACCAAAAGGGTCTATAGACCAGCTGTTCTTTGGCAAAATGTGTAAGTTATCCATTACCCATCGATGACCCTCGATCAGTTGGTCAACGATTGCGTAATAATGTGTTGTAGCTTCGTCCGGCATTACCCAACTGCCTAAAACTATCTCTAGCTGGCCACGACGTAGTAATCGACGAACTTGTGCCTTAACGGCATCCTCTTGATCATTCCACCACATCGCCAAGTAAATTGTCTCAGCCCAAACAAATGTCATATTAGGATAAGTTGTTAATTTGCGCACCATGTTGTCTAAAATGTGTTTCGTCTGATCGGCATAATATTCATCAACTGTTTTCAACCAGCCTGGGTCGTTATGCGAATGGGGCACCAGTATCACTGTAAAGGGGTCCCCTTTTTTTGTCGTCCTTGCGCCGTTTCTTAACGATGCTGCTTCAGCTGCAGCCGCTATCAATTCAGCCTGTTCCGTAGACGTCGCTGCCGCCGCCGCCGCTCTTTTCTCGAGAATCAACGAAGAAGACGACGAGAAAAACGAGGAAGTTGAGGAAGAGAGCGAGGAGAGTGCTTTGTTAGGGTTAGGGAGTGGATACGAGCCGTCGGCGAGTACTTCGTAGACAAGCTTCGGCGCCATGTCGAACGTGGAGAAGTTGGCGGTGACAACGAGGTCGGTGGACGGAGAGGCCTGACAGTCTCCCTTCCACGATGACTGGCGACTTTGTATCTGGTGTTGCCACAATTTCACGGCTAGCATCCGTGTTCGGCTAGTCTGTACCTGCGGCCAGGGCATTCCTGTATCGAATAGGAGGAAGAAAGCGAACGAGAAGAATGCAGCGCCGAAGAGAATGAAGAGACGCTGGTTAAATTTCATCCTGCCCGGGATGAGACCAGTCGCCAAGTTGATACTTGAGTTTTTCATTGCTGTAGAGTTTCCGGTGGACGAGTCGCCCAAAATAGCACTACTTGAATTTAGGGACGCCAGCCTTGAATCAGTAAGGGTAACCTGAAAGAACAAAAGACAAAAAGACAAATTAACTACATTTACTAGAGATAAGAACAGCATTAAATTATTTATAAGGCATGTACAAACCAGCATGCTATTCATGTTTCATTACATACAGTACTGTGCAAAAGTATTAGGACAAGAACTATTTTATCTTTTATGAGGCATATTGACAGAAAATAAACAATTTAATTCAAGAATTTTTATTTGATTTACTCAACAAATCCTTTAGCAAGAAAAAACAATACTTGTTACAAAATAAATTTAATATTCAGTATAATAGCCATTTGCCTTGAAATAATTAAATAATTGCAACAATTTACCAATCGCACCTAGTATATATATATATATATATATATATATATATATATATATAGTAGTGCGCAAAAGTATTAGGACAAGAACTATTTTATCTTTTAAGAGGCATATTGACAAAAAATAAACAATTCAATTCAATAAATTTTATCTGATTTACTCAACAAATGCTTTAACAAAAAAAAAAAAAAAAAAACAATACTTGTTCCAAAATAAATTTAATATTTAGTATAATAGCCTTTTACTTTGATCACAGCCTTCATTCTGTCAGGCACTGACATCACAAGCTTCTTCAATGTATTTAATAGTATCTCCTGCTAAGCAGCTTGTATTTGTTCCCAAAATGTGTCTTGCGAAGTAACATTAGATTTATAAACTTTTTTATCCAAAATATTTCATAGATGTTCAATAGGATTGAGATCAGGGCTTTAGGGGGCCAATTCAAATTCCGAAGCCTTCATTCCTCTTCCTTTTTAGTCAAATAATTCTTACAAAGGTTTGAAGTATGTTTAGGGTCATTGTCTTGTTGATAATGAAATCCTTGTCCTATTAAACGTATCCCAGATGGGACACCATAGGGAATAAGAATCTGGTAATACATTTTTTTTTATCCATCTTTCTATCAATTTTCTTCAGGTCTCCAACACCCTGGCCCCTAAAACATCCCCAAACAAGAATATTTCCACCTCCATGCTTCATTGTTGGCACAATGCATTTTGCAAGGTACCTTTCGTTTGATCTCTGCCTAACATAATGCCTCTTTTTAGAACCAAAAATTTCAAATTTTGACTCGTCTGTCCAAAGTACTTTCGTCCACTGATCTACCTTGCGTTGTTTTGGAAATTCTAAGCGCTTTCTTACGTTTACCTTACGTAACAATGGTTTCCTAACAGCTTCTACCGGTAGTGTGCAAAAGTGTTAGGACAGGGGTGATTTTAAACTTTATTTTGATGCCTCAGAAAAGATAAAATAGTTCTTGTCTTAATACTTTTGCACAGTACTGAATACAAGAAGCAATTATATATGTATATATAAAAAAATCCTCGATACCCCATTCAAAAGACGGAAGGTGCAGAGCCTATTCTATGTACTGAAATATATAAATTATTCCTCAGAAATGGCAGGAGAAAAAAAATGCTTTTTTATATAAAGAAAAACATTTTTTTTTCTCCTGCCATTTCTGAGGAATAATTTTTATAATAATATTTTAGTATATAGAAAAGGTACTGTTTCTAATGTAGTGATGTTTGAAAGCACTATGAGTAGCAACCCATTTCATAGAGACAAAGTTCTTATCTTTGCAAAATTTACGATAAAGCAGATAATTAATTCTGTCCTAATATTTTGGCACTGTATCGGCAGTGAGCAAAAATTTTAGGACAGGGGTGATTTTAAACTTTATTTTGATGCCTCATAAAAGATAAAATAGTTCTTCTCCTAATACTTTTGCACAGTACTGTATATACTAGGTGCGATTGGTAAATTGTCGCAATTATCTTGATGCGTCATAAAAGATAAAATAGTTCTTGTCCAAATACTTTTGCACAGTACTGTATATTTGGGAGGATTTCCCAAACTATGCGTCGCGACTCACTTGTGGACAGCAAGAGAAATGTTAGCAGGTTGTAAAAAGTTATACAAGCATTAGCTTCGATTAAACGCTATCTGTTGAAATGGTTCAAGACTCGGGCTTTGATTGTCAGGCTCTTGTTATCTCAAACAATATGTATCTTTGACGGGCTTAATGAAAAGTGTCGGTCATGCTCTCAATTCAGTCATTCATTATCATAAAAATTAAATCAATTTTCACGTATTTATATAAATAATATTTTTTATATTCTTTCATAGGTTTTTCTCAGTAAATTTGAGTGTGTTGTTATAAGCTGTGGTTTAGTGGGTCTCGATTCTAAAAAAGTTTTGGAACCCCTTGTCTATATTGTTAATTGTCTGTCTGTTTTAGTCTTCCAATATATGTTCATTTTTTATTTGCCCTGTTCTTTCAGGACGTAGGCGACGATGGCTTTCTACCTCTTCCTATCCCTGGTGGCTCTTAGTGCCAATGGTTAATTTAATTATTTAAGTCGTTTTTTTTTCCAGATTTAATATTTCATACTTCAGAAAATAAAATTAAGAAAAAAATAAAGCTTTCTTTTTCGCTAAATATTTCATACAAGATATCAACTGTCTGTAACTCGTGTGGAATTAATGTAACTTTTTCCTCTAAAATTAAATGTCTACATTTTTAAATACTCTTCTAAAATTTCTGAACTGAGAGAGTAATACTTTTTATATTTCTACATTTTTAAATATACTTCTAAAATTTCTGAACTGAGAGAGTAATAGTTTTCATATTTCTAATTTCAGTAAAACAAAATGAATAATTTTTATTTTTATGTTAAATTCATTTAGTCAACAAAAAATGTAAATATTTTCTCCTGTAATTTTGAAACAAAAACAAACGCAATGGACTTTACAATGTCACACAAAACATCAAATGACGTTTACGCAAAACAAAAGAAAATAGATTTTTTACTGGAATTTTTTAACAATTTTTAAACAAGAATTTTTTATATAATTATTTTTTTTATATAACAAAGTTCTACTATTACAATGTTCTGAGTTGCACGGGCAACACGGGTTATAATGCTAGTATATATATAAAAGGCAATCTGTGAGTCTGTGTGACTGTTTCCTAGGCACGCCTTTATTTTTATAGACACCTCCTAACTCCCAACTATTCTCACAACACTCTCATCTACCCAACCCTCATTCTCGGTATCCTCACCCGCCTATCACCCACCCTCTGTTATTTCCTATATTTAATCAGCCTTTCTCCACTCTACGTAGCCCCCTGCACAGTAGTGGCAGTGACATGCCTTGCTCGGGGTGAAACGCTTATAAAAAAAAAAATAAAAAAATAAGTTACGCCATTCAAACTGTCTAGTGACACATATCTACAGGGAAGCCAGAGGGACATACTTTTTTCAGTTTTAAATTCAGCAATTTTCCCTGTCTCACTTTTTGGCCAATGGAGCCGATTGTTTATATTTTCTCCGTAAAACATCTAAGATCTAAGATGGTTGCTACATTACGTCACAGAAATCAAATCACACGTGTTAAACGCGACTAAAAAAATGAGCTTTTATATTTAATTTTCTGTCAATAAAACACGTTTTAATTCGTAACCACAGAAACAGCGATACTCGTATGATCAACAAAGTTAAGCGACGTTTAGCTTGTTCAGTACCGAGATGGGTAACATCTTGTGAATACCAGGTGCTGTAAGCTTGGATGTGCGGGTTGCGTCTCGGGATTGGAAATTGAATATCCGAGTTCCAATTACAGTCGAGTTTGCTGTGTTATATGTACCCTGCTCCCTCACTAAAGCGAGATGTGACTCAAGGTCAGAGTTTAATGTGGGTAACCCCCAAACGCGTGCGCACCTAGTAGAGCCCCAAAATGCCCAGTCTTAACCGCCGGTCACGCTGGCGACCACTGAGCCACCCCAAGTTTGTTGTATTCACTTACGCGCAAATAACCTTGGAAAAGTATTCTTTTAGCGAAAGAATTGAAACAATAATGAATGTCATATACCCATATGATAAAGGCGATTATGGCTCTCCACAATTTCTTTATCTGTATTCTCCAGGAATTGACTTCGGAAAGATGAAATCAAGAAAATTTCGCATTATTTCTCTATGGTTTCGAATTAAGACTAATCTAAACTAAACTGGCTGACAGCCAAGGCTTGATACTTTTGTCTATACTTATAATCTCTTTCAATACATTTGTATAATGAAAATTTTGGCAATGCTTTTGTGCATAATAGTAAACATCAGCATAGCTCATGCTAACCACCAGGAGAGCGACTTATTAAGCCTTCTCGGTCGGGTGAACATTCTCGGCTGACATGAAGTGGAAAGACATTGAGTCCATTGCTAAGTCAGCTGCTAAGAAGATTGGTTCCGTATATACCGTTTAATTATATATATATAAAAAAAAAAAACAGTCTAACTACTCAAATACTATTATCTATTAAAAATAATGTTTAAACAAATAAATCAAAATATGTCGGAGTTAATCGATTTCGTGACGGATTTCGTGAAGTTTTAAAAATATATTAAAATATAAATTTGTATAAAAAGCTAGTATATATATATATATATATATATTAAAATATAAATACGCATAACAATTTCGTAAACATTAAAATATGAATATATATTATAATGTAGTAAACATTAACTATATAATAAAATATAAATATGCATAAAAATTTAGGAAACATTAAAATATAAATATGCATAAAAATTTAGTAAACATATTAAAATATATATTATAATGTAGTAAACATTAACTATATAATAAAATATAAATATGCATAAAAATTTAGGAAACATATTAAAATATAAATATGCATAAGAATTTAGGAAACATATTAAAATATAAATATGCATAAAAATTTAGTAAACATATTAAAATATATATTATAATGTAGTAAACATTAACTATATAATAAAATATAAATATGCATAAAAATTTAGTAAACATATTAAAATATAAATATGCATAAAAATTTAGGAAACATATTAAAATATAAATATGCATAAAAATTTAGTAAACATATTAAAATATATATTATAATGTAGTAAACATTAAATATATATTAAAATATAAATATGTATAAAACTTTAATAAACATATTAAAATAGGAATATATATTATAATCTAGTAAACATTAAATATATATTAAAATATAAATATGTATAAAGGCTAGTAAACATTAAAAATATATCAAAGAATTTTTTTAGAAATCACTTGGTTTTATCTAAAAAAAATCATGTTGCAAATAATAGCGAAAAATAAAAAATAAGGTACGTTTTTAAAACGCGACAGACATATTTAATGTTATCTTAATCACTTATCTCATCTCTGGTAAGTGCATTAAAGAATTTAAAAATATTTTTATGTACCTTACTGGTGAAGACATGTCCCCGGATTTCAGTATGATTGAAATTGACCAATTCAACTCAATTTATCCAAAGGTAGTTCGTTTATACAGTAAATTTTCGGAGATTTCTTTTTAATGGTCAACACCATTAATTTTCAGTAAGATTCCTCGCAAACCGAGCAAAGATAATGTCGGTCAAAGAAACGCAAGTGTCTCGTGAGATTCACGCGTCAAACAAAGGCGAACATTTTTTTTGTATTTGATCAAATGAGCGGCAAATCTGAACCGAAAAAACATCACATATGTAGATTTACTTCTTTTCACTGTAATTTAATTTATTTTATTATTTAACGCCATGTTACTTCAAGGAAATGAGCAATCGTGGTTCTTTTCGGGATTCGTTTACTTTATTATCTGCGATTTAAAAAAAACTGGTTGATAAAATGATTTTTCCCTCTGACGATCCGTTTAGGAGAAACCTCGGTAGGTTCGTCTGGCTCATTAGGTTCAATTAAGTTCGCTCTACTTTTGTATTGAGCACTTTTTGTTAGATGGTTAGTCGTATCGGGGTTTTTTCTTTAGGTTTGGTGTTGATTTCTGTTCGAACACCTTTGACAGACTTACATGTCCTAAGCTCTTTGTTTTTTTCTTTTTAAAATCATTTTTTTCTTCGTTCGAAATTTTCGAGGAAGGTTTTTGAGACGAGTATAACTATATATATAATCACGTTTCTATATATAACGAAATCTTACGGGAAGTTACCAAATGGAATTAACGGACATATTTATTTAAATTTATTTGTTTCAACATTATTTTTAATGGATACTCGTATTTGAGTGGATAGCATGTTTTTCTGTAATCAAGCAGGGCATTTATATGTATCAAGCGACTTGAATATTCAGGAAATCTTAGGAAAATATGCATCCTTTGGCGGGATTCGAAACTGCGACCTCTAAAAGATTTCCTGATAATTATTTTTGTTTACGTTTTTAAATTAGGATACGAACCGGAATATTCCAAAATCTCGGGAATTTGTGTCATTCGATCGTGAAGCCGTCGTGGTCAGATACATTGGCTGCGTCCCCTAATCTATACTTTTTAAAAACACCAGAGCCAAAAACGCTCTTGAAAATGGCTAGCGAATTGACCGAAAACACTTTGGAAAATGTAATTATGGATAAGTATCATATTCCTCCCCTTCACAAAATGTAAAAATGTTAGGATGTTAGAAAAAAATTAATAATAAATAATAATAATAATAATAATATACACACACATTATATATATATATATATATATATATATATATATATATATAATGAAAAGATTTACGAAATTGATTAAGAACCGACATATTTATTTTATTCTTTTGAACATAATTTATATGTATATATATGTGTGTGTGTGCACTGCAAGTTTACATTATATATATATATATATATATATGCACATGCAAATTCTACGTCATACACGCAAATATTGACTTGTCTTTATAAATACATTAGCTTAGCGGAAATTGTGTTGTCACGCGCATGCCCAGAAATGTGTTTTTCTATTATGACAAAGAAAAAAAAAAAAAATATATATATATATATATATATATATATAGATTAACACATTGATTTCCAAACACGAGATAACTCGTTTTCGGTCTCAGAATGAAAAAAAAATTACAATTACGAGTTATTTTGCTTTGGTGATCTTGATATCAAGGCCACAGCAACATTTTTTGTAATTTTTACGCAGATAACTAGCAACTAAATTCAAAATTTTTATGGAAAATTATTGTAAATATAAGAGAACCATTAAAAGAAAATTGCCTAACTTAGCTGGCGATTGAAATTACATTTCATAATTCACTTCTGGATCAGTCAAGGCCTCAACTCAAAATTAAAGCTATATTAAAAATTAAATGGGAAAGCAAAAATATAAACACACAATCAAAACAAACATATTCAAATGCTTTCTTAATATATATATATTTATATATATATATATATATATATATATATTGAAAACAGTAATAGGGGTCGTTCCAACTTGAGAAATTGATATAGGTGAAAAAATTGTGAAAAGCCGTAAACATTTTGTTTAAAGTGTAGATTTATTATTATTATTATTATTATTATTATTATTATTATTATGTCATTTTTCATCATATTTCGATTTCTACTATGGTCGCACTACCAACCACGTCTGCGGGAAGACCTAAGGCAGGTCGTGGCGTGTTGTTATGGCTCCATTTCATGTTTTTTCTATCTCTCCTATCATCCCTAGCGTTACATAGACAAAGTTCTCCTTAGTGTGTGGGCTGTACTTAACAAAACAATTTTTTATATATCTCTTAAACTGGGGTTTCTGGGGATTCTTTCAATGTGTTGTTTTGTTCCACTTTTTATCATTCCAAGTGCACCTACTATCACTGGCACAACTCTTGTTTTCAATTTCCACATTTTTTGTATTTCAATTTCCAGGTCTTTATATTTTGACAGTTTTTCAAATTCCTTGGTTGCTATGTTACAGTCCGCTGGACAAGCCATATCAATTAATAGACAAGTTTACTCTTTCTGGTTTTTAACAATAATGTCCGGCCTATTTGCTTCAATTTTTCTCTCTGTGTAGATGGTGTAATCCCATAGAATGGTGACATCTATTTCTGTAACCGGTGCTGGGTGATGTTCATACCAGTGTTTGCTTACAAATTTTCCATCGTGTTTGCACATTGCCCAATGTAAATATTGCCCAACTCTATCGTGGCGATTTTTATATTCATTTGGGGCAAGTACAGAACATCCTGAGATTAGATGGTCTATTGTTTCTTGGTGTTTATCACAAGCCCTGCATTTTGGAGCCACATTATTATGTATAATATTTGCCTGAAAGTTCCTAGTGAAAAGACTTTGGTCTTGCGCTGCAAGAATAAAGCCTTCAGTCTCAGACTTTAATCCAGATGCATGTAACCGTCGATGAGTAGTAACTTTATCAACATTGGATTTATTGACACGTTCTGGATATTGGCCATGCAGAGGTTTGTCTTGCCAGCGCTGTTTCATATTATCATGATTATTACTTATCTTTTTTTGTAATACATTCAGTCAGTCGGTTAAGTGCCATACCTTATACACGCTTGGGAGATCATGTCTCGAAAGAGGCATGACTGACTGGGCAGAAGATTATCCCGCAGTAGGTTGCCATTGCTTTCTGCGGTAGACTGGTTGCCGACCAAGGCTATAGAACCCAATCTGTCCTGTTATTTGACACATAGCTGGAGATGAGCGACAAATTAATACATTTCGCAAAGGTATTTGCATATAAGTGAATGCACCTAATTCAATTGGAATTCGAACTGGGTGGGCACCTTCAGGGAGTGTAATGGTTGACCAGCTTGTCCCGCTAGGACCTATTACAACTGAGTAGTGAGTTCAGTCTTCACTGAGTACCCCATACTTTAGGCCTTGTGCCACATCTAAGCGGCGCTTAGAAAATCAAAGAATTCGAACTCGGTTCTCCGATTTCTTAATCCGAGCCGATATTATACATTAAGTGTCCATAATTGTATTTGTGTCGCTGCACGTGTTTCGACTACAAAGTTGACTCTCTTCAGGCGAATCAATTTCTGTCTTTACATATCGCCACTAAGGAGTCAAATTTGAACTCGAAGCACGTATAGCGACACAAATATAATTATGGTCACTTAATGTATTATATCAAAGATAAATTATATTAATAAATCTACACTTTAAACAAAACTTTTACGGCTTCTTACTATATCTATATATATATATATATATATATATATATATATATATAGAGAGAGAGAGAGAGAGAGAGAGAGAGACAGCCCGTGAAACGGAAGATATAATTCAAAATATTTTATCTAATATAAATTATCAATTACATACAAAGAGAGAGCTCAATGGATATTATCCAGAGCAAATATATTAAGAAGAAAACTCAACACATAATCAAACATTTATAAATCCAGAATTTATTTCAGCAATGTAAAGAAAATCCCTTACAATTGCCTCGTTCAGACCGTTGATGAATAAATAAATGTAAAAAAATAAATTTCACATTTATTTATTCATCAACGGCCCGAATGAGAAAATTGTAAGGATTTTTCTTTACATTGCTGAAATAAATTCTGGATTTATAACCGTTTAACTAAGTGTTGAGTTTTGCCTCCTTCTACAGGGCGCCCATAGCTCAGAGGTAGAATCACCGACTGACGCCAATTCGTTCGGGTTTCAATCCTGGGTAAAAAGCAATCGGCTGTCTAATCGTATTGATGAGCTGTGATACAGCTAAACAGATCTGTCTGCGGATGATTATTTATATATATATATATGTCGAAAGACTATTTTATTTACTTGCAAATATTTCATTTTAAACGGTATTGGCGGTGGTAATATATTTTTTTGTATTTTTTGATGTGTGGGAAATTTTTTGCCGCATTTTATCTCCTGTAAACTATATATATATCTTCTAATAAATAGTGCTATACATAAATGTATATTTTAATAATTAGTGCTCTATATAAATATATATTTCTTTAAATAAATAGTGCTCTCTCTCTCTCTTTATATATATATATATATATATTAATAAATACTGCTCTATATAAATATATATACATATAGTTTTAATAAATAGTGCTCTCTCTCTCTCTCTATATATATATATATATATTTTAATAGTACTCTCTCTCTCTCTCTATATATATATATATATATTTATAGCACTATTTATTAGAATATATATAGAGAGAGCACTATTTATTATAATATATATATTCGAATAAATAGTGCAATATATATTCGAATAAATAGTGCAATATATATATATATATATATATATATACACATATATTCTAATAAATAGTGCTATATATATATATATATATTCTAATAAATAGTGCGATATATACATATAAGTAGTGCTATATATATTTCGATTTATTTTCTTTTATTCAAGACGTCGGCGATCGTGGCCCTTCACATCTTCTCCTGCAGCTCTTAATTTTGTACAAACGTAAATGGGGAGTGGAATAAAGATTAAAAAGTTTGTCTCTTTATTTAAAATCAGCACTCAAAACACTTGTTACATTTTTGTTTAATCGGCGCCGTTGGGAAATTAGCACCACCACAACAATGGTTGATTTTTTTTTTTAAGGATTTGTTCTTATAACTGAATCACTGATTTTTCGAACAGCTCAACTATTTCTTATTATTATTTGTAGCTGGGGCCTTAAGAAATTCAATGATTGAATTACGTTTGACCTTTTTTATTTATTTATTTATTTTTTGTTGAAAAGAATGACAATGTTACTCAAAAGAAACCATGAAAATGTATATAAAGATCTCTTAGCAGAGCGAGAGAAAAAAATAACAGTGTAAATTTCTATGAGTCTATTATTTTTACCGTAAAACATTCTGATCGAAAAGTTCGTAGCCTCACAATTACAAATGCAGTAAACGGAAACAGTATATTCTTCAATAAAATAGTTAAATGTTAGCCTCGTATTGTCTTTAGCGAACCCGTGATTTGTAGTTAGACTAAAGAAATGAAATTTTCAGGGGAGATGAGAGAAAAGCCTGAATTCTAAGTTGTTTTTTTATGAAGAAATATGATGTCAGAAAACTCTGCTGACAGCCTCGAAAAGTCAAGACAAAAACATTGCCACTAAAAACTTAACGGTTGTCTAATGCTAAAACATGCCTTAGCACTGGAAATAAATACACATGAATCTTTCCTTGCTGTCTTCGTCGCTTTAGGTTTTGTTTTGGGGGATATACAAGAAAGAAAGAAAGTAAATAAAAAAAAAACAGGAAAATAAAGAAACAAACAAACAAATAAACAGGAAAGAAAGAAAGAAAGAAAGAAACAAGAAAAAAAGCAGAGAAAAAAAGAAACAAGCAAACAAGCGAGCGAGAAAGCAAGAAAGAAAGACAGAGAGTGAGAAAGAAAGAGAGCGAGAAAGCAAAAAAGAAAGAGAGCGAGAAAGCAAAAAAGAAAGAAAGCGAGAAAGCAAAAAAGAAAGAAAGCGAGAAAGCAAAAAAGAAAGAAAGCGAGAAACAAGCAAGCAAGCGAGAAACAAAGAAAACAATCGAGAAAGAAAGAAACAAGCGAGAAAGAAAGAAACAAACAAACAAGCCGGAATAAAGGAAACAAACAAACAAGCTGGAATGAAAGAAACAAGTCGGAATAAAGGAAACAAGCAAACAAGCCGGAATGAAAGAAACAAGCAAACAAGCCGGAATGAAAGAAACAAGCAAACAAGCCGGAATGAAAGAAACAAGCAAACAAGCCGGAATGAAAGAAACAAGCAAACAAGTGAGAAAGAAACACACTGGAGAGTGACACAAAGAAACAATTGAGAGGGAAATGAAACACAAGGATAAAAAAGAAATACAAAAAACCGAGACACGATAAACAGGAGAAAGAAAATGAAAGACACAGAAAGAAAATGTAACAAGCAAGTGTGTGAGAGAAAAAAAGTGAAAGAAACAAGTGAGTGAGAGAAAGACAGAATGAAAAAAAAAAATCAAGTGACAGTAACAAGGGCGTGAGAGTCTAAATAGTGACAAACTGACAGACAAAATGAAAAAATATATATGTATATAAAAAGTGAGAAAAAGAAATAAAATATTTACAGTATTTACATTATTCGGACTTTTGTCCTCATCTTTGATATAGACGTTGGGTAGTTCCTTTGACTTGGCCCAAATAGTCATGGGTTCAATACCAGGCTACAGCAGCGTTGAAAAGGTAACTTACACAGAGGGAGATGACTCATGACTACCAAAAGAGGCACTACTACGCAAGGAATGAAGATCGTATACCCCAGTGATTGTAATAAAGGGTTCAGTTCGAAATTCCTAGCACCTGAAGAAGGCCGGGGCGTACATCGGCCGAAACCTCGTACAAATGCCAACAATGTTGAGGACAATAGTCGGAATAATGAAAAGACTGTAACAACTACCTCATCTCAAAAATATAGGCAAAAATATTTACGTTTTTTTAAATAAATGTGTGATGACATAAATCCACGAACATTAAAAAAAGGTTTAAAAATCTATCATTTACAAATTTGTTTCATAATCTTTCAAAAGCAAGTTTAAAAACATCTATTAACGCCATTTAATCATTATTTTATGAATTATAAGCAGTTACCTCCCCTTTAAATTTTTTCAGCCCTCATTGAAGAAGTTTTAATCTCTATTCTTCTATTATCTAAAAACTATTGCACTGCATGACCATTGTCTTACTCACCTTCCATGACGTAAGAAAAATTATCCTTAGGCTCACGTTCTTTCTTTTTGAATGGTTTGTCTATATTTTTGCTGTGAATGTCTCTCTATCGTTAAATTTATCCTTTCTTGATAAAAATGATCGACTATGAAAAGTTCATATTCTACAATATCTTCTTAGAATCAAACCTGCGTCTTACCTGTAAAATAAACGAGATAACATCTCAGGTCCCTCAGTTGACCGGTCATTTAAGTCAGACAAAGTCATATTAGGAAAGGAATAAATGTCGTTTGTATGAGAGAGAGGACGCTTTTCCATATTCAGTATAAATGGTTCAGAAAAAACAGGTTACTTCAAAATGTGGATATCAAAAGCGGTAGGCAGTACAAACAAGTGAACACAGAAACTGTATCTGTCTATATTTATAGGATGAGATATTGTAATTATTTACACCATTTACGTGGTTCAGACTGTTGTCCTCGTCTTCGTTGCCATATTCATCTTCAAGATCTGTCTATATTTATAAGATGAGATATTGTAATTATTTACACCATTTACGTGGTTCAGACTGTTGTCCTCATCTTCGTTGCCATATTCATCTCCAAAATCTGTCTATATTTCCGAGATGAGGTACTGTAATTATTATACACCATTTACGTGCTTCCGACTGTTGTCCTCATCTTTGTTGCCATATTCATCTTTAACATCTGTCTATATTTCTGAGATGAGATATTGTAATTATTTACACCATTTACGTGGTTCGGACTGTTGTCCTCGTCTTCGTTGCCATATTGATCTTCAACAATTGTCTATATTTCTGAGATGAGGTATTGTAATTATTTACACTCTTTACGTGGTTGGACTGTTGTCCTCAACTTTGTTGCCATATTCATCTTTAACATCTGTCTATATTTCTGAGATGAGATATTGTAATTATTTACACCATTTACGTGGTTCGGACTGTTGTCCTCGTCTTCGTTGCCATATTCATCTTCAACATCTGTCTATATTTATAAGATGAGATATTGTAATTATTTACACCATTTACGTGGTTCAGACTGTTGTCCTCATCTTCGTTGCCATATTCATCTCCAAAATCTGTCTATATTTCCGAGATGAGGTACTGTAATTATTATACACCATTTACGTGCTTCCGACTGTTGTCCTCGTCTTCGTTGCCATATTCATCTTCAACATCTGTCTTCGTTGCCATATTGATCTTCAACAATTGTCTATATTTCTGAGATGAGGTATTGTAATTATTTACACTCTTTACGTGGTTGGACTGTTGTCCTCAACTTTGTGGCCATATTCACAGCGCTTTAGCCATTGTACACTCTGACCTTCTTCAAGTGATTAGAATTTTGAACTGAACCGTTTATTTCTATCAGAGGGGCATATTGCTCTCGTTCAAAAGTGGTTCAACACTTCGTAGATACCCCTTCCAATAGAGGAGAGCATGACTAAGGACTTTGTCTACGCCATCTCACGCAACTGCGGTAGGAAATATACGAATCATCTTCAAATAAGACTGAAAGAACACCGCCAGTTTATAGACGAGGGGAATAGAAAACATCAGGCATAGCTGATCATATATGAAGATAAAACGGAGATCATTGTCCCCTGTGGGATGATTTTGAAATAATAGATTGAAAACCCCATTGAAAAATAAGAAAAGTTAAGGAACCAGCTGGTAACAAATATCTCTTAAGCCAGTCAAACATGAAAATGAATACACTATGGGAAACATTAATACAGAGTTCTAGATATAACCAATTATAAACATCAAGATTGTAATATGAGCTCAGATAAAAAATAATTACTGTGACATGAGAAGAAGTGTTCGGCCGATGTTCCTCCAATGTGCAAATCGAATGAAGACTTTATTCCATGTATGGAAATACATTTTTCTCGTACCCTTGTCTCGAGTTGTATAATCTAGATCAAGATTTCTTAACTTGAGGTCTATGGAACCGTACGCGGTTCATGGATAGAGGTCCATGACAATTGGGTAAAAACTGACAGATATATTCTCTATAGAGACCTTGTCCCAATAAACGGTTTCCCATTGAAAGAAATAAATGAAAATGTTGGTTGGTTGGTTGGTTGTTTTTATAGCATATCAACACTTCGGCGGGTCATTTATTGCCAACTAAATGTTATTTGTTTATTGCTGGTAATACCTTTTCCTTTCAACAATTTATTGTTTTTGTTTTTTTTGTGTTTTTTTTTATAGTTTCACCCTGAGCAAGGCGGTAATGCCACTGATATGCAGGGGGCTACATAAGTGTAAAAAGATTGATTAGAAGAGAGTGAAGAGGAAGACGAATCAGTTAGAAAGGGGCAATAGAAGATGAGAATGCAGGTGTGATGACAGTTTCAAAGGTGGAGAGAAAGGAAGGGATATACGGGGTGGGGAAAGAGCTAAAGTCAAGTGGTTAATAGATGAGTATTGACATTGCATTTAAATTCCTGGAGGTTGTAGCCGTCAGGAAAGCAAGAGTATGGGAGCGAGTTCCACAGGCGGGAAGTGCGAGAGAAGCTGAAGGAATAGAATTGTCGTTTGCATTTGGCTAACCTGACTGTGAATGGGTTGTTGTTTTTATATAAGTTTTGTGTCTAGTAATACTTTTTCTTTTCGAGTATCAAGATTCATTGGAATTTGTTTTTAAGGGCAGGGTCCCCAAGTCCTAACCTGTTATTCAACATATAATGGACGGATTAATACCTTTCCCAAGAGTACCAGTGATTAAGTGAATGCAGGGTATTCAAGTGGAATTCGATCTCGGCTCACCGATTTCTCTTTTCGACCCGATATCTACTGCACCACAACGCACATCCGTCACTAAACGAGAAAGAGCATCTGGTATTCCCAAGCGGTCACCCAACTAAGTAATGACCAGGCTTAACTTTGTTTAACTTCAGTGATCGAGCGAGAACCGGTGTATTCAACGTGACATGGCCGTAAGCTAAATGAAAATTTAACCTGCCACTGCTTGAAAGAAAACACAGTGCCTATTGACTTGCTATTGAGTCCGTGTTTGCTATATAAATATGTCATCATTCTTTGTACGACTGCTATTTTTGACACTCCACAAAACAAGTGAGAATTCTCATTTCCCACGGTTAATTAAAGCTTGATTGTTTTCTCATATACTAGTGAAGATATTATTCGGACTATTGTCCTCATTTTTGCTGCCATTTGTAAGACATTTCGGCCGTTGTACGCTCCGGCCTTCTTCAGGTGCTAGGAATTTCGAACCGAACCCTTTATTACAATCACTTGGGTATAGCATTCTCATTCTTTGCGTAGTAATGCCTCTTTTGAAAGTAATGAGTTATCTCCCTCTAACGTTGCAATATAACCTTAAGGACACGTGGCCCAGTGGATATTGACGCTGGTTAGTTCCTGCGACTTCACCCAAAGAGTTGTGAGTTCAATACCAGACTATAGCAGTGGTGAACAAGTAACTTGCAGGGTTAGAGGGAGATAACTCATGACTTTCAAAAGAGGTACTAATACGCAAAGAATGAGAATGATATAACCCAATGATCGTAATAAAGGCTTTGGTTCGAATTTTCTTAGCACTTGAAGACCGGAGCGCACAACGGCCGAAACGTCGTACCAAAGGCAACAAAGATGAGGACAATAGTCCGAATAATTTCAATACTGTAAATACTACCTCTTCTCAGAAATATAGACCAAAACTAGTGAGGATTAATTTCTTTGAAGCGTGTCTGACTGAAAAGTGATGTATGTGCAGTGTGCATAAGTGTGCAATATAGAGAAATGCATGTGCAAGTGTTATAAAAATAAGGAACTGATTATTTGATTGCTTATCTGTCTTTCTATGAAGGGCAAGTTGTTATAGGCGTCCGTGAATCCTTGCGCCCGTAATTAAAGAGGTCCGTGACTCAAAAACGGTTAACAACAACTGATCAAGATTTTATTTAATAACGCCGATATACCTCAGCCCGTTTCCACCGAGTCTAAAATTGTGTTACCCAAAGCAAAGGGCTGAACGTAGGAATGTGTTTGTTAACTGAATTCTATCCCTATCTTGGGTAGTAAAGACTTAGACTCTAGTGAAACAAAGAAAGATATAACTGATCAGTATTAAATATCACATTTTCCTTTGTTTTTAGATACTAGAAAAGTTTCCCCCCCAAATGTTAATGAATGTTGAAATTCTCACAGTATTTGATATTGTTGAAGTCATCGCTAATATTTTTATCGAGATTTACAAACTACTTTTCCTTCAATTTCACAATTCAATCGATGAAATTTGAAGTGTTTGCCACACTCTGACGCGTGTTGAAACCATTCACTGTATTTAGTATTTTTGAAGTCATCGCTAACATCTTTGTCGAGATTTACAAACTGTACTTTTCTTTCAATTTCACAAATCAATCGATGATATTTGAAGTGTTTGCTATACTCTGACGCGTGTTGAAATCATTCACTGTATTTAGTATTGTTGAAGTCATCGTTAATATTTTTGTCAAGATTTACAAACTCCACTTTTCCTTTAATTTCGCAAATCAATCGATGAAATTTGAAAAGTTTGACATAATTTGACGTGTGTTGAAATTCTCGCTGTATTTAGTATTTATGAAGTCATCGCTAACATTTTCATCGAGATTTTAAAATTCTACAAAAAACTGTTAGCGGTAATTTAAACAATATGAAATACTGTGATGTTTTGAACATGCATCAGAGTGTAGCAAAAAAAAAAAAAAAGAAGCTATTCTGGAATTATAAATGGAGTAAAACGTTAATTTATTTCTCCACAACTCAAGAATCCTTTTTGAGCATCCAAAATATTTGATAAATTTATTCTGGAAACTAATTAACCTCCAGTAACGTAATCACTATAAATGATAAATCTTTTCGGGTTCCGTCTTTACTTAAGAAGAATATCATTCTAAAATTGGTATAACTATATAATTAATATGTCTTAATTTAAACTGCAACGTGATCTCTAACGTATTTATCCTCCCAAAAAAAGATCAGAGTTTTTAAAATAATTCTTTTATATTGATATGAGCCTTGGAGAGTGACGAACACTGTTCCCAACAAACGCCATACATTTGTCAACAGATGTTCACGCCAAAATAGGAACCTCAGGTGGCCCGGGGAGGTTTCCAACGTCAAGAAATGGCCGATAGCTAATCAGAACTCCCATCATCCAGGACGTAAAGAAAAGAAACTGGGGACAGAATGGACACACCCTACATAAATGAATTGATAATGTCACAAAACGGGCACTAAACTAAAATTCTCAAGAAAATAGTTTGGAAGCCGACGGAGACGAGGTGAATAAGTTAGAAGGTAGCCCAAAGCAGGCGGACTTATATGGGCGGAGTTGGGAGGAGTTATTACGGTACTTAACCCCAAAAGGCGTATTAAGCAATAAACTAATTTTAGTGGATTTATATCACAAATCACAGACCAGTATTCAACTTTGGCTTGCAAGCAGCCGGGACCGAAAATGAAGAGTGATTAAAATTTTGACATAAAAATTATTTAATAATAGTTAACAAGGCCTCATCTCATAAATGAAGACTAACACAAATATTTCTCTTATATACTACTAGCAGTATAGCCCGGCGTTTGCTCGGGTGTAATGAAAGCTTATATATATATATATATATATATATATATATATATATATATATATATAATCAATTTTCTGCACTATTTTAAGAACTGCAACATTGAAACTTCTGAATATCGTTTCTTATGTCTTTGTCTATGACTGTATCAAATTTGATTAAAATCGGACCACCCCTTCTATAACCCGATTTTTTCGATTATCGATATTTATCGGGGGATAACTCGACCAAAAACCTAGCTAAGAACACTCGCAGACGCTTATAGTACAACTGTGTAAATTTTCAAGACAATCGGTTCAGCCGTTTCGGAGTCTATAGGTAACGGACTCTCTCTCTCTCACACACACATACACACACACAAAGTTCCATTTATAAATAAGTTTAGATTAGATATCCCTCCAAGACATCGTAAATCCTGGTTGCTCACAACATCTTATTCTTTAAAGCTCTTAGTAATATGCTTTGTCTCCTTCCTATTGTTCCCAGCTACTGTTCCGTCATCCATTTACACAAGCTCATTAGGTAGATGATCATGCCTCTCCACAACGTCCTTTGTAACTCTTAGTAGGATTTGTATTTTCATCAGCACTCCCATCCCCTGTTTTGTTATCTATTTACACAAGCTCATCAGATAGTTTACTAGCCGTTTCCATTTTCTCATCTTGCATTCAGTATGTCCTGTGTGCGACGAATTCTCCTAGCCGATTTTCCTCATTATGACAATATTTTATGCCTTGTTTTTTCTTTCATTTTTCTTAAAACTTCCTTTTGCTCACATATCGAATTCTCAATATCCTTCTATGGAGCCACGTCTACTTTGACTCAAGTTTTTCCTTCAGATATGAGAAAATTGTATTCGCCACCATGTTGGAAGACGAATATTAAATTAAAGTCATATACCCACTATTTTCTTTGTTTCTAAAGAAGTGTTAATGCTTCTTATATTTTCCAGTGCATCTTTATTAAAATTATTAGCAATGTAAAGAAAGTTATGTAAGCGTGTTATGAGTTTTAGTAGTATAAAGCATAAGTAGATGGAAATTAAGAAAATTGTATTCTGTTATATTCATCACGATTACGAAATCCAATGAACTATTGGAGTCTGAGATGGTCTTAAGCGTCGGTAATATGTCGAAGGCAACAGAGCTTGGCGAAGAACATCCAAATTAAGGTGAGTTTCCTTGTCTACCTCTTAAACTGGTTACACGAACAAGGCAAAAGAGCCTAAATTGATTTTTTTTTTGTTTTTTGAAGATGGGAGGGCAAAGAAAACTAAGAAAAAAGAGGGGAAAGCGAAGAAAGAGAAAAGCGAACGAAGGCGAAGTAAAAGAAAAAAACGGGAAGGTGACTAAAAATAAAAGAAAAAGAGAAGGCGGCGAAAAAAAAGGAGACGGCGATGAAAAGTAAAAGAAAAAGAGGAGAAGGCGAAGAAAGAAAAAGAGGAGAAGGCGAAGAAAGAAAAAGAGGAGAAGGCGAAGAAAGAAAAAGAGGAGAAGGCGAAGAAAGAAAAAGAGGAGAAGGCGAAGAAAGATAAAAGAAAAAGAGGAGAAGGCGAAGAAAGATAAAAGAAAAAGAGGAGAAGGCGAAGAAAGATAAAAGAAAAAGAGGAGAAGGCGAAGAAAGATAAAAGAAAAAAAAGGAGAAGCCGAAGAAGAGTAAAAAAAGGAGAAGCCGAAGAAGAGTAAAAAAAGGAGAAGCCGAAGAAGAGTAAAAAAAGGAGAAGCCGAAGAAGAGTAAAAAAAGGAGAAGCCGAAGAAGAGTAAAAAAAGGAGAAGCCGAAGAAGAGTAAAAAAAGGAGAAGCCGAAGAAGAGTAAAAAAAGGAGAAGCCGAAGAAGAGTAAAAAAAGGAAAAAAAGGAAGCCGAAGAAAGGCGAAAGAAAAAGAGGGGAAGCCGAAGAAAATTGAAAGCAACAGAGGGGAAGGTGAAGAAAAGTTAATGAAGCTGAAATTAAAAGGAAAAAAAAAGCGGAAAATGAAAAGTAGGAGAAAGCTGAAAGAAAAAGATTGGGAGACAAAGAAAGATCAGAGAAAAAGCGGAGAAGAAAAAGATAAAAGAAAAAAAGAGGTGGAGACGAAAAAACCAAAAGATTAATAAATAGAGAAAGAGGAAGAAAGCTAAATGAAAAAGATGGCCAAGCGATAAATGCAAAATATGAAAGAAAAATTAAAGAGGTAAAGGAGAAAAAATCTAAGAGAAAATGAAAGGAAAGGAAAGAATGCAAAACAAAGAGAAGGAGAAGAATAACAAAAAGAAAGAAGAAAAAGAGGTGTAGGCAAAGTAAGCAGAATGAAAAAGAGAGAAAGAGAAGGGTAAAGGAAAGAAGATAAGAAAAATTGGGAGAAGAAGGAAGCAAAA
>JBBBDQ010000591.1:3032500-3060000 GCA_037127315.1 Ascarosepion bandense | reverse complement strand
GTTTACCTGACTGGCTTGCTCTTATATGTATAATGAAACCTTGAAATCAATAAAAGTAACACACAGCCGAAAAGAAAAAACACAAACAAGAACCATGAATTTATTAAGATACCAAGGACTCAGGAAATATAAAAATTTCTAGTAAGAAAACGAACTCGGAATAACTATGGAGTCAGAAGAGAGTTCCACAAGTGAGGTGCAAGAAAAATAAATTGTTAACATAAACTTATGGTTACATCTAGCCAATTCAATTGTGAATTGATCAGACCTTGCCACTAATTTAGTACTGTGTTTAAATTCATAAAATCTAGGTACCATAGTGAAAAGATCATCTGAACAATTACCATTGAAATATTTATTAAAAAAATGCACAGGGAAGCTAAGTGGTTGGAAAGTGAACGAAACCATGATGCTAGATAAAGACAAATAATATTGCTGATTCTTCTTTGGATTTTATCAAGAATTCCTTAATATATATATATATATATATATATATATATATATATATGCCAACTGTTTATAAGAAATTATGTGAATATAAAGTGGGGGATCAAAAATATATTATAATCAATATATAAACTTATCCCTCATTTTGTATCCATACTAGTTTCTATACATTTATATTATAGATTTATGGATTTGAGCTAGTGGATGACAGAACGAGGGTTGCATGGTGTAACAGGAGAAAGCGTGCTAAGAGCCACCAGGGATAGGGAGACGTGGAAAGCCATGATCGCCTACATCGTGAAGGGACAGGGCACATAGAAGAAGAAGATATATGATAACTGTATATAAGAAATTATAATGTGGATATAAAGTGGGGGATCAAATCTATATTATATTAAATATATAAACTGATCCCTCCTATGTGGCCATGCTAGTTTCTATACATTTCTATTCTAGATTTATGGGCTTGAGGTAGTGGATGACAGAACGAGGGTTGCATGGTGTAACAGGAGAAGGCGTGCTAAGAGCCACAAGAGATAAGCAGACGTGAAAAGCCCTGATCGCCTACGTCCTGAAAGGACAGGGCACATGGAAGAAGAAGTGAAGAGATCATCTGAACAATTACCATAGAAATATTTATAGAAAAGGCACAGGGAAGCTAAGGAAGGGGTTGAAAAGTGACTGAAACCATGATGCTATGTAAAGACCAATAATGTTTCTGATTCTTCTTTGAATTTTATCAAGAATCCCTTAAACATCAGAATCCCCAGAGCAGATGTGGTAGCAATATTCAAAATCTGGATGAATGGTAGGCTTATAAATATGTAAGAAAGATCCAGAAGAGAAAAAAAATTGTCTATCATTACACAGTGAACCAAACTTTCTTAGCTGGTGACCTTGCAATGGATTCAATATAATCTTTCCACTCCATGTCAGAACGTGAGTTTAGCTAGAGTTTGACACATGGCCAAAAGAATGAAACACTTTCATCAGTAGTAATTTTCAAGGGGACTAGACTCCAGCGATTTATTTTTTTTCATTTCTTTGCGAAACCAGGATTTAAAGAAAAACTGAAAAAAAAAAAAGAAAGACTAAAAGAATTCTGAAAATGGTAAGTTATTCATTTTCTTATTTTAAGTTCATTTTTCCCCACTTAGACAAATTTCGAGAGATCTGATTAAATAGGCATTTTAAATTGCAATAGTCTTTCTCGTTTCATTTGATATTTATTTCATGTTTTTCTCTCAAATATCCGATTCTTTCAGCGGGAAATAAATTAATTAAATTCTCAGCAGGATTGTTATTGCTAAGAATAACTAAAATGCTAATACGTGCAAAAATATTAAATTTAATATTTGCAATATTCGAGAGGGTTTTAATTCCGTGACCAAAAAAAAAAATAAAAAAAAATGCAGTTTTTTTTCCAACCAATGTGTGTCACACGTGTGAGGCGTGTCTAAATATCTTTCTACTTCTGTTTGATTTGGGTCTCTTTCATTATGCTTATATATATATATATATATATATATATATATATATATACACAGACACACACACTAGTAGTATAGCCCGGCGTTCCTCGGGTGTAATGAAAGCTTTAAAACTAATCTATGGTCCTGGAGCTCAGACTCAGCCTACAGAATATTTGTGTGAAGTTTGGTGAGAATTGGATAAAAATTGTGGATTTGTATAAAGGACATACAGACACATAAACAAACACACACACAAACATCTTGCCTTTTATATATATATATATATATATATATATATATATATATAATCGATTTTCTGTGCTATTGTAAGAACTGCAACCTTGAAACTTTTGAATATCGTTTCTTATGTCTTTGTCTATGAGTGTATCAAATTTGATTAAAATCGGACCACTCCTTCTATACCCCGATTTCTTTGATTATCGATTTTCAATATTTATCGGGGGTTCCTCGACACAAAACCTAGCTAAGAACTCTTGCAGATGCTTATAGAACAACTGTGTAAATTTTCAAGAAAATCGGTTCTGCCGTTTCGGAGTCTATAGGTAACGGATACACACACACAAAGTTCCATTTATAAATAAGTTTATATATATATATATATATATATATATATATATACTTGTTTGCTCTACTTGTGATTAGTTCCTTTCTTTTTTTGTTTCCATTTTTTCCCCTCCGCGTTTATACTCGGTGGGATTTTCGAAACTTGTTCAACGACAAATTTAGTTATATATATATATATTCCTTTATATATTTTCGCTGGTATCCCTTTCTCTAATGCAAGGTCAACTAACTCTCACTTTTTCTGTCTACCCCGCTCAGATTTCGATTAGCTCCTCTTTCTCTCTGTAAACCTTTTTCTTCTTCTTGTGCCGTGTCCCCTCAGGACGTAGGCGATCATGGACTTCCACTTGGCTCTGTCTCTTATCGCTCTCAATATTTTTTCTCTTGCTATCTCTTCCAAGCCCCGCTACGTCAACCATTCGTTCAGACCTAACAAGAATCTCTCACGCTGTTTTCCCCTGTCTCTTCTTTCATTTATCCGACCTGTGAGTATTAAGTTCTCTAGGCCCTCCTTCCTCATTACGTGTCCCAAGAACCTCATTTGTCTCTTCCTGATATTTAGTATCAGTTTTCTTCTCGTTTGCATCCTTTCCAACACCTCATCGTTGCACACGTGCTCTGTCCATGGTATCCTCAGCATCCTTCTGTAAAGCCACATTTCTGTTGCCTCAAGCCTCTCTTTCATCTTTGATGAAATCGCCCAGCATTCACTTCCATACAGAAGGACAGATATCGCATAGTAATCCAGCACTCTTTTCTTTGTTCCTAATGAGATTTTCCTGTCTTTCAGTACTCTGGTTAGCTTCTGAAATGCGTCGTTGGCCATGCCAATGCGTCTTTGGATCTCCGTGTCGCACTTTCCATCCTCTGTCAAAACGCTTCACAGGCATTTGAATATTTTTACTTGTTTTATTTTAGATTCTCCCACGTGCAGTCGCCATATTGGTCTCCTCGTTTTGCTGATGACCATGCATTCAGTTTTCTTGGGATTTATACTCAGTCCTTTCTTTTCAAACAATATATATTTGTTATTTATTTATTTATTTATTTCTACCGGCCTGACTATTTACGATAAATATCGTTTAGACTGTTGGTCATTCCTGATCGAGAGGTCTAAGACTCGCCAGTTCAATTGGTGGCTTCCCCTATATGGATAGGTGTCTCGGGTTCGAATCCTGCCGAATTATACATATTTTCGTAACAAAAAATTATCATAAATAATCAGGCCAGTAGAAATAAAAATATATAATATATGATCATAAACGGAATATCTTCTTAAATACGAGTATCGATAAAAAATAATGTTTAACAAATTTCTTATATAAAGATGCTGAAACTGTATCATCTCCATACAGGTTGTTAATGCTATCAAAATGTTCTAAGGCAGTTCGTTAACAAAATGTAGAAAAATGGTAGGTCAGATGTAAGATTATGGGGGACTCCTACAGTGATAAAGTGAGCCTCAGAAAACTTGGAAAAGGTGTTAATCCGTCTCTTTCCTCCTGTTATGGGTTAAATAACAGGACTGATTGGGTTATATAGTTTGGTTGACAACCAGTCTACTGGAGAAAGTAATGGCAACCCACTGCGAGATAACCTTCTGCCCAGTCTCTTTTGAGACATGAGGGCCCAAGCGTGTACCAGGTATGGCACTTGACTAACTGACTGACCCATTGTAAGCCTAAGGTTTATGTAGTCGGTTAAACTCACTTCTTAGTCACAGATGAATCATTTGGCGCAGCACACAACAAAACGCCACAATCTTTGCACAAGATTAGCAACTAGGTTCCACCCTTTTAATGTGAAACCAATAAAATGTAAACGCAAATTCTACTCCAGCAGCTTCTTTTCTCGCACTTCCCGCCTGTGGAATTCCCTTCCGTTTACTTGCTTTCCCGACAGCTACAATTTCCAAGAATTCAAATGTAAAGTCAATAGCTATTTACTATCTCACTAAGCTGCATCCTCTCTCTCCCGCTCCTTTCTCCATTCACTCTACTCTCATCAGTATTCTCATCCTTCTCTTACCCACTTCCTGACATCCCCTATAACCTGTCACTCTTTCCCATAACTTTCCTCCTATGTAACCCCCTGCAAAACAGTGGCAGTAAAATGCTTTGCAAGGGGCGATATGATTATTAAAAAATTCTATACTTTTATAATGTAGTTATAAAGTGGGGGATCAGTTCTGCACCACAACCACGATATAAACTAATCACTCACTTTATGCCCACAGTCATCCTTCTCTTACCCCTATAACCTGTCACTCTTTCTCATAACTTTCCTCCTATATAAACCTTTTACCGTGAAAACAATAAATTGTTAACGCAAATTCTACTCCAGCAGCTTCTTTTCTCTCAATTCCCGCTCGTGGAATTCCCTTTCATTTACTTGCTTTCCCGACAGCTACAATTTCCAAGAATTTAAAAGTAAAGTCAATAGTCATCTCCTATGTCGCTAACCTGCATCCCACCTCTCTCTCCCTCTCTCTCTCATGCTCCTTTCTCCATCCACTCCCCATCAGTATTCTGATCCTTCTCTTATCCACTTCCTGACACCCTCTATAACCTGTCACTCTTTCCCATAACTTTCCTCCTATGTAACCACCCGCAAAACAGTGACAGTAAAATGCCTTGCTTGGGGTGATAAGATTATTAAAAAAAAAATAGAACTTGTCAGTATTTTCGCCATTCTATTACCCACTTCCTGACACCTTCTATAACCTGTCACTCTTTCCCATAACTTTCCTTTTATGTAAACCCCGGCACAACAGTGCCAGTAAAATGCCTTGCTTGGGGCGATATGATAATAAAAAAAAAATTCTATACATTTATATTCCAGAGAATGTAAATAAATTCTAAAAGGCATGTATGTGTAGCTAATCAGTATTTTATTGACTAATTGATTTGTTTGTTACGGATTATCAACAGACAAGAAATTATGTAAATATAAAGTGGGGGATCAATCTTATATTAAAACCAATATATAAATTGATCCCTCACTTTACGGCCACAGTCATTCTTTTCTTACCCACTTTTTGACACCCGCTATAACCTGTCACTCTTTCTCATAACTTTCCTCCTATGTAACCCCCTGCAAAACAGTGTCAGTAAAATGCCTTGCTTGGGGCGATATGATTATAAAAAAAAAAAGAACTTATCAGTATTTTCGCCATTCTATTACCCACTTCCTGACACCTTCTATAACCTGTCACTCTTTCTCATAAATTTCCTCCTATGTAACCCCTGCAAAACAGTGTCAGTAAAATGCCTTGCTTGGGGCGATATGATTATAAAAAAAAAAGAACTTATCAGTATTTTCGCCATTCTATTACCCACTTCCTGACACCTTCTATAACCTGTCACTCTTTCTCATAACTTTCCTCCTATGTAACCTCCTGCAAAACAGTGTCAGTAAACTGCCTTGCTTGGGGCGATATGATTATAAACAACAGAAGAAAATATCCAAGATCAAATGAAATAAAGCCGTAAACTGACACACTAGTGTCATTGCAAGATGAAAGATTGCCAGTATCTTCTTTTAAAGCAGTACAAGGGTTAGCAGATTGTTAAAAAATGGTTTTGTTGTTTCACCTAATTTTTTCCAAGTAGCCCGATTATGCGAATTTTAGAGAACTACTAGATTGGCAGATGTGCGTTGTGGTGCAGTGGATATCGATTTAGAATGACAAATCGGGGTGCAGATTTCGAATTCCAGTTGAATTCCTTGCATTCACTTACGTACAAATACCCCTGAGAAACGTATAAATCCGTCTCTTCCCTCCAGTTATGGGTTAAATAATAGGGCAGACTGTGTTCTATAGCATTGGCTGGCAAACAGTCTACCGCAGACAGCAAGGGCAACCTACTGTGGGATAATCTTCTGCCAAGTCAGTCATGTCTTTTCGAGATATGATCGCTCAAAGCGTGTATCACATATGGCACTTAACTGACTGAATGTAATGATTAGAGACAGAAGTAAGTCTTCCACTGGGCATAAAGTGGGGGATCGGTTTTCTATTGTTATAAAGTAATACACTGATCCTCCACTAATTATTACTTAATAATATAATACGTCTCTTCTCCCTCTAGCTATGAGTCGAATAACAGGATAGATTGGGTTCTATAGCATTGGCTGGCAAACAGTCTACCGCAGACAGCAAGAGCAACCTACTGTGAGATAATCTTCTGTCTAGTCAGTTATATCTCGAAAGATACATGATAGCCCAACGCATGTATCACGTATGACACTTAACTGAACTGACTCGATTGGCATTTAGGTCCCACCCTCTTACCGCATGAAAACGACGCCAGGTAAAATGTGTGTCTTCAAAAGATGAATACTTCGAAGGAGATTAAATACCGAATAGATATATGTTATAGTTTTCCATTTCTAACAGAACCTACAATTTTTAAAAATCATACATCGTATATGAATGAATCTAGTAGTGTGTGTGTGTGTGTGTGTGTGTGTGTGTGTGTGTATGTGTGTGTGTGTGTGTTTTGTATGGAGTTATTTTGAAACGAGTAAGATATTCAACCAAATGCGTTTAGAATTGGCAACTCCTTCCGTTACATTTTCATGCGTTGTTTTGTGTCGTCGAGATTGATTTTGTTGTTTTTTTATTTTATTTATTATTATGAAATGTATTTCGTATGTTGTTTTGAAATTTGATAATATTTTATTGCTGTTGGTTTGTTTATAGCAGGTAAGCAATTATATATGCTAATAATAATAATGATGATAATAACAATAATAATGATGATGATGATGATAATAGTAATAATGATGATAAAATAATAATGATAATAATAATAATGATGATGATAAAATAATAATGATAATAATAATGATGGTGACGATAAAAATAATAATGATGATGATGATAATGATAATGATGATAAAATAATAATGATGATGATAATAATAATAATGATGATAATAATAATGATGATGATGATAATAATAATAATGATGATAAAATAATAATGATAATAATAATGATGGTGACGATAAAAATAATAATGATGATGATAATAATAATAATGATGATAATAATAATGATGATGATGATGATAATAATAATAATGATGATGATAATAATAATGATGATAATAATAATAATGATGATAATAATAATGATGATAATAATGATGATGATAAAATAATAATGATAATAATAATGATGGTGATGATAAAAATAATAATGATGATGATCAAAATAATGATAATAATGATGATAATAATGATGATGATAATGATAATCATGATGATGATGATAATGATGATGATAATAGTAATAATGATAATAATGACGATAAAAATAATAATGATGATGATAATAATAATGATGATGATAATAATAATAATGATGATAATAATAATGATGATGATGATGATGATAATGATAATGATGATGATAATAATAATGATGATAATAATAATACTAATGATGATGATAATTTCTTTTCACTGATGAATTTAGCTACTTTTTATTTTCATCCCAGAGACTGCACCTCATTCATATCGCGACCTTCCATTATCTGCTCCAATCAAAATAAATGTCTTGAAAGCTATTTCCCTACTTGCTTACCATTTTTTCTTATCGACCTACCTACCTTTATCCACCCCCGCCAACACAATTTACTTGATTGTCTTACCCCCGTCGACCACAATCTTTTCTACTTTGCCTACGCATTTTCTTTCCTACCTAACCTCCTCCATGAAATCTGGAGTTGCCTACACTTATCGAGAGAAAAGAAATGGCATCCCAAAACATCCAGAGAAAGAAATGTTTCTGTTTATGCCCAAGCGACCTACAGCTGCGTATAGAGGCAATAATTTAATTACTCGATTCTGAATCTTCATCAGTTGATTATATAAATGTTTGCATTTAATAATTTACCATTACCTATACTTCTTTTTATTAGCATACTAGCAGTATAGCCCGGCGTTGCTCGGGTGTAATGAAAGATTTAAAACTAATCCATGGTCCTGGAGCTCAGACTCTTTGGATGTTGGCACGAACGACTAAAAAGTAAGAGTTGTTTCCAGTTAAAGCGAAACCGTAGACTGAAAGAAAAATGAATGGATGTAAGTCAAATTTTGATTTCCTGGTATCGATATCAAATAAGTGTTTTTCGTCGTAAACTGAATTTTGAAGGCTAAATAAGTCCTCTGAGTAAATGGTATCATGGCTGAGACTAAGAACTACAATTATACCTACTTAGAGCCAAACCCGAAGCAAAAACTAAAATAAAAGGATTGAAAAAAATACAGACATACAGCCAGAGAAACAGACACACACACACAAACATCTTGCCTTATATATAATTGATTTTCTGCACTATTGTAAGAACTGCAATCTTGAAACTTCTGAATATCGTTTCTTATGTCTTTGTCTATGATTGTATCAAATTTGATTAGAATCATACCGCTCCATCTATAACACGATTTTTTCGATTATCGATATTTTTCGGAGGTACCTCGGCACAAAACCTTGCTAAGAACACTTGCAGACGATTATAGTACAACTGTGTAAATTTTCAAGAAAATCAGTTCAGCCGTTTCGGAGTCTATAGGTAACGGACACACACACGCACACACACACAGACAAAGTTCCATTTATATATTACTTTAGGTATTTTAGTTATTTTTTAAAAATATTTATCATTTCGTATTATCATCTTCAGGTTTCCTATTCTTTAATGTGCCATGTCCCCTTCAGAACCTGGATTCTCCATGATTTCCTTTGTAGCTCTTAATAAATTATGTCTTTGTTATCATTCCGAAAGCTATTTCCTCCATTCGCATAAATCAATCTCTATGTGTTACATTCCTCAGTCCTGTTGTCTTCTATCTGTCCTGTGAATATCAAATTTTCCAAACCCTCTTTCCTCATTATCTGTTCTAGAAAGACGCTTCGTGGTGTTAAGTATAAATGTCCTTTTTGTTTCCGTTTTAGCTAAAACTTCATCGTTGCTCACTCCTTCCGTTCATGATATTCTCAGCATCTTCCTGTAGAACCACATTTCTGCTGTATCAAGTCTCTTCTTCATCCTATTCGAACTCGGCTCTCCGATATCTCGTTCCGAACCGATATCTAGTTCCGTAATTCAGGACATCACTTTAATCATTTCACGCGAAGCAAAGCAATATAGCCACTAAGACGCAAGGGTGTCATTGATTCATTTTCTACTGTTTTACAACACATTGCATGTTATTTAAAACCGTGAAATATATTTTGAGTGAAAACATTTTTTAGAAAATAATGATTTAACAAAAAAATTTTACTAATTAACCCATAGCCTGGGAGAATATATGATTTCATACTTTTTTTTCGAAGGTAGTTAAGCATAGATGAATATAACGAAGCCAACTAGAATTGGATCGCTGCTCTCTGATTTCCAATTCCGAAACGTTTTCAATTATACCACCCGTACATCCATAATTACAGTACATGATATTTCCCATTTTGGTACTGTCCAGGCTTACTGTTGCTTAACTTCGGTGATCGTAGAGGAACCGACGTTTCAAAACATGGACATTAAATGGGGTATAGGTTTTCTTTTATAACGAAGTCACAAAATTAATAAAGAACTTATTGCCATGCACCATTCAATAAATATATTCCTTGGAAACATACTAACACCGTTAGCAAAAGAGTTATTCCATTTTTTTAAAAAAATAAGCTGGACTAAATTCAGTTACTCCTGAGAAGAAATAAAATAAAAATTTTGTCACCTTGGGTACTCAGATAGACACGCTGATTGTAGATTGGAGTAGATAGACTAAACTATCGCCCGGTTCACACTCCACCCACGTCTATTGAACAGGTGAAGAGGCTCATCCCTTGTTTCCTGTTTAGAATGTGGTTCCCGGCTTTCTCTTTTCCAATCTTTTCACTCTTTTCTTTCTTTTTTTTTTTTCAATTGGAGTAGATAGACTAAACTATCGCCCGGTTCACACTCCACCCACGTCTATTGAACAGGTGAAGAGGCTCATCCCTTGTTTCCTGTTTAGGATGTGGTTTCCGGCTTTCTCTTTTCCAACCTTTTCATCTTACGTAGCCCCCTGCACATCAGTGGCATTACCGCCTTGCTTGGGGTGATATGATTAAAAAAAAGATCATCAGTAAAGGAGTCGTCATTAATTAGGGAGTCAGTTTTGTTTAGAACCAAATCAGAAGTACAACATCCGTTGTCGGCATATTAGGTAGCACCCAGGGCTCTATTCTTGGTCCAACGCAGAATTTAATTTTCATTTACGATCTTCCCGAGGACATCGGCTCAACTTGGCATCTACGCTGACGACAACTATTTACTCCTGCCTCAATTATTCAGGCAGTTAAGTGCCATATGGGATACACGCTTGGGCGATCATGTCTCGAAAGGAACATGACTGGCTGAGCAGAATATTTTCCAGCGGTCTTCTTCCCCTTCTATGTGCCTTATCCTTTCAGGCGTAGGCGATCATGTCTTTCCACATCTCCCTATCACTGGTGGCTCTTAGGACTCTTTCTCCTGTTACACCACCCAAACCTGCTCTATCATCCCCCTGCTCAAGCCCATAAATCTAGAATATATATGTATAAAATCTAGCATGGTCACAAAATGAGGGATCAGTTTATATAATGATTATAATATAGATTTGATTCCTCACTTTATATCCACATTAGAATTTCTTATAAACAGTTGGCACATCTTTTTCTTCCATGTGCCCTGTCCTTTCAGGATCTAGGTGATCATGTCTTTCCACATCTGCCTATCCCTGGTGGCTCTTAGCACTTTTTCTCCTGTTACACCACCCAAACCCCGCTCTATCATCCCCCCTGCTCAAGCCCATAAATCTAGAATATATATGTATAAAAACTAGCATGGTCACAAAATGAGGGATCAGTTTATATAATGATTATAATATAGATTTGATTCCTCGCTTGATATCCACATTCTAATTTCTTATATAAACAGTTGGCATATATATTTTTCTTCTTTGTGCCCTGTCCTTTCAGGACATAGGCGATCATGTCCTTTCACGTCTCTCTATCCCTGGTGGCTCTTAGCACACTTTCTCCTGTACCATCCCGCAGCCCTCGTTCTGTCATCCACCTGCTCAAGCCCTTCCAATATGTTATCCGCTGCTTTCCCCTGTCTCTTTTTCCCTCTATCTGGCCTGTTAGTATCAGGTTCTCTAAACGCTCCTTCCACATTGCATGCCCCAGGAACTTTAGTTGTCTCTTTCTGGTGCTCAATATTAATTTCCTTTTAGTTTCCATTCTTTCCAAAACCTCATCATTGCGCGCATGCTCGGTTCATGATATTCGCAGCATCCATCCCGTAGTAGGTTGCCATTAATCTCTGCAGAATTCGAACTCGGTTTGCAGCGGACATTAATTAAAATCAACTCTCTTCACTTTTACAAAAATTCACAACGACGTGTGAAATCCTGGTTTTCCCAAATAGAAAAAGGATTGACCATCTGCTGAAAGAAAACGTCGAAACCAGATTTCGCAAGTAGGTGTTAAAATGGTTTTTGATGAATGGGAGCGACTTGCAAGACCAAAAAGTCTTCGCGTGTAAGTGCAAAAATATATAGATTACAATAAAAGAACTTCATCAACGTCAGTCGAGTCAGATGGGAGCAGCGAGAAAGACAACACTAAAATGTAACTCAACCTCAAGCGACCCGGACATTGTCCTCTTTCTCTTTATCTATTTCAACAATTACTACTACGAACAATTTGTACAAACTCTTGATATCCTTAACTTTTTAACTGAAGATTAACTTTTACGAATTCTTGTTATTCCTCCTTTTAATAAATTTCTGTAATGTAAAATGCAAAATCTGTATTTTATTCTTCTTACGCTATTCCAGACAATTCCACATATTCCAACCTTCCAATGAAAACCTTCTGATAATAATTCTGATGATGAAAAAACCTCTTGATGATTATAACTCTGCATAAAATCCTGTAAGTTGTAGGGAGTTCGGTTAAATCTGACACAAGGCCGAATCAAAGAAACATTAATCAGCTCCCTAAGCTACACTGGTGACTCCCGACGTTCAATGAACACGCACCCCTACTGCGCTACACTGATGAATCCCGACGTACAAAGAACGCGCACCCCTACGCTACAGGTTCTTTGGTTCCTCGTTTCGAGCCGATATCTACTGCACCACAACGCACATAAGTCCGAAAAGGTCAAAATGGCAGCTCGTTTTTAAAACGCCCTCAAGACCGTCATGCTGGAGCAAAAAATGGCTTGTGATTTTTAACGCTTCCAAAAATAAACTTCTCTCCATTAATTATCTGAGAGACCCGTAATGTAACTTGTTGCACCTTTCTGGGCTAAGGTTCTAAGCGAACATGAAATATAAAAAGAATATATTGAATCCATTTTACGTCAGTTGCTAAGAAAATCGGTTCACTTCAATGAGACAATTTTTATCTCCGGAATCTATCATACATATCGATAAGTCCACCGACCATCCATCTTTTGAATATGCCTCATATGGTTCGGTGTCCCTGCTATTTACGAAAGAGACATGACTGACTGAGCAGAAGATTATCCCGCAGTAGGCTGCCATTGCTTTCTGTGGTAGACTGGTTGCCGACCAAGGCTATAGAACCCAATCTGTCCTATTATTTGATTCATAGATAGAGAGATGTATTATAATGAGTTGTAATTAGTGGGGGATCAGTTTATTACTTCGTAACTATAGAAAATCGATCCCCCACTTTATGCCCAATAGAAGCCTTAATCATGTTTCCAACTATTATCTTCAGTCAGTCAGTTAAGTGCCATGCGCGATACACGCTTTGGGCGATCATGTTTCGAAAGAGACATGACGGACTGGGCAGAAGATTATCCCGCAGTAGTTGACATTGCTTTCTACAATAGATGTTTGCCGACCAAGGCTATAGAAGCCAATCTGTCCTGTTATTTAACCCATAACTGGAGGGAAGAGGCGGATTAATACATTTCCCAAGAGTATTTGCGCTTAAGTGAATGCAAGGAATTTGACTGGAATTCGAACTCGGCTTCCTGATTTTTCGTTGCGAGCCGATAGCCACTGCACCACGACACACATTGTACCATTTTTATAAATACTTTCAGGATAATTGTGCGGATGAGTTCTTCTCTAAGATACTGAAACTTTATGAATTTAAGTGAAGTCCTAAACTAGTGTCGAGATATCATCAATTTAGAGTGGAGTTGGCTAGATGTACTCCTAAGTTATATGCTAAAAATTTATTTTCTCTCACCTCTTTCCTGTGGAACACCCTTCCGGGCCAATGCTTAATTTTAATCTGCAAAAATTTAAATGCCTTCATAATAGATATCTATTGTCCTTTTGATATTAATTGTGAGCAGAAAGAGAAAAAGTATATCAAAAGGACAATAGATATCTATTATGAAGGCATTTAAATTTTTGTTTTAATCTGTATCACCCCATGCAAGGCAATAAAGCCGCTAAAATGCAAGGATTTATAGGTTGTCGAAGAATTAGGAACAGAAATATTAATTGTGAGCAGAAAGAGAAAAAGTATATTTCTGTTCCTAATTCTTCGACAACCTATAAATCCTTGCACTTTAGCGGCCTTATTGCCTTGCATGGGGTGATTCAGATTAAAACAAAAATTTAAATGCAATGTCAATCGCTATCTACTGTCATCCTGATTACTTTTTTCTCTTCCTGCTCACTATTAATGTTTCTGTTCCTAATTCTTCCACATCCTGTAAACCCTTGTGTCGTAGTGGCTTTATTGCCTTGCTTGAGGTGATAATTATAAAAAAAACAAAAAAACTTAAGCCTTGTTATTAGACTCGGATGATTTTAAAATCCCTTGTTTTTTAAATTCTGAATTTCGTTACTAGATAATTTTACCTTTAACATTTCGTTAAATACAAAAGAAAAAAATGATAAATGAAAAAAATTATCTAAAATATAAAAAAATATTACTTAATCAAAATCTTTGTGTTATTATTAAGAGGAAAGTTAAGAGAATTTTTGTGGTAATTGTCAAAAATATTCAATCTAATTCTTTATTTATGTTTTATATATCTTTGGAGGCTTTCGTTCAGTCAGTTAAGTGCCATACGTGATACACGCTTGGGCGATCATGTCTCGAAAGAGACATGACTGACTGGGCAGAAGATTATCCCGCAGTAAGTTGCCATTGCTTTCTGCGGTAGATTGGTTGCCAGCCAAAGCTAAAGAACCCAATCTGTCCTGTTATTTAACCCATAACTGGAGGGAAGAGACGGATTAATACCTTTCCCAAGGGTATTTGCGTGTAAGTGAAAGCAATGAATTCAGCTGGAATTCGAACTTGGCTCCCCGATTTCTCGTTCCGAGCCGATATCCACTGCGCCACAACGCACATCCTTACGGTAAATATAATTGTATTTAGCGCCAACGCTGGTCCCTAAATTTGTACGGAAATTTGTGCGTCTTTTTAAACTTGAAAAACACATTGATTTGTAAATTCTTGGAAAAAATCAGATTATTCAGATTTTAATGAATCGAAGACCATATTCAGATATGAAACCTTTCTTTATGAAAAGATCTTTGTAAGAACATTTTTTTTTGCGTTGCTTAATGTTTATATTTATCATAAGGACAAGTCCTCGGAGAAATTAAATATTCAAATGTGTTTCGTTAAATAGGACTCACAGCTACAGAAAATCATATCTGAATCGTAAAATAAAAATTAAATAAAATTGACATTTTTTATTTGAAAAACTTTTAATTGCTTTTATGAATATTGTGAATACTACTGTCTTAATAAAAAAAGTCAATGAATAATGAATTTTTACAAGAACTGTTTTCATTGTGTTAAATTTTAATTATAATATTTCATAAAATTTTAAATATTTTAAAATTATGTATTCATTTGAATCGGTCAAGTGATTCTTATTATTAAATTAAAACTGCATCCTTGCCCGCCTATCACCCACCCTCTGACATTTCCTATATTTAACCATTCTCGGTATCCCTACCCGCCTATCACCCACCCTCTGACATTTCCTATATTTAATCATCCTTTCTCCACACTATGTAGCCCCCTGCGCAGTAGTGGCGGTGACATGCCTTGCTCGGGGTGAAATGCTTATAAAAAAATATATATATGCTAATCATAATAGCAAAAGCTAACAACAATTCAATGCCAACCTTCAGTATTTTAAAGAGTCAGTTTTTCGTGTGGGCATAAACGTGTCGAGTATTGCAAATACTGGCATCCATACATGACATGACGTTCATTATGGTGTAATGGATCTCGGCTGGAAGAAGAAATCGAAGAGCCGAGTTCGAATTCGAGTCGAATTCGTTTCATTCACTTACACGCAAATACCCTTGAGAAAGGTATTGGTCCATCTATTCTCTCTCCAGATATGGGTTAAATAATAGGACAGATTTGGTTCTATAGCCTTGGCTGGCAACCAGTCTACCATGGAAAGAAATGGCCTTCTACGGCGGAAATATCTTCCTAGTCAGTCATGTCTCAAAAGAGAGAAATGATCGCCCAAGAGGGTATCACATACGACAATTAGCTATACACGACATTATCAAAAGTTAAAAGGTACTTATATTACATTTAAAATTTATTCATAATTTGCCATAATTCCTAATTCTTCCACATCCTGTAAACCCTTGTGTCGTAGTGGCTTTATTGCCTTGCTTGAGGTGATAATTATAAAAAAACAAAAAAATTGCCATCATTGTGTCAACATTCTTCGTAAGGAAGGCTATAAAGCGGGGGTAGTAAAGTACTGTTTAGAATACACTTCATTTTCAAAGATTAAAAAGGAGGGGGTAATAATTGGTAGTATATATATATATATATTTACCCTGAAGAACCGTAGGGTGAAACATAGGTAGGTTTATAGTCACGTGCTTAGATTTTCCGTCTTTGTTGCTCTACTTTGGTATTGAGCGCTTTAGTGTTAGGGTTTTTCGTCTTGGGTTTTTTTTCTTTCTTACGAGTACTTCGTTTGTATCTTTTTTTTTATGCCCCCTTCTTTTCCCTCCGAGTTCGTCCTCGGTGGGTTGCTCAAGACGATTTAAATTATAGCTTAATTAGTACTAGTTTTGGCAGAGTTAGTTCTGTTTCTATTAGTATTGTAGTTACTATAGTTATATGTATATATATATATATATATATATATATATATATGAGAAATTATTTTTTTAACATTATTTTTGATCGATACTCGTATTTAAGTAGATATTCTGTTTATAATCAGACAGTATTATATATTTATTTCTACCGGAAATTAACGAAGATTAACGAAACTTGGTTATGAACAACCGACAATTTGAAATGATTTGTTTGAACATTATTTATGATCGGTACTCGTATTTAAGTAGATATTCTGTTTATAATCAAACAGTATTATATATTTATTATATAGTATTATATATAATACTGTTTGATTATAAACAGAATATCTACTTAAATATGAGTATCGATCAAAAATAATGTTCAAACAAATCATTTCAAATTGTCTGTTGTTTATAACCATTTTCGTTAATCTTCGTTATATATATAGGGAAAATAAATTGGTAGAATTACAATGGATTTGTAAATTCTTCCATTTTCATTATAATACTCTGTTAAATCCTAACATTGATTTGTTATAAGGTTACGATACCCCGTGAAATTTACGATACAAATTACCAAGGACACTACTTATATAATAATAATAATAATAATAATAATAATAATAATAATAAACAAATACTGTCCAAAAAAGTACATTTTTAAATTCAAAACTTTTTTTTATTAATATTCTTTCCTATATATATATATAAGGCGTTTACGCTGTATTCGTGAATACTCCCAGTTCTGACTTAAATTTCACAAATATCTATTAATCACTCAACAGGTGAGAAAAAAAACAACCCCATTTATTTAAAAAAATGATTTTCTGTATATTTTAATCTTAAAATTAATATTTGTTTCAATTCCGATTTATTAAACATTAAATAAGCTAATCATACTCAAATAAAGTTTCAGAAAATATATTTCATTTCGAAAGATTCTTTTTTTTTTAAATAAAACAGAATTATTTTGCGATGACAGATCTGCAATTCATAAATTTTAATGATAAAGAAAAATTCCAATGAATTTCAGTTCAGTTTAAAATACACCCAATTATTTGCTTATTGGGAATATTAAATTTAATCTATTACTTTGGAATGGATTTTTTTATAGGTACCTACGTTTGTGGCTGTGTTTAAAATAACCAGCGCTAATTTGGGCAAATATTGAGCAAGCCGATTCAAAATTTAACAGCTCTGGGCTTTCAAATAAAGACGAATTCACTAAAAGTAGCCCAGTTTACTAATCCTGAATGGCGGCAAAATAGACACAGAAACAAATATGGCGCTAAAACAAAATGGAGTTGACGAATAAATATAGCCTGTTTGAATACCCGAAAAGTTCCACTGTTTGCTATCATTTATTTCATGTATTGTTTGAACTTCTCAAATTCAGTTCATCTGTCGGCAAAGAATTAATTTAGCACCTCCACACCCCTCGCTCCTCTTCCTATCTTGACTTTGAAGTTTTTTTTGCATTTAATTAAAACCAGTTTTTATTTGTGTCCTTTGAAAAAAAAAGAAAATGAACGTTCTTTTTATTTTCCTCATTAAGATTTCGCAAATAAGCTAAACAATTGGGCAAATGAAAGCTGTTGTCCTTTGTTTGCTTAAAATATTTTAGGGCATGGAGAAATTATGTTAAAACGTTAAGAAAAGATTGATATGGGGTAAAAGTAGAGGAAGAGAGAGAGAGAGAGTGAAGAAGTAGAGAAAAAAACAAGCGGAAGAGAAAGACCAATTGAAAAAGAAAAGAGTGCAAGTAAGAAAAACTGAAAAAAAATTGATTGTAAGAGAAAAGAAGGAAAAAAGGAAGTGAGAAGGAAGAAGATAGAAAAATAGAAGGTAGGAAAAGAGAAATAAGAATGAGAATCGAGAAAAAGAAGAAAGAAAAAGGAGAGAAAAGGAGGAGAACGAAAGAGAAAAGGAGAAGAACGAAAGAGAAAAGGAGAAGAACGAAAGAGAAAAGGAGAAGAACGAAAAAAAGAGAAAAGGAAAAGAAGAACGAAAAAAAAGAGAGAAAAGGAGAAGAACGAAAAAAAGAGAGAAAAGGAGAAGAACGAAAAAAAGAGAGAAAAGGAGAAGAACGAAAAAAAAGAGAGAAAAGGAGAAGAACGAAAAAAAAGAGAGAAAAAAAGGAGAAGAACGAAAAAAAAGAGAGAAAAGGAGAACGAAAAAAAGAGAGAAAAGGAGAAGAACGAAAAAAAGAGAGAAAAGGAAGAAGAACGAAAAAAAGAGAGAAAAGGAGAAGAACGAAAAAAAGAGAGAAAAGGAGAAGAACGAAAAAAAAGAGAGAAAAGGAGAAGAACGAAAAAAAGAGAGAAAAGGAGAAGAACGAAAAAAAGAGAGAAAAGAAGAAGAACGAAAAAAAGAGAGAAAAGAAGAAAAGAAAGAAAAAAGAGAGAAAAGAAGAAAGAAAAAAAGAGAGAAAAGGAGAGGAACGAAAAAAGAGAGAAAAGTAGAGGAACGAAAAAAGAGAGAAAAGGAGAGGAACGAAAAAAAAGTGAGAAAAGGAGAAGAACGAAAAAAAGAGAGAAAAGGAGAAGAACGAAAAAAAAGAGAGAAAAGGAGAAGAACGAAAAAAAAGAGAGAAAAGGAGAAGAACGAAAAAAAAAGAGAGAAAAGGAGAAGAACGAAAAAAAAAGAGAGAAAAGGAGAAGAACGAAAAAAAAAGAGAGAAAAGGAGAAGAACGAAAAAAAAGAGAGAAAAGGAGAAGAACGAAAAAAAAGAGAGAAAAGGAGAAGAACGAAAAAAAAGAGAGAAAAGGAGAAGAACGAAAAAAAGAGAGAAAAGGAGAAGAACGAAAAAAAAGAGAGAAAAGGAAAAAAAAGAAGAAGAAAAAAAAGAGAAGAAAAGGAAAAAAAGAAGAAGAAAAAAAGAGAGAAAAAAGGAGAAGAACGAAAAAAGAAGAAGAAAAAAGAGAAGAAGAAAAAAGAGAGAAAGAAATAAAAAAGAAAGAAAAAGAAAAAAAAGATAGTAAAAAAGAACAAGTAGAATAAAAGGCGAAAATGGAAGGATGAGGCGTTGTGTACTTTATCGACTCGGAACGGGAAATCGGGGAACCCGAGTTCGAATTCCACGTGAATTCATTGCATTCACTTACGCACAAATATCTTTGGAAACGTATTTATCCGTCTCTTCTCCCCACTTATAGGGTAAATATGGTTAAATAACAGAACAGATTGGTTTCTATAGCCTTGGCTGGCAACCAGCCCACCGCAGAAAACAATGGGAACCTACTGCGAGATAATCTTCTGCCCAGTCAGTCATGTTTCTTTCGAGACATGATTGCCCAAAGCGTATATCACGTATGACACTTAACTGACTGAATATAATAGTTGAAAACATAGTTAAAACTTCTAATGGGCATAAAGTGAAGGATCAGTTTTTTATTGTTATGAAGTATTAAACTGATCCCTCACTAATTAATATTTAATATAGTAATGTTATATATTCTATCTTATCCCTCCAGCAATAAGTTAAATGGTAGGACAGATTGGGTTCTATAGCATTGGCTGGCAACTAGTCTACGCAGAAAGTAATGGCAATCTACCGCGGGATAATCTTCTGCCCAGTCAGTCATGTCTCTTTCAAGACATGATCGCCCAAAGCGTGTATCGCGCATGACACTTAACTGACTGACTGAAGATAATAGTTGGAAACATGATTAAGGCATAAAGTGGGGATCGATTTTCTATAGTTACGAAGTAATAAACTGATCCCCCACTAATTACAACTCATTATAATACATCTCTCTAGCTATGAATCAAATAATAGGACAGATTGGGTTCTATAGCCTTGGTCGGCAACCAGTCTACCTCAGAAAGTAATGGCAATCTACCGCGGGATAATCTTCTGCCCAGTCAGTCATGTCTCTTTCGAGACATGATCGCCCAAGCGTGTATCACATATGGCACTTAACTGACTGACTGAAAAAGGAAGAAAAATTATTGATAGTCACAGAGAAAATAGAGACAAATGAAAACAAAGGAAAGAAAATAGAAATTGCAAAGAAAGGAGAAAAGGAGAAGAGAGAAAAAAGAAGACAAGGGAGAAAAAACAAGTTAGCGGAGAGAGAGAGAGAGAGAGAGAGAGGAGAAATCAGAGAAGAAAGAAGAAAAGGAGAATATCGTGAGAAACGAGAGAGAGAGAGAGAGAGAAAGAGGGGGGGAGAGAAAACGGTTCTAGTAGATTAAACCAATGGTTGAAATATCTGATTCCTTGGCAGTTCTGAGTTTAATCTTTCGATATGATATAGCAAATCAATTATTAGAAGACAAGATGTCCTACATGGATTTATCACTTCCGGGCCCATTCTTAACAACCTAAGATATGCAGATGTCGCACTATGTCGACATCAGAATTAATAGCTGCAGAAACTCTTATGCGGTAAAGGTAAGAACAAACCAGCATTTAAGAAGACAGATTACATAATTTTCAGGGAGAGAAACGGCTCCATTCGGAAGTTGCTATATGAATAGTTAAACTCAAACAACTACAAATCTTTAAATATCCGGGAAGAGTTGAAGGAAAAGGTAACATTGAAACTTAAAGGTGCATTAGAATAATAAAAGAAACTTTCTAAAAGCTAAATAAATTATTAAGAACATTTTTAAAAATCTGTGAGAAACAAAGAAAAGATTGCTTAACTTCAAGGTAAAATCAATTTGCCTATATGCCAGTGAAGGCTGAACTATTTCTTCACAAATGTAGAGGAGACTTGAGGCAACAGATACAAATAAAAGTGTCCTGAACTTCAATGTAAAATCAATCCTCCTATAAGGCTGTGAATACTGGCCAATTTTCTTGCAGATAAATAAGAGACACGAAGCAAGAGAATCAAAGAAAAGAGGGCTGAATTGCTACGTAATATCAATCCTCCTTTATGTCAGTGAATGATGAACAATTTCCTCACATATGAAGAGGCGACAGAATCAAAGAAAAGAGTGTTGAGCTGCTATGTAATATCAATCCTCCTATATGGCAAGAAATGATGGACAATATCTTCACAAATCAAGAGGTAACCGAATCAAAGAGCTGAAGTGCTATGTAGTATCAATGTTCCAATATGACGTCGAATGCTTGACAATTTCTTTCACAAACGACGATGCGACTGGATGCGACAGAAACAAAGAAAATATTGCTGAACTTCTATGCAATATAAATCCACTTATATGGCAGCGAATGATGGACAATTTCTGCACAGATGCCGTGAATTCTATGGACAGAGCAAGCAATTAACAAGAATATTTTAAATTAAATAGAAACGCACGAAAAAAAAAGCTCGAGAATACAACGTTCTTTTCGTATTCCATTGCTAAAAAGAAAATCCTCTTCGGAAAACTTTTTTTCCCCGAGGGATGATGCTTTGTGTAATTGACAACCGAGAGAATGTTTCTCCGACGACAAGTCTTTATCTCTCCTTGTCGTGTTGAAAGGTTTCTATACTCTACCATCCGCCCGTGTATTGAATACTGCGGTCATATCTGGTCGGGTGACCCTGTTATCCACCCCGGGGTCCTTGAGAAAATCCAGCGGGGAATCTGTAATGTGATCGATCCCGCTTGGTAGCTCAGATGCAGTCACTTTCTCACCGGCACAATGTGAATTCCTTGTGTCTCTTCTACAATTTTTTTCACGGCTTCTACATCTATGAACATAGCTCACTGATGCCCCCGATGTATAAATTTACTCGAGCTACTAGATTAGCAACTAGGTCCCACCGTTTTACTGTGAAACTAATAAAATGTAAACGCAAATTATACTCTAACAGCTTCTTTTCTCGCATTTCCGCTTGTGGAATTTCCTTCCGTATATTTGCGTTCCCGACAGCAGGGGTACACTTGTTTTTCCATAAACATTCTTAGGAAAATTATTCATATTTGTTCTGCATAGATGCGTGTTATACAGACGGAAAATATAGAGAATTAAGAAATTTTCTGTCTCGTTCTGTGTCGACCAAGCACGATTCAATGTAACGCTAAAGTATTCAGCGCTTAGTTTATGACTGTTTGGTTTGACTGTTGTAGGGGCCTCGATGATGTTCATCAAATTGGCCTTGTGCCAAACACAACCTCAGTCCTCACAATTTTAAATATCAGAAGGTTGAAGTTTGGATGTTGGAATTTGAAAGAATAAAACATTTCGTTTTGTATGTTAAAGTAAAATTTTATTAACTAAACAGAATAACAAATTTGTAAGTAAAATCTTCAAATAGAAAATGTTCGTAGTCAAATGTTCCAGAGAAATATTAGTAAGGAGCTAAATGAATCCAGAGCTTAGAGTTGATAGTAGCAGAATGTGTTTATGTAGAAAGATTAAAAGGTTACTAATAACGTCTGCGTTCCTTTCCCTTTTTTATGACCGGCGAGAAAATGAAAAGGAAAGTGAAGCAATAAAAGAAATTGTACTTATCGGACTTCAGTTATTTAGGAGTCGGTTAAAGTGTCTTCTTCTTGTTGTTGTCGTCGTTTTTGTTGACCGTGAGAACGTCGAGGATGGAGAAGAGGCAAAAGTAAATATCATGAGTGAAGAAGGAGAATGAATATGTGACGCGACCTTACGTTCTGGTTAGAGTTGAATTTTCCTTTGTTACTTTTTAGCATGTTCTCTCATGTGACCGGCTGGAACTGCATACCCATTTCCTAGTTGTGATGAAAATTTAACTGGGGGTTTTAGTTCAATTTGTTATATCTTATCCAGTCAGAACCCAGAATCTTAATTTTCACACCGACTTGTGAAATTTGCCTTGGTCTAGGTTTTTCCAAAATATTTTCAGTCGTTCTGATCCATTTTTGCGGGTGTGTAATTTTACTTTTTTCTGTTTCAGTTAATTGTTAGATGATATAGGATTTGCATCCTTTACTATGTATACTTTAGGCTATTTGACAGAGTTATTATTTTGTCACTTCTCTTAGCGCATCTTATTTTTGTTACATTTTCGATACACGTTTCATTAATATTACTATTCTTTATATTTTTCCTCCATCTTATTTTTGCTTTTTATTTCAACATTCTGGGTCAATTGACTTTTCATTATTACTATTATTGGTCGGACCTGTATAACCGGCACCCCCCACCACCTGTAATTTTTTGCTTTTGTTTTTTTTTTGTTTAATTTTTAAAATTCATTCTTATGGACTAGACCCTAAACTTTCAGATTAGCAGAATAAAGATGGAAAAAATTTCAATATTTAAAGATTTTTAGGGGGTGTTCAGTTTATCATACAGTGTGCTAGTAAATCGATCCCCCATATTAGAAGCTCTCGCGTTCGATCGCCCATATTGTAAACACTTGCTTTGTGGTCGAGTAAAATATAATGACGAGTTGTGCCTTTGTTTTATTTTTATTTTATTTTTTTTTTCAAAACTTGTTGGAAATTAATGAAAAAGAACGTTTTGGGGGATCGATTTACTAGAATTTATTGTTGCTTTTTAATCTGACATTTTGGCTCAATACACTCTTTATTGTTAATATTATTTTATTACTAGCTTTATTCCATCTTATTATTGTTGCTTTTTATCTGGCTCTATACACTCTTCATTATTACTATTATTTTATTACTAGCTTTATTCCATCTTATTATTGTTGCTTTTTATCTGGCTCTATACACTCTTCATTATTACTATTATTTAATTACTAGCTTTATTCCATCTTATTATTGTTGCTTTTTATCTGGCTCTATACACTCTTCGTTATTACTATTATTTAATTACCAGCTTTATTCAATCTTATTATTGTTGCTTTTTATCTGGCTCTATACACTCTTCATTATTACTATTATTTTATTACTAGCTTTAGTCAATCTTATTATTGTTGCTTTTTATCTGGCTCTATACACTCTTCATTATTACTATTATTTTATTACTAGCTTTAGTCAATCTTATTATTGTTGCTTTTTATTCCAACCTTCTGGGTTATTACACATTTTACTGTTATAATTTATTTTAATATATTGCTCATATTTTCTTATAGTTGCTTCATAGCGCAACACTTTAGAACAACTTGAACGTTTAAAAAAATCATCAATAGAGTGGAGTACGTCTTGACTTAAACATTAAGCCAGAACAAAGGTCGGGAAATACAAGTGTCTATGTGTAAAAGATTGCAAAAAACAGGGTGAAAAGAATCTTTGTCTAAATTAAGAATTCAGAAACCGTGGCAGTGAGAAGACCGGAAACTGTGTCGGGCGGAATGGTATTGATTTTTTTTCTTTTTTTAATCATAAGCATAAGGAAAAAAAGAGCCGAAATACCCAACATATAACATTAAATTGAAATTTCAGACTCGATGGGAAACTGAGTGCCTGAAAACTGTTCGATAAGATTTTCTAGTCAAAGATGTCAACGCTATAAATAAAAACAGAATCGAAATATTGTCTTAAAGAGAAAACAAACACTTAAGTATTCATTTACAGAGACACATTTGTTTTGACCAATTGATTCGTGTAGACGAGAAATTCTTTCAAGATGATAGAAAAAAAAAAAAAAGAAAGAAAGAAAAGAGGAAAGAAAAAAAATGGCCGGTGGTAGTTGTCTTCTGTTTTCAGTGAATCTAATGTCTGTTAAAATATTATTGCTTACTGAAGGACACACGTTCGGAACTAAATTACGATTGTTTTGATTCGGTGGAGCAGAATTTAAATTGTGCACTTATGACTTTTTGTCATATATATATATGTATATATATTGTAACAAAGTTGTAGAACTCGTAGGTTTTTTAACCTGTTGTTCATGCATTTACTTTTATAAAGAGTGCTCGATACAAACGTAGAGCGTTATATTTTAATAGTTGTTACAATGGTTTATAAATTCATAGTATCACTACACAATGTGTATTTAAATGAATTCTAGTCGACCTAGATAGGTATGTAGTAGTTTGACCAATAAAATTTTTTATGAGTTTGCTTTGATCAGAAACACAGATCCTTGCCGGGCAATTGAGCTAGTAAATATTGTTAGTTCTGTCGTTTTGATTTTGCAGGTGTGTTGTTATTTTTGGATGATAAGTTCAGCTGTTTTGAATTTTTCTAATAGATAATTTAAGTGGCTTATTCGGATCGATTAAGATTATGTATTTTTCATGATATTTCTAAGAGAAATTTCGTCATGCTTATGGTTAACCAAATTCCATACCGGCTGCAGCCGCTCTCACACCGGCGTGATGTAGCTTCCCTGTGCCTCCTCTACAAGTATTTTCATGGCTTCTGCTCCGATGAGCTTAGATCACTGGTGCCGCCTAAGCACGAATTTACACGAGATACTAGATTAGCAACTAGGTCCCACCCTTTTACAGTTAAACAAATAAGATGTAACCGTAAATTCTACTCCAACAGCTTCTTTTCTCGCGCTTCCCGCCTGTGGAACTCCCTTCCACAAGTCTGCTTTCCCGACAGTTACAATCTCCAGGTGTTTAAATGTAGGGTCAATAGACACCTCCTATCACACTAACTCCCAACTATTCTCACAACACTCTCATCTACCCAACCCTCATTCTCGGTATCCTCACCCGCCTATCACCCACCCTCTGTTATTTCCTATATTTAACCAGCCTTTCTCCACTCTACGTAGCCCCCTGCACAGTAGTGGCAGTGATATGCCTTGCTCAGGGTGAAACGCTTATAAAAAAAAAAAAAAAAAACATAAGAAAAAATGCAAGTTTAATAGCTGCGGTTAGAACAAAAAAAAAAACTTAACTCATGGATTTCCGTATGTGAAATAAAATCTCGTATGAAAGTCATATTGTTTTTATGCTGTCAAATTGACGCAAACTCACGGCGATCACGAGATTTGAGGAGATATAAATATGCCTGCTAGGTTTTAACTCGGAAAGGCCGTTCTCATGTTTGCGACTACTGAACTATGCTCGCTTTGTGAAGAACTATTTTGCGTTTCGTGTTTGAGACGACTCAACGACCTTTATAATCATATCGTCTGAAGCAAGGCATTTTACTGCCATTGTTTCGCAAAGGGTTACATAGAAAGAAAGTTATGAGAAAAAGTGACAGGTTATAGGGGGTGTCAGGAAGTGGGTAAGGGCAGGATGAAAATACTAATGACAGTGGGGTATACGGAGAAGGAAGCATGAGAGAGAGGATGCAGGTTAGTGAGATAGCAGATGACGATTGACTTTACATTTGAATTCTTGGAGATTGTAGCTGTCGGGAAAGCGAACAAATAGAAGAGAATTCCACAGGTGGGAAGTGCGAGAAAAGAAGCTGATGGAGTAGAATTTGCGTTTACAGTTTATTTCTTTCACAGTACAAGGGTGGGACCTAGTTGCTGACCTTGTGACTCTGAGCTGCCAAGTCGGAATCTATCAGATTACAGATTCTCCGTTGGATTTAGTCAAGGAGACCTAGGTGGAAAGCAGGAGCACCTGACTAGATATGACAGCAGTATTCAATGCACGGGAGGTGGATGGTAGATTTATATATGTGCAGGATAGTTTCAGGTGAAAAAAAAACTTCTGTCCCGACACAGAGAACCGACTTTCTTAGTAGCGGATTTAGCTATACTTTTATACAGTCAATCCACTTGCGGTCTGTTGTGAGAGTTAAGCTGAGGAGGCGCAGTATTTAGCTTTCAGGGAGACTAGCCGGATCCATGCTAATGTGGGTAGGGGGTAGAAGCGACTGTCTGTGATGGTTAATAGATAGCAGCTTTGTTTTGGAAGCATTAAAATTCATGAGCCATTTCTTACCACAGTCCAAAACGGATCGGAGGTTCTTTTCAAGCTCGGCAGCGAGGTTTGCTTTGTCAGCCTCAGCAGATTTTAGATCGATGCGAGAGTAAACCGTAGTTTCATCAGCGTATATGCCTACTTGGGATCTTATTACATCTGGAAGATCGTTAATGTAGATAAGTTAAAGCATAGGACCTAGAATAGC
>JBBBDQ010000591.1:2960000-3027500 GCA_037127315.1 Ascarosepion bandense | reverse complement strand
ATAGGCTCCTACTCCCGCTTAACCACGGAAAAACGTGCCTGTCTTAATTTTTACAAACACACACACATTATATATATATATATATATATATATATAATGTGATCACGAATATTTATTTCTATATATATATATATATATATATATATATATATATATAGAAATAAATATTCGTGATCCACATACTAGCCTGTTTTGCAGTATCACAGCTCATCAATGTGGCTAGATATCCACTTGCTTCTGCGCGGGACTCGAACGATTTGTTATCAGTTCGTGTCGCTAACCACTAAGCCACAGGCGTATGGAATCAGAGAAGGGGAGTTTTAGCGTGCTGTATATAAGCGGGAAGCGGGGTATATATATATATATATATATATATATATATATATATATATATATATATCACATGACTTTAGTCTACCAACTGCTATTTTTAATAACATATCCTGATCAACCTATGAATTTTTCCGACGAACCTCGGGTATGTAATATTTTACTTTTATCTTAAACTTTATTTTTATAAATTTTGAAAATGTAGTTTTGAAAGTTTTTTTTTTATTAGAAAAATGCTCAGGCAAATTTCAATCGCGCACGTCCTGTGAAAGCTTGAAGTAAACACTCCTTTTTATGAAAAAAACGTCAAAAATAAATTACTACGTAACATTTAAAACATGAAGTGGGTGGAAGCCAGGCTAAAAGAAAAAAATATTAATTCACAAATCTTGGAGGAAACAATGGAAAAACATTCAAGATATCATGGTAGAGCGTAAGGCCATATCACGATGAAACAGCGGTTTCCGTACGATTCAGTCAGTTAAGTGCCATACGTGATACACGCTTGAGCGATCATGTCTCGAAAGAGACATGACTGACTGGGCAGAAGATTATCCCGCAGTAGGTTGCCATTGCTTTCTGCGGTAGACTGGTTGCCTTCCAAGGCTATAGAACCCAATCTGTCCTGTTATTTAATCCATAACTGGAAGGAATAGACGGATTAATACCTTTCCCAAGGGTATTTGCGCGTAAGTGAATGCAAGGAATTCAACTGAAACTCGAACTCGGCTCTTACCCGCAAATTCACTTAGGAAATATATGACTAACTCTTCTCCACTAAGTTAGTAAAGGCCTAGTTATATAAGTCATTAATAAGATTTGTCTAACTAGACTTTCCCTATCTTTTTGAGAATAAAACAAGTTCTAGATTTAAAATTCAAATACTATCCATTGACGCAGTGTTAGAAATAAACGAATTTTCTCGAATTTACAAAATTTGCTTAACACACACAAATCTCACGAAATTTCACACCTCGATGGGAAATGTTTTTCGACCAATAAAATTGAAAGGCCAGAATCACATCCAGGAGTGAATTCCTAAATGACCTACAAACGATATAAAAGACGGGACAAGACGACCGTCGTCAAAGGGTTAAGATAACCAGCGTAATTAACACGCCCCCTTAACAAACATCAAGCGATCGCTATTATTGTCTATTTTCTCTCACAACTCTCACCTCTTTCCTTTTTCTCTAGTCTAGTCACACTGAATGATAACTTTAAAGACAATCCCAACCAACACTAAACGCTCATACAAACATTAATACATACGTTCCTGCCTACGTACAAATAAACTCACTCTTACAAGGACTACTACGAACTCTTGATACCCTGAATTCCTTACTACTGTTTCTCATTGAACGTTTAACTTCTACCAATTCATGTTATTCTTTTCTACTAATAAATTTCTATTAAACATACAGATGATATACTTTTATTCTTCCACACATTCCAATCTCCAACCTTTTGAAACAAAAAAGACATGTTCACCCCAACGAGTATCACGTCTGGCGCTTCAGTCAGTTAAGTGTCATACGTGAATAACATTTGGGCGATCATGTCTTGAAAGAACATGACAAGACTGAGCAGAAGATTTTTCCGCAGTAGGTTGCTATTACTTTCTGCGGTAGACTGGTTGCCAACCAAGGCTAAGGAATCCAATCCGTCCAGCGATTTAAACTAAAGGAAACGCAACGGATTAATAGCTTTCTTTAGTGTAGTTGCACGTCCGTGAATGCAACGAATTCAACTGGAATTCGAACTCGGCTCTCCGATTCCCAATTCCGAGATGATATCGACTGCACCACAACGCACATTAGTAGATATCTGCTTTTTTTTTTGTTGTTGTTTTTTTTTTCCAATCGTGTAATTAGCTTCTCTCGGCCTGAGTAGTTGAAAGCCTTAATAAAGAAAAAAGTACTTTTCCTTAGGAATCAAACCTGTATCGCAATTGTATTGAGCAAACAACTTCAAGCTATTTGCGATATGCACCACGAAATCATTTCTCAGCAAAGCAATGCCGAAATACCCTTTCTCGAAAAGGGTTCATCATTGGACCATTCAAAATCTAAAACTTCATCTTTTTGCCCTCAATGTAAAAGCAAAACCAGTGCGAAAGAGTGAATTTTAATTATCGTATTAAAACTGATGGCTGTAAAACGCAATGAAAAAATCTCTGCAGACGTATGACGACGCATCATCCATAGTATTCCCTACTGTCCTGAGGAAAATGATAGTGGGACAACAAATGAGGAGTATCCGAGATTACGGGGTGGGTATATTATAACGTTATACCTGCGGCTATTATCAGGCCTAACCTAACTTATACACCGTCTTTTAGACATCCTATAGCGTAGAATATGACAGAAGAGGCAGTTAAGTGCAATACGTGAAACACGCTTAAGCGATCATGTCTCGACTGGGCAGATTTTTCCGCAGTAGGTTACCATTACTTTCTGCAGTAGACTGGTTGCCAACCCAGGCTATAAAACCCAATCTGTCCTACTATTTAGCCCCAAGCTGGTGGGAGAAGTGTCGGATTAATACCTTTTCCAAGGGTATTTGCGCCTAAGTGAATACAAGGAATTCAACTGGAATTACAGAACAGACAGAAAAATTAACTAAAAATCGTGAAGAACCGATACTGTTTTTATTTCAAGTAATTTGATTGTTTAGCAGCATATCAATACCTTATGGGTCATTTGATGCTGAAATTTAATTTTCTTATAGCATTTGTAATTTCTTTTACAAAAACGTATTGTCGGTGATTTTTGGTCAAAAATATATTGCTGAGAATGTGTGTTTACATTTTCATGGTGTTTGACCCTAATTTGGGAGGCTAAATATTTGCCTTTAGCTGGGACACCTAACGGATTTTACCACCTCGGGTCAGGGTGGATTGGGAAACACCAGTAATTAAGAGATGGTTCCACGCTTCTTAAAACCTGCCGATCAGAGGCCTTGGTCTCGGATATAGTTTATCATCATACCAAGAAAGTGTTACAGGTGAAAAAAGAAAGACTTATAAGTGAGAGCAATTAAATGCTATGGACTAACATTGATACAAAAATAGAAAATTAGAGGAAACAAAAAAAAGTATTTTTACTAACAGGAATCAATTATGACATTAACCAATGTCATAAGCAGTTTTGTCATATTTGAAGAGTGCAACCGTACCGTAAAAATTGACGACAAAATATTTACATGGATACGCTACTATCGTGTATCTTACTTTAAAACGTAAGTAAAACAAAAAAAAAAAAAGAAAAAAAAGAAGAAAAGAAAAATATCCCCTAACCCTGATCGGGCCATGAAGGATGTATATATATATATATATATATATATATATATATATATATATTTACAAAAAAATGCACAACAGTCTTTATTACAACAGAGAGGATATATATATATATATATATATCACACTGATTGAGCACTCCGGAAAAATAGTAGGCTTTGATAAACAGTAGCTACTCTGGCATGTACGCATCGCTCATTCAATGAAATGAATTAGAGCGTTCTAGCTATTGGGCACGTATAATGATATGCGCTAAAAAGTCTGCCTACTTCCACCTAGCCCAGGGGTAGAGTCGCCGACTGACGCCATTTTGGTCGGGTTTCAATCCTGGGTAAAAAAGCAATCGGAGTCTAACCATACTGATGAGCTGTGATACGGCGAAACATATCTGTCTGCGGATGACAATATATATATATATATATATATATATATATATATAAAACGAAACTTGGTTATAAGCAAACGACAATTTGAAATGACTGGAGGCTATTCGTGGTCGAGAGGTCTAAGACAAAATCAAATGGTCGCTCCCCCTATATATATATATGTATGTGTGTGTGTGAAATGATTTGTTTGAACGTTATTTTTGATCGATACTCATATTTAAGTAGATATTCTGTTTTTAATTGAACAGTATTATATATTTATATCTACTGGCCTGATTATTTACGATAAGTTTTTATGACGAAAATGTTTGTCATTCGGTAGGATTCGAATCTGCGACCCCTATCCACATAGGGAAGCTACCATTTGATCTGGCAACGTCTTAGACCGCTCGACCACGAATGACCTTCAGTCCAAACAAGGTTCGAATCCTGCCGAATGACACACATTTTCGTAATAAAAATTTATCCTAAATATGCTGTGCAATAGACAAACCGGATATATTAACGAGTTGACCATTGCTATCAGCCGGATTCAAAATTCTAGGAGGTAAATGTTTTATTCTAAAATCCAAACGCGGAAACATCCACCCTATATAGCCGTGTCCATAACTACATTCGAATTTATAAATTACAGAATTAACATGATTAGTGAGGAGGACATCCTTACGAATAGAAGAAAGAATTGGTCGAGTATTAAATATTGCTCGAACATTAGCCGAAAAACAAAAATTGTCAATATAACGCGAAATCCCCCTAGCTAAAGACTCACCCTATGAACCAATAAAGAGAACACCCAAACAAACCGGATATTTTTAACAAGATGCGGCTTAACCCTATGGGCATTACTGATGACATCACAGATAACAGAATCCAAAATGTCCAAAGGATATTCATTTGTAGAAAGTATCAACTTAATAAAATCCGTTTCACCGCAGATGAAATTAGTTATTAAAGTTTGCCTTAAAAAATGCCTTTTAAATTACGCTTATTCCAATATATATAATTTTAAAAACGGTTTCCACTTCTGCTATATAAACGTGACTCTTCAGAAATGAATATAGTTCATTCGGTGACTGGCGTGTGTATAAACTGCTTATATACAACACGTTACAATTTCTTTACTCTGATGGCATGCGTCTATGGCTTAGGGAGTAGCGACTCCGACTGACACCAAATCGGTCGAGCTTCGATCCCGGCAAGTGGATGTCTAGCCACACTGATGAGCTGTGATACAGCGAAACAGGCTTGTATGTGGCTAACTAATATATATATATGTGTAATATAATTCATTTGGCTTTTTCGTAACACAATTTCTCATCTTTTGGAATCATGTTGATTTTCATTATCACTTCATAAATATTTTTCTCCACTTTTATACTGAGCAATGTAAAATTAAAAATAAACGTTAAAAGGACAGAATATTTCTTATTGTCCTTTTTTCATTTTATTGCATCGATATATATATAAAATGATAATAATAACTACTTAGACTCTGTATGAATGCACTCCGTAAATTTATGCCAATATAAACCTTCGAAAAAACCATTAACAAACAGAACCTAAATCCGTTACAATCCGGCGTACTAAGTCGTCGGAAAAATGGGGAGAAAAAAAAACAAAAAAACAGCGAAACAAGAACAAAACATTCAATATTCCGCAGTAAAGAAAAAAAAACCCAAACGGAACCAAACACAAGAAAAAGTGCTCAATACGAAAGTACTAAAATACAATAGTAGAGCAAAAACACACGAATATATATATTCGTTGGAGCCTAACATAATTATTGCAAAACCTCCTTGGCCTCACACTTACAGCGGACCTCAAATGGAATGACTATACCGAATCCATTGCTAAATCCGCTGCTATGAAAGTCGGTTCTCTGTGCAGGGCCCGAAAGTCTTTTCCGTCTGAATCTATCTTGCACATATATAAATCTACCATCCGCCCGTGCATTGAATACTGCTGCCATATCTGGCCGGGTGCCCCTGCTCTTCCCGTCGGGGTTCTTGATAAAATACAACGGAGAATCTTTAATGTGATCGATACCGATTGGCAGACTGCCTGCAGTCTCTCTCCCATCGGCGCGACGTGGCTTCCCTGTGTCTCTTCTATAAATACTTTCACGGCTTCTGCTCCAATGAACTTAGATCACTGCTGCCCGCTAGATACGAATTTGCACGAGAAACTAGATTAGCAACTTGATCCCACCCTTTACAGTGAAACCGATAAAATGCAACCGCAACTTCTACTCCAACAGTTTCTTTTCTCGCACTTCCCGACTGTGGAATTCCCTTCCACATGATTGCTTCCCCGACGGATACAATCTCCAGGAGATTAAATGTAAGGTCAATAGACACCTAACACACTAACTCGCTCCCGTTCTTTCAAACACTCTTCCGATCTGCCCAACCCTCATCCTCGGTATCCTTACCCATCTATCACCTTCCTTCTGACATTTCCTACATCTAACCACTCATCTTTACCTTCTCCTATGTAGACCCATGTGCAATAGTGGCAGTGGAATGCCGTGCTTGGGGTGAAATGATTAAAAAATAATAAGACGAATTTTCGTCTTAAAAAAACGCTGAAGAAGCTTGTCAAAGTGAAACATGTTAGATTAAAGACACTTTTTTCCTGCCTGTGCTTTACTTATTCTATTCACCTTGTCGGATTTCGATCCATATATTCAAGTAATATATATATATATATATATATATATATATATATATATATATATACTACCGGCCATAATTAATAGGTAACCTCAGTTTTTTTTTTTAAGAAATGATGTATCTCATACTATTTTTAGTATTGATTGCCAAATGAAAATAGAAAGGTTCTTTTGTTATAACTACTTTGCAAAATTTTACAAAGCAAGGAAACAAAGACGAACTCGTCCGAATCACCTTAAATTTTCTTCATTCTTTCATTGATGAAACTGCAATGTAGGTAATTATTAAATATTTATACAATTCATTTGATACAGATGTTATTGTGCAATATTAACTAAAGAACCATTCTATTTTCATTTAGAATTATTCATTTGGCAATAAATACTAAAAAATAGTATGAAATACTTCATTATTTTTTAATACTGGGGTGACCTAATAGTTATGGCCGCTAGTTATATATATATATATATATATATATATATATATATATATTATATATATATATATATTATATGGAAATAAATGCACAACGGTCTCTATTATAATATAATAGATGGTTAGTTTTTGGTGCTATTCACTTGTGAATTCTTGGTTAAGGAAAATAAAACATTTGGAGCAATAATAGAAATACAACTTTTCCTTCTACTAGGTGAGCTTTAATAAAGTTGTTACATGGAGCTCGATTTTCCAGAACAACACGCAGAGATCTGATTGGACCATGGTCGTAGTTCTTTTCTCAAATGATTGGTTGACAATGAAAGAAATAACGATGTAAATAAATAAAATAAATGAATACCAAAATTTTATCGAAACAAATAAAATAGAAAATGCAAAAAAGAACGAAGGGCAAATTTCGAGTTGATGAATTGGGATATTTAGAATTCTGTCTTGAATTGCAAAAGTCAATAATAATAATAATAATAGTAATAATAATAATAATAAAGAAGCAAAACAACGGAATTCAACCAAATGTTAAGGTTATTAACACCTCACATTTGTGCCGTAAATTTTATACTATATGTTGTCCGACAGCTTGCATGTAGTTACAGATGTATCATAAAATTATCTACAATAGTAGAATTTATTCTAAATAGAAGTTATTTAAATTATCATTAACAGTAAATATTATTAACTGTTGAATGTTTTATTAGGAGTTATAGTGGGTTGCTCATCTGTTCTTTTCTGTCGGATTCCGTTCTAGTGAAGGGTAGTTGTGTAATATAACAATCTGGCCCCACCCGAGGAAGTGATGCAAGCGATGGTGTTTCCCGTCGGTGGAGGGGTCGGCGAGCGGCAGGGCGGGTGTTTGTGAAATACATCCTGTCGAGGCCGGAGCGGATGTCGTTTGACCTTATTTCCGACAGCGGCGGAAATGACTACGGAGGCAAACAGAACAGGTGTCTCTGGGAATTACGTGGGCGTTGCGTGGGCGAGGCAAAACCGGAAGGAAAGTCCCGGTTCTAGAAGACTATATAAAGACCTCGACACACGGATTCGCTAGCAGAGAACGGCCAGTGGAAGCAGAGAAACACCACAGGCAAGACTACACTCCCGTCGGCCCATTCTATGTGCGCTCTCACTCTCCTGTTCTCTATTCCACACGGTTCGTCGTCATTAATAAAAATATAACCTTATATTTTTATATATGCGTGTTTGTTGTTTTGTCGTCGTACGGCGATATATAACAGTTGTATATTGTTTCAGGTTAACGGAATTGGGCCTTGTGGTAGATAGCCCACTATAAGTCATAATATGATTATAAATCAAGAAAGGCAATTTGGGTATAATATAACATTTATATATATATATATATATATATATATATATATATATATATATTATGGATTCTCCCATCGATTTCGATGTATGAGGGTCTAACTCCACACAAAGATTTGCTTATAGTGGTGAAGGCATTGTGTAGTACCATCCACACTTTTTGGAACTGCTGATAACAAACAATCGGTGCAGAAATCTGCCACAGATCGCATGAACAGCGACCTCAATTATTTAACCCATAATTGGAGGGAACGGACGGATTAATACCTTTCCCAAGGGTACTAGTGTGCAAGTGAATGCAGTGTGCTCGACTGGAATTGGAACTCGGCTCACCGATTTCCCCCTCCAAGCCGACATCCACCGCACCACAACGCACATCCGTGAACGCTAACAGCACCTGGTATTACCAAGTGGTCACCCACCTAAGTACTGACCAGGCTCAACGCTGCTTAACTTCGGTGATCGAACGGAACCGGTGTATTCAACGTGACATGGCCGTCACACATATATATATGTTTTACAATTAAAGCTATACTTGAAATAAAGGTCCAACGGAGGTTAGGATGTTCATGGCAAATAATGAGCTGAAAGAGATAAAAGGCTTAGGAATGTGGGGAGCGGAGGTATGTGAGGAATGTCTTTGAAGTAGTCGCTCCTGAGGTCAGTAAGTACTTTTGAGACGGGAAAGGAGTGATGAGAAATGAAGGGAGGCGAACACAGTAGCCGCTTGACTTAAGTCAAGTGGATATGATTACTCTCGCCTGTCACCGTCAGTCTGTCTGTCTGCTGGGGTTTTGTGTGTATCCCCTTTTTATATTTGCTTTTGGATCAAAAGCAGCTCGTTTGGAAATTCATACTTGTATTGGCTGGTAAACAAAATTCGTGTAGGCTCGCGAAATGAAAATTTGATTAATTTTTATTTTTCAACCGGAACATCTGTGCGAACTCGGATGCGCAACGGCGATTTTTGATCATTTGCCTTCTGGTTGGTATAGAGCAAACATCCGATCCCTCGCTTTTACTCGGTCGGTATCACCACATAGTAAGCAGCATAAAAATCAGTTACCATTTCCTGCACGTTTTTGCAAAAGCTTCCAATAATTTTGTCTGAAATTTTTTGTCTCTAAAACTACGACATCACTTACTTAACAAACATAACATGTCCTTAGAACCAGTCTAACATAAATGAATGAAATAATTTGATTCATTCTGTGATTTAATCATTTCTAATAATAATAGTTAAGTTTTGTAGTAAACAAAACAAGATCTAGATTTAAAATTCAAATGCTCAGCACTGACTTATTGTGTTTGTTAGAAAAAAAAAAGACTCGAATTTACAAACTTTGCTTAACACACATGCAAAAGCGAATCCAAAACAAAACTCAAGAAATTTCACACCTTGATGCGAAAAGTTTTTCGGCCAATAGAAAACATCTAAAAAACAAAATTCAAATAATCTTCAATTATCTGAAACAAATTCTTTAACGGATCTTTCGCAAGCCGACGCGAAGCTTGTTTGTCGTCCAATGGAAAAACCAGAATCCGGGATTGAATTCCCAAATGACCTTTTCGAGCACCCCCAACCACAAACTAAATAAAAGACGGGCCAAGTTCGCCTGTCGCTAGAGAGATGGCGAGCGTATTAACGTCAAGCGATCGTTATTATTACCTCTTTCTCTCTCGCCTCCTTCCTCTTCATCGTTCACTCATCTGTCTCTTTTTATACTTGATAACCGAACGAAACCTTTTAAGACTGAGTGATTACTTCAAAGACATTCCTACCCAACGCTAACGCTCATACATACACACGAGTTACTACTACGAATTCTTGATACCCTTATCTCCTTACTACCTTTTCTCATGTACGTTTCACTTCTACCAATTCATGTTATTCTGTTCAATTAATAATTTTTTATTTAAACATACAAAAAGTAATACATTTATTCTTCCATAAATCCACTTTCTGATAACCATATGATAATTCTGATAAAACCTGTGAGGTGTAGGAAGTTCGGTTATGTTTGGCACAAGGCCAATTTAAAAAAGATTGGCCATCTCCTTACTACTAGTTTCATCTTGTGATTTCATAATTGCTTGTAATAATGCTTAACTTCTTAGATATAAATAAATTTCTATTGTGCCTGAAAATGACCTTTTATACGAATCTATCTCTTCCGTCAGCCTGCGATGTGTTAAGCGGGAAAGCCATTATCATTAAATCATTATTATTTCCAAAAATAAATAAAATAATAAAATATAATGAAAAAGAATTCGTACTAAATATTTAGAGTTCGCCATTAATGAAAAAAAAAAAAAATTAATATACTCCTAAACAAAACCAAGGAAAGGTAATTGCTCCAAAATTTCGACAATATTTTCCGAAAAAACTTATACCATATCATCGGAGGCTGTCCATTATACAGCAGTAAAATAATTACGAGAATCACGGGCTTTTAACATTTCTAGTAACGAAATTTTATTCTTGAAATAAATTTAAATTTTCTTACATTAGAGAACGTGACAATATTTTTTCGAACAAACCAATACCATATCCTGGGGGATCGTCTATTATTAAATGAATAAATTAGTTCCATCCCAGGAGTCTTACATTGCTAATAAAAATAGTTATTTACTAGAGAATTACAAATAATGTGAAGTTTGAAAACTGCTTTTTAATTTGCTTCCAACAATGCAACAACAAAAAAAAAAGCTGAGAATTTGTCTACCATCAAAATGTAAAGGAATTCCTTTCATCAAGGGTTTTTATCATTGCTAATAATGATTATGAAGAAATATAAAATTAATATAACGTTTGTTATATTCGAACTTAGTTTCATTCTGTCTGTAAAAAAAAAAAAAAAGAGTGAGGCATAACTTTCTGAACGAACTAAATATCTGCGCAAAGCATAAATATTCATACATGGAGATTTGGATAAGTACGATTCGTAAAATAATTTTCCTGGAAGGAATCTTGTTTATGATTACTTACCACGTTCTTACCTGCAGTATTTAAGATGCAACAAGATGTCTCAGCCTAATTATATACATTTGTGCATATATTATTAAAAAACATCTGTCAATAAGTTCTGTAAACTGGTGAGTCTTAATATGCACCTCGCATGTTTAATATGCATTTGTCAAAGAAATATTCGTAAAAAAATTATCGTATCTTTGGATGGATATATTTCACTACACAGATGAATTCTTATATTCGTGTGAATCTGTGCATAGCTATATATGCGCGTATTCATGCACATATATATTAATGAACATTAGAAAAAAAATTCTTTTCAAAATCTTTCATAATGGAGATAAGGAATATTTAATTCATTTTTTATTTAGATTTTTCCAGCAGCCTTACGTTATTTCGTTAGGAGTCAACCATCAGTCCGTGCGTGGAATACTGCTGTCATATATGGCCAAGTGCCCCCGCTGTTCATCTCAGTGTTCTTGACAGGCTCCAAAGGAGAATCAGTAATGTGATAGGTACCGACTTGGCTGCTCGACTTCAGCCGCTCTCTCACCGACAAGATGTAGCTTCCATTTGTCTGTTCTATAGATATTTTCTTGGCTTCTATTCTGACGAAAAGTCACTGGTGCCCCTGCCACAAAAGTTTACTCTGCAATCAGACTGGCAACTGGGTTCCACCCATTCACAGTTAGATCAACCAAATGCAGTCGACAATTCTACTCCAGCAGCTTCTTTCCTCGCACTTCCCGCCTGTGGAACTCTCTTCCATATTCTTGCTTGCCTGTCGGCTACAACCCCCAGGAATTTAAATGCAATGTCAATAGCCATCTCTTAACCACTTGACTCTAGTTCTTTCTACATCACTCTGTATATCTTTCCCTTTCTCTCTACCTTTGCAACTGTCTTCACACCTGTATTCCCATCTTTCTCTTGCTTCCTTCAGTGACACCCTCTGTAACTGGTTCGTCTTTCTCTTTACTCTCCTCCTATCTAATCTTTTACTCTTATGTAGCCCCCTGCGCATCAGTGGCATTTCCGCTTTGCAAAAAAAAAAAAAAATTTAAAAAAGTGTAAGATGTCTGTTGCGGCGTGATTGTTATGGGCCCGGGATGAGAAATTGAATTCGTTGCGTTCACTTACGCACTAACACCACTGAGAAAGATATAAATCCATCTCTTCCCTATTTAGCTATGGGTTGTATGGCAGGTTCTATAGCCTTGGTTGGTTGGCAACCAGTCTACTGCATAAAAATGGTAACCTACTGCTTGTCATGGCTCGAAAAAGATATGATTGCCAAAGCATGTACCACTTATGGCCTTTAACTGAGAACTATGACTGAAAACTATAGAACTCTCTTGCTACTCAGGGTAAAGAGAGTGCAGAAATTTTCCATAGTTTTTACTGTCCCAAGAACATTCGATCAGTTCTTTAGCCATTTTCAACGATTTTGTTTTGTCGTTGTTAGTTTTCATCATGCTTTTATTATGTCTGAGTTATTTTGAATAGAAACTTTTATTCAGAGCCTTCGCATGTTGAGAGCAGTTGAAATTCGTGCGAACATCTTAAAAAAATAAAAATAAAAAAATAAAAAAACCCCTTAACACTTCATTTATACTAAAAAGTTCTAAAAGCCTCAGAACCCGCCGTTCGTTACCATGTGTAGTCATAGCAACATAACTTTAGTCCAATGAAATCCAGAGTGACCAATCACGTCACAAGTGAACTTTTCCCACTTTTTCATACAATTTCCCCAATACTGTTCTTTATATATATATATATATATATATATATATATATATATATGTATACACTTCCGGCCATAATTATTAGGCCACCTCAGTTTTCTAAAAGAAATGATGTATTTCATACCATTTTTAAGTGGATAATTCTAAATGAAAATAGAATGGTTCCTCTGTTATTATTACATTGCAAAATTTTACAAGGCAAAGATGCAAAGATGAACTCGTCCGAATCACCCTATGTTTTCTTCATTCTTTCATAGGTAATTATTAAATATTTATAATTTAATGGATGCACATGATATTGTGCAGTATTAACAAAAGAACCATTCTATTTTCCTTTACAATTATTCACTTTGCAATAAATGGTAAAAAATAGTATGAAATACATCATTTTTACGACACTTGGGGTGGCCTAATAATTATAGTCGGTAGTGTGTGTATATATATATATATATATATATAGAGAGAGAGAGAGAGAGAGAGACAGACAGACAGACAGAGAAATAATGAACAGACTTAGATATAGCAATTTTCTAAGTCTCTTAGATGTGGCACAAGGCCAAAAGTATGGGCATCCAGTGAGGATCGAACTCACTACTCGATTGCAATGATTCTAACAAGATAAACTTGCTAACTATTACACCACCTCGAGGTTACTGATAAAGAACAGCCTTTGTTAGATAGATAGGAACAGACTGAAGATAGATAGATAGATAGATAGATAGATAGATAGATAGATAGATCAGTCAGTTTGTTAAGTGCCATCCGTGAACCACGCTTGGATTAACAGATTCTCCTATCGCATTTCTCGCTCGTGAAACTCTCTTTCGGCTCCATACTTTCCAGACAACGTTGGTTTTCCAAAATTTAAATGCAGCATTAACACTTATCTACTGTCATTCTGACTCAGATAAGTGCCACACGTAATACACCCTTGGGCGATCATGTCTCAAAAGAGACATGAATGACTGGGTAGAATATTTTCCAGCAGTAGGTTGCCATTACTTTCTGCAGTAGACTGGTTGCAAACCAACGCTATAAAACCCAATCGGTTCTGCTATTTAACCCATAGTTGGAGAGAGAAGAGATGAATGGATACTTTTCCCAAGGGTATTTGCGCGTAAGTGAAAGCAAAGGATTCAACTTAAATTTGTAGGTATTTGTGTTTTCTCGGAGTGTAGTTCGTAGACAAATTAAAGACCACTTGGATCTGTTCTCCCAGCTGCTTCTCGTAGAACCCGGAACACTGCTTTACTAGGGACTCCGTTTCCAGCGCACCGTAAGCAAAACGCTGTCTCCCGAACACCGGTGTAACTTTCTCGAGTCTCCAACGGCGAAGTATTATTTACTCTTCTCCCCCACTTGAGAGAGATGTGACACAAGGTCTTTTTTAATGTGGGGAACCTGAGCACGTACGCCCAGGTACTGGTCAAATATTACCTATCCACCGCAGTGGATAGGTTCAGAACTAGTCTGAACTGGTCTAAACTGGTCTTATTTTGGTCATTGTCGCTCCCCAGCCAAAAGGCCGAGGCGCAACGGCGTAGTTGTATTTATTTTTGTAATGAATACAAAAAATGTGGCACAAGGCCGAAATTGGGGCTGGGGAAGGCTGGTCATCATCTTTCCTAGTTTAACTTAGCTATTCACTTTCGTCGACCCTGACACACTTATAATAATCCTTACACCATAATACCACATTTTTACTTACCATTCTTACCACGTTCACCATAATACCTCAGCTGCTCTATGTTGTCCTACTTAACTCCCATATTTACAATATTCAGTGGAGGGCATGGGCAGAAAATAACAACATTAAAATATCCCCAATGGTTTTATACAATGAAAGAACGATATATACAAGAAACTAAATAAAATCGTATTAGTAATAAAAGCCCCCCACTACTCTAATATTGTGACAGCAAAATTACTTCCCCGGACGAAATATAATGCGCGGCTTTTAGAAATATCATAATACCACTTATCCAATCAGCAATCACTCACACAATCACTCACACATTTAAACACCATAACAAAAACGAAAAGCACACTTGAAAAATAACGAAAGACGCCACGCATCCACCAGAGAACTAACATTGTTGAACACCTAAGGTGGGAAGGGGTGGGGGATTAAACTAAAAGAAAACTGGGGCCAAAAGAAAAAGTGGGGCCAATGAGCAATCATAACCTAGCTAAGTTAACTTTAAAGAGGAAAACAGAAAATCAAAAACTTCCTACTCTAAACTAACAGGGAAGGGGTGCACATGTTGTGCCCAGCACACCCAATATCCTGATGCCTAACCAGCATCAAACAACCACTCCAGGTCAGCACCTTTCACTCGACAGAATCGCGCAAGACTCACCCACCTTTTGCCAAATTCAGATGGAGTGAGTCGTTTCCTTTCCGTCCTGATCTTGACTTTAAGCTGATGCTTAAAGAACAAGATCAGTTGGGAAGAGGTAAACTTCTCATCACCATAGAATTCCTTCTGTCGCGTCGTCCAAATCACGACTCGCATAACACCTAGTAAGCAAAAGAGCACATAGTGCTCAGCCCTAGATAACGGAGGTACAACATTGCTACAAACAGAACTAGCCTCAAGGACAAAGAACTTTCCACGCAGCATACGAACCATGAGATCTTCAAGGAACTTACATAGCGGCGCAACAACACTGCAGTGGAAGAAGGCATGATCGACGGATTCCGCCGACAGCCCACAACGCACGCAGGTTGATTTCGGTGTTAGGCCCGCTACATGAAGTTTCTTGCCTACCCAGAGAGCCTTTCGGATCATCAGCCAGGTGAGTGATGCCTCATCGTTAGTGAGACATTTCAACCCAGGCGCCCAAGGCCATATGGAGCGAGCCTCCTGCTTCGTAAGCCCGAGCTCGCCAATCAGTTCATCTTGAACGGCCCCCCCTAACTAACACCCGATATAATGCCCTAAGAGACAACGCTTGGGCGTTGGAGAGGCCATCCGTAGCCCGCAAGAAAAACTGGAGAGCCAAACGACATTCTTTATAGAAGGAGCATTCGCCACGAGGAATACGGCCGGCCTCTTCCTCCGACAAATGCACACTTCTCAAGGATGGAAAGTTTTTATGGACGTCCTCTTTAACGAGGCCGCCGTTCTCATCCGCCAGCATACACATTCGATCCAGGAATCTAATGCGAAGCGTGTGTTGACGAATCTCAACGCTAGGCATGCCCAGACCGCCCTCAGATGGATGAAGGTAACAGATCTCGCGACGCACCTTGGGAGCCTTGCCTTCCCGCCAAAGGAAGGAGAACAAGAGCTGAATGAATCCCAAACGAATGGCACACGGGAGAGGAAGAACGGAGAGTCGGTAAAGGAGAATCGGGTAGATGTGCGAGGCACATACTTCCGCCCTCCCCTTTAAGGAAAGATTCCTCCGAGTCCACAGACGAACTGCGCCCTCGGCCTTCTCTCGAACCTCCGACCAATTCATTTCCAACTGGAGATCAGGACCGAAAAAGACGCCGAGAATCTTGATCGGCCCGTCCGTCCAGAGGAAAGGTCCGGGAAGAGAAACTCCCTTCCACGCACCCAATCGCAAGCCAACAGACTTATCGCGATTGATCTTGGCCCCTGTCACCGTCTCATAGCATCTGATTTCTTTGCTAACTTCGTCAATCTCGGCTTTGCTCGACACAAAAACCGAAACGTTGTCAGCATAGGCGGAGTACCTGGCCGAGGTGGTAGCACCAGGTAGGGAAATTCCGCGAAGGACCGGATTCGCCTTTAACTTGCGAAGGAAATGCTCCAACGCAAGAACGTAAAGCAAAGGCGAAAGTGGACAACCTTGACGAATGGAGCGAGATAATGTGAAAGGCTTCGATCTTACCCCATTCACTTCCACCAGCGCACCGGGGGACTCATACAGCAGTCGGATCCAGGAGCGAAAGTACGGCCCGAAACCGGCGGCGGAAAGGACAGATTCCAAGAAGCGATGGTCAACCCTATCGAATGCCTTGGACTGATCCAAATTGATCAGCGCGGCTTCAGTGTCGGTTTTCTCGATGATCAGGCGTACCAAATGAAGGTTGTCCTGAATAGTCCTGCACTTCACAGCACAAGTCTGCTCGGGGCCAATCAGACTAGAGAGGACAGCCTGCAAACGGCGGGCCAAGATCTTGGCAAAAATCTTTAAGTCAGTATTTAACATCGTTAAAGGCCGATAATTATCTATGCCACCCCCACCGCTCTTGCTCTTGCGAAGCAACTTGATTACACCCCTGGTGAAGCGTCGAGGTATAGACCCCTGCTCCATCCAGTTGTTATAAACAAGAGCCAGCAGAGGAACAAAAACGGACGACTGCCTCAAGTACAGTTCGTAGGGAAGACCATCCAATCCTGGAGTTTTGTCCCGGCCAACCAATTTCAGCGCATCCCAGATTTCCGACTCTGTTATGGGCCCCTCGCACCTAGCCGCTTCAGCCGCCTCGAGGCGGGGAAAGTCAGCCAAATAGGTATCGAACTGAGCCGAACTCAGACCGGGCTCCCTGGTGAAAAGATCCTGGAAGTAATCACGAAAAGCCCCACATATACCCACGTCTGTAGTTACGGTACGTCTATCCGGCAATGTGATGCCCTTGATATGCCGATTGACTGCTCGCCTAGCTTCTTCTACACGCAATTCTGCGGCCATATTCGTTGCCTCAGAAGACATTCTTTTTAACCTAGCCCTAACTACCAGAGCTTGATCCTTCTTGATAAGCAAGGAGGCCAGCTCGGCCCTAGCTAAGGCTACGTCCCCACTATTACGGGATTTCACTGCCCGATCGACTTTCTTTTCTAATGTCGTTTGCGCCGCTAAATTAGCTAAGTTGAGCCGACGGCTATAGTCGGCAGCAAACGACCTAAGTTTAGATTTTAGTGTGTCCCACCACTTATTCCCAACCACAGCCCCCGTCAGTTCCCGCTTTAGTGTTAGTAAAAGCTGGTGCTGGAAATCTTTGCTATCAAATAATGACGCGTTCAATTTCCAGTAACCAGCCAACTTAACCCTAGGCTTATCTAAGTTTACACGAACATGATCCGTGTAAACTATCGAATGGAAACTTGGACAACCTAAGAGACCTACGTCGACTCTCTTAACTAGGACTCGGTCGAGGTAGCTGGCGCTTACCTTCGAAACCGAGCTGCCCCTATTAGTCCAAGTCCACACTACCTCCCGGGGGTGTTCATTTCGGTATTTATCGACAAGATCATTCCTGTCGATAAATTCCCGAAATGGTTTCACATCCGGGTTGTTAGTACCCGATCTTTCTCCTATACGATCTTTCTCAGGGTCAAGGACGGCATTCCAATCCCCCGCTAAAATTACCCGCCTCGATGTTCCAAAGAACGACTCGAGCTGCCGAAACAAAGCAGGACGCTCCCTATGGACATTGGGCGCATAAACCCCAATGAGCCGAAAAGACTTCTCCTTTATGGTAATATCCAGCACACAAATCCTGCCCGCTGGATCCGCGAAGACAAGCGTACACACCGCGTCCAATGACTTGCTCACTAGCCAGGAGACACCTCTAGAACGACCATCAAAACATGCTGAATAGAGATCGTAATCCCTAGACAGTATGCTCTCATAGTCGCCAGCTAAAAACTGGGTCTCCTGTAAACAGCAAACATCCACACCGAGGCGCTGGAGATCATGAGTGAGTCTCACCCTCCGAGACTCTGACCTCAGCCCCCGGGCATTTATACTTGCTAACCAAAGAGCCATTGTGATCCGAGATTAGGGTTGGGTTTCTGGACAGAACATGGACGGGGAAAGGATGCCGACAGCCTCTCCCATAGATCCCTTGCCCATTTCCTTGTCAATGGTGCCATCATGAGAGAGGCCACCAACATCCCAAGGAAATGTTAGTTTCATTGCCCTGTAAAGGGAGGGGTGAACTAAAATTGGGACCCGTCCTACACAGCATTCTTTCAATTTTTGTAAGGACTCCTCCTCCATTGTTACTATAGGTGGGGACATTTTAATGGTTTTCCCTGCTTCCAGGAGCAAGCGAACGGCGTAGTGCCTCCGAAACAGAAATCGGCTCTTTTTATGTGTTTTTGGTCTCCCTCTTGAAAAGCCTCGCTTTCACCAATGACGCATGCGCCGTGTCATTCCAAAAACTGCCTTGCATGAGCTCGCCTCGCGGTTCCATTACGTCTACGAACGCACGTGCAGACAAACCGCCTTCTCTTGCTCCGGCGAGGTAAGTCTCCACCACAGAATTCGAACTCGGCTCTTTGATATCTCGTTCCGAGCTGATATCCACCGCACCACAAAAGCACGGATAGAATTTATTTATAGAATGGCACATAAGAGTGAAACAGGGATAGATAGAAAGAAACAGGGGATAGATAGAAAGAAACAAGGATAGATAGAAGAAACGGGGATAGATAGAAAGAACAGGGATAGATAGAAAGAAACAGGGATAGATAGAAAAACAGGATAGATAGAAAGAAACAGGGATAGATAGAAAGAAACAGGGATAGATAGATAGTGAACTGATTCAGATAGACAGATAGATGAACTGATTCAGATAGACAGATAGTAGACTGATTCAAGATAGACAGATAGTAGACTACATTCAGATAGACAGATAGTGAACGATTCAGATAGACAGATAGTGAACTGATTCAGATAGACAGATAGTAGACAGAGTTTCAGATAGGTAGATAGTAGTTGATTCAGATAGGTAGATAGTGAACTGGTTGGATAGGTAGATAGTGAACTGATTCAGATGATAGATAGTGAACTGATTCAGATAGGTAGATAGTGAACTGATTCAGATAGGTAGATATTAGTGAACTGATTCAGATAGGTAGATGATAGATTCAGATAGAGTAGATAGTGAACTGATTCAGATAGGTAGATAGTGAACTGATTCAGATAGGTAGATAGTGAACTGATTCAGATAGGTAGATAGTAGACTGATTCAGATAGGTAGATAGTAGACTGATTCAGATAGGTAGATAGTGAACTGATTCAGATAGGTAGATAGTAGACAGTTCAGATAGGTAGATAGTGAACTGATTCAGATAGGTAGATAGTAGACTGATTCAGACAGTGAATGATAGACTGATTCAGATAGGTAGATAGTGAACTGATTCAGATAGATGAATGGTGAACTGATTCAGATAGGTAGATAGTGAACGTTCCAGATAGGTAGATAGTGAACTGATTCAGATAGATAGATAGTAGACAGTTGAATAGGTAGATAGATGAACTGATTCAGATAGGTAGATAGTAGACTGATTCAGATAGGTAGATAGTGAACGTTCAGATAGGTAGATAGTGAACTGATTCAGATAGGTAGATAGTGAACTGATTCAGATAGGTAGATAGTGAACTGATTCAGATAGGTAGATAGTGAACTGATTCAGATAGGTAGATAGTAGACTGATTCAGATAGGTAGATAGTGAACTGATTCAGATAGGTAGATGAACTGATTCAGATAGGTAGATAGTGAACTGATTCAGATAGGTAGATAGTAGCAGACAGTTAGATAGGTAGATAGTAGACTGATTCCAGATAGGTAAGATAGTGAACTGATTCAGATAGGTAGATATTGAACACATACAGGATTCAGATAGGTAGATAGTGAACTAGTTAGATAGGTAGATAGTGAGCGAGTTCAGATAGGTAGATAAATGAACGATTCAGATAGGTAGATAGTGAACTGATTCAGATAGATAGATAGATAGATGTTTCTCATTGCCCTCAATTTACAAAGACATATCTCACTTTTCATCAAATCTAATGACTGAAATCCGTAGGCCTAATCGAAGAGAAAAGGTAGTAACTTGATCAAAGAATTGGCATTTGGCATACATCTTTTAACCGAATCTTTTGAAACAAAGGAAAAAAAGAACATATCTATCCTGTCGGTTTCCATAAATTGCTTGCCTATCCGGAAAATACTCTTCGCAACGCGGAAAGGGTGTAAGTTACGGAAAGAAGGTTTACGGAAAAAAAAAAAGAGAAAAATATATAGAGAATTTTTAACTTTCTTTTTTTTTTTTGTACTTTTTTTTCAGCGAAATAATCATATTTACAAAAGAAATTATAATGGAAATCCATTAAAGCCGCAATATTTTTTAGACAGTTGCAAAAGGAATTATGTGGGATTTGTAGTCTCGGGGCGAATATAATCGACAATTTGCTTTTCACTTAAATGTATTCTTCATGTTTCGGCAAACGTTAATTCTTCACAGAACAAGATGATGCAACGATATATTACTTAAGTAGAAAAACTACATTTAAATGTGCTAGCCTCTGCCTTATATATATATATATATATATATATATATATATATATATAAGATGTTATATACACGAAGGGGTACTAGAAATTTCTACACCCTACTCCACAATCTGTAAAAAACATATCAGAAGTGTTTCGGAAGCTTTTCTCTCTCTCTCTCTCATATATATATATATATATATATATATATATATACTAGCAGTATAGCCCGGCGTTGCTCGAGTGTAATGAAAGCTTTAAAACTAATCCATGGTCCTGGAGGTCAGACTCAGCCTAAACAATATTTGTGTGAAGTTTGGTGAAAATCGGATAAAAATTGTGGATTTGTATAAAGGACATACAGACAGATAAACAAACACACACACAAACATCTTGCCTTATATATATATATATATATATATATATATATATATATATATATATATATATATTATCAATTTTCTGCACTGTTGTAAGAACTGCAACCTTGAAACTTCTGAATATCGTTTCTTATGTCTGTCTATGAGTGTATCAAATTTGATTAAAATCGGACCACTCCTTCTATAACCCGATTTTTTCGATTTTCGATGCTTATCGGGGGGTACCTCGACACAAAACCTAGCTAAGAACACTCGCAGACGCTTATAGCACAACTATGTAAATTTTCAAGAAAATCGGTTCAGCCGTTTCGGCGTCTATAGGTAACGGACACACACACACACACACACACACACACAGACAAAGTTCCATTTATAAATAAGTTTAGATATATTATTATTAATATTCTTATTATTGTATGCTGCAACTCAAAAGCTGTTATGTTCAGTATATCCTCAACAGGTGTTTACCCGTGCAACCAGACTGGCAACTGGGTCCCACCCATTCACAGTCAGGTTAGCCAAACGCAGACGACAATTCTACTCCTGCAGCTTCCTCTCTCGCACTTCCCGCCTGTGGAACTCACTCCCGTATTCTTGCTTTCCTGACGACTACGACCTCCAGAAATTTAAAAGCAAAGTTAATACTCACCTACTAACCACTGGACTCTAGCTCTCTCCCCTCCCCTGTATAACCTTCCCTTTCTATAACCTAATCTTTCTACATTTATGTAACCCCCTGCACATCAGTGGCGTTTCTGCCTTGCTCGGGGTGAAATGATTAGAAAAAAAAAAATATCCATCTGTGGTATATCCATCAGTTTAAACCATCTAGCATATACGCATCGTTCATTCAGTAAGAATTTAGAACACTAACTACTGGCGTATGTTTACATGGTATATCACACGCTAAAAGTCTGCCTCCTTCTACCGAGTGCCCATAGCTCAGAAGTAGAATCGTCGACTGACGTCAATTCGGTCGGGATTTTATCTTGGGTAAAAGCAATCGATTGTCTAACCGTACTGATGAGCTGTGATAGAGCGAAAAAATCTGTCTGCGGATGACTATATATATCTCAGAATGTATAGAAGAATCCAAGGGAGTATCCTGTACATACAGTGGTAGGATAACTCTTTCAGAGAGTTCTAAGCATATAGGCATATAAATACATATAGAGCAAATATAAGAAAAATTAAGACAGACCCGTTATTTCAAGGTGAATCGGAAGTGTGGCCTATTTCAGGCAAACCATCGTCAGCTTCCGTCTTTATTTTCCCAAAGATTTTACACGATCCGGGTAAAATCTTTTGTAAAATAAAGACGGAAGCTGACGATGGTTCGCCTGAAATAGGCCTACACTTCCGATTCACCATGAAATAACGTGACTGTGTTAATTTTTCTTATATATATATATATAGATAGATAGATAGATAGATAGATAGATAGATAGATAGATAGTATGTGTGTGCGCGTGTGTGTGTGTATTCATTTTAATTGATATTAGACAGATTACATCTGCATATATGCCTGTGTACATCTATAGATATATCGTTCTGAATATATAATTGAAAGTGGCTAAAGAAATGACCGAAAGCGCCTTGTACAATGAAAATAATGGAAAGATTTTGTACTCCCTTACTCCTATCAAGCGGAAAGACGTAAAAACGCAGAAAAATTAAATAAAAATGAATTAAACCTCAACTTTCTGCCATATTTGACGAAATATGTTTAATTATATATATGTATAAATGCAAAAATACGTGTGTATGTTCATAAATCATATATATATATATATATAGAGAGAGAGAGAGAGAGACACACACACACTGTGTGCGATGAATGAATTGTCGTCTGAATGAAAATAAAATTGATATCTCATTTTAACAGATATATTTACCAAAACTACACATTATATATATATATATATATATATATACACACACACACATAGAGTCTGCGATGGATAAATTGTCGATTGAAAGAAATTAAAATTGATCTCATTTTCAGATATATTTACCAAAATTACACACACACACACTATATATATATATATATATATATTATCCCGCGGTGTTTTGTGTATGCCTATGAAAGTAAAATTAAAGAAGCGTTTAAAGCATTGATGTTATGTAATTTCATTGGTTCGAAGGATGCTTTTGCCAAAAAGAAGTTTGAAATAATGGAATCAAAATGACACGTAAATAAGAAAAAGTCATAAAATTGACGCTTCCGACAAGGCCTGTTCGCTTTTAAGCAGGGAAGGCCAATGAAAATTAATAATTGGAATAAAAGCCAAAACAAAAAGACAAAAAATTAAAATACAAATCGTTTAAAAGGCGGTAAAATAATAGACTTATTTTTTTTTTTTTTGTCTCATCTTAAAAGGAACAGCGAACAAAGAAAGAAAGAAAGAAAGAAAGAGACGCTCTGGAGATAGAAGAGGAAGATTTCAAATCGTGTGCGTGTGTCGGGAATGCATTGCTTAGTGGTTCGTAACGTGAAACTGGAAACTCGAGTTCGAATACCGGTTGAATTATTAATATTCAATTTCGTACAAACTCCATTTGCGATGTTTGGAATCTCTTCTCTCACCCATGTGTTAAATACCAGGGAAGGTTAGTTTCTAGAGCCGTGATTGGCAACGTGTCTAGGAAAACGAAAACTCCAAATTCAGAAACATTTAATTATTTCCAGCGGCAGCATATATGTTGTTGTGGATTCCGGGTTAGGAACCGCACAATATTTTGTTCACCCGGAATAATGAACAACAAACCAAATAATTGAGATAGAAAAATGAGTTATATAAAACGTAAAGATATAAACTGGAACATCGGTTAGTAATCCAGCAATACGATTAGTAAGGAATTATATATATATATATATATATATATATATATATATATATATATATATGGGGGGGGTTGAAGTGAAGCCGTGCTGGAATTAATATATCTGTGTAATACTATTTTGACTGAGGGAAGCTCAGAGCTACTATGCCAACTGGCGCGGTATTCTCTGTGTAACTTCGGTATTGTTCGGTATCTTACGAATCAGTTACTATTCTCATACGGTACTCGTACTGTTCCCTCACTGTTGTCTAATGGATCTCACATATCTCACTATGGCAGGAGTATACGTATTCTCAAGTCGAGTCCATTATCATAGAAAAAGGGGAGATCCCACAACATATGTATTCTTGTAAAATATTATGTGTTCACGATATATATATATACATATTATATATATATAATCATTTTAGCAAAAGCAAGGCGGTAACGCCACTGGTGTGCAGGGGGCTACATAAGAGAAAAATGAATGTTTAAGCAGGGGGAGAGCGAAGAGAATGACGAACCATTTATAGTGGGTGTCGGAGAAAGGGCAAAAGAAGGATGGGAATACCCGTGTACCAGCGAGGGTAGAGTGAGAAAGAAAAATAACAAGATACACGAGGTGATGAGGGAAGCACTAGAGAATGACTGGAGTCAAGTGGACAAGAGATGGGAATTGACGTTGCTTTTAAATTCTTAAAGATTGCAGCCATCATGGAAGCAAGTTACGGAAGGGAGTTTAACAGGCGAGAAATACGATAAAGATGTTGAAGTAGGAGCTGCGTTTATTTGATTTTACATGTAAAAGAGTGGGACCTTGTTGCCAGTCTGGTTGCTCGAGTAAATTCTTGGTGGGGCATTCGTGAGATAAGCTCGTCAGAGCAAAAGCCATAAAAACATTTATAGAATAGACAGAGGGAAGCCACATCCCGCCGACGAGAAAGTGGCTGGAGACGAGATGCCAGGTTGGGACTGAACACGTTACAGATTCTCCTTTGTAGCCTGTTGTGAACCCTGGGATGAATAGCAGGCGCCCGACCATATATGACAACAGTATTCAATGCACGGTTTGATAGTTGATTTGTATAGGTGCAGGATGGACTCAGACGGAAAAAACTTCTTAGCCCGACACAGTGACCTAACCTTCCTATTATATAAATTCTATTAAAAATGACCGACAAGTTGTTGGAGTTAGGTTTTGTTACTGAATTTTTCTCGAGGTCTTATAATATATGCCCAGAAGAAAACTTATAAAAGCGCAAGATTATATATATATATATATATATATATATATATATATATATATATATAGATAGATAGATAGATATTTCGCCAGTCACATACTAGCCTGTTTCGCTGTATCACAGCTCATCAGTATGATTGACATCAACTTGCTTCTGGTCGGGATTGAAACTCGACAGATTTAGTGCCAGTTGGAATATTTTACGAATGTCAGATTAAATAAATTGTAAACATTGTGTCTGCTTATTTTAATAAAATCCGTTCATACTCACGGATAATATTTCGTGTATTATAATTGAATGTTGTAAGAAATGAGCTGTAACTGACGGTTGATTTTATTATTCATTTCTCCATATTCCCAAGTACTTTCAATCTCCTTCCGAGATCAACTTCACGGGTGGAAGTTATGGTAACAAACATAACCGCAAAACTGTGTGGCTAAAAATTACTGTAAATTTTCTTCTTGCTTCAAAAGTAGCGGTTGACAAATTGCTCAGCGTTCATTAAGTAATAAATTATCCAAAGTGGAATTTCTTTTAGGTTGTAATATCATGGTCATGCCTATGCTAAAGCATGAAAAAAATGTTCTTTTTATAAACATTTTAGAACTTTACTACCGTATTCATATCTTAATTTTTTAAATAAATATTGCCACGAGGAACTGTAGTTTGCTTTTGCTGTTTCTCAATGTAGGATAATTGTGTTATCGATCATTATTTTTTAATTTTTTAAATGTAGACAGAAATGTTCTTGCAGACGTCTAAAAATAGACGAATGGTCAGACATGTGTAATGTAAGACGTCTTGGTAATATAGTTGTTGCGTATCCAACACACACACACTATATATATATATATATATATATATACACAAAGAATCTCAAGCTAGCCAAAACCTACCGCGGTTTCACACTACGGCTCGTGAATAGAATAAAATATATATATATATATATATATATATAGAGATAGATAGATAGATAAGCCCTGAGAATGAAGATAACAAACTCATGAACTTTGAAGTCAGAATGACGTTAAGCGACAACCTTCTCTATCTTAATTCATATATATATATATATATATATATATATATGTGTGTGTGTGTGTGTGTATTAGTGTGGTGAAGGTTGACGATTAACTGAGCAGTGTCATGTGTAGTGGGGAGCAGAGTGGTGCTTTCATGATATTCAAAGTCGGAATGACTCTGCTCAGGTAAGCGACAAACTTCTCCACATTAATCTTATAATTTATCTCGATAGCTAATTGCCAAATTATTTTTCATCAAAAAACAACTGAAAAAAATATCAGCTCTGGCATTAAGTACCGTCATAATGCAACACATTATATACTAGCAGTATAGCCCGGCGTTGCTCGGGTGTAATGAAGCCTTTAAAACTATTTCATGGTTCTGGAGCTCAGACTTTTTGGACGTTGGCACGAAAGACTAAAAAGCAATAGTTGTTTCCAGTTAAAGCGAAACCGTAGACTGAAAGAAAAATGAATGGATGTAAGTCAAATTTTGATTTCCTGGCATCGATATCAAATAAGTTTTTTTCGTCGTAAACTGAATTTTGAAGACTAATTAAGTCCTCTGAGTAAATGGTATCATATATATATAGATAGATATATATATTATCGACTTTCTGCACTATTGTAAGAACTGCAACCTTGAAACTTCTGAATATTGTTTCTTATGCTTTGTCTATGAGTGAATCAAATTTGATTAAAATCGGACCACTCCTTTTATAACCCGATTTTTTCGATTATCGATTTTCTATATTTATCGGGGGGTAGCTCGACACAAAACCTAGCTAAGATGACTCGCAGACACTTATAGTACAACTCTGTAAATTTTCAAGAAAATCGGTTCAGCTGTTTCGGAGTCTATAGGTAACGGACACACAAAGTTCCATTTATAAATAAGTATATATATATATATATATATATATATATATATATATATATATAGGAAAAAATATTGAACCGTTTTTAGTTTAAAAATGTGTTTTTTTGTCTGAAATATAAAATATAATAGTAGAACTAAAGAAATACTGTCAAAAAACACATTTTTAAACTCAAGACGTTTTAATATTCTTTCCTATACATATTAAGACAGTATATGTGGATCATCACTATGCTATATATATATATATATATATATATATATATATGGGGTGGGGCTGAAATCAGGTTGGTGGAATGTCAACTACTATGGCTTATTTAAGGCTGAAATAAAAATATTTTGGAGTCAATTTTCTTTTGCCGAGGAGATAATGGCTTTCATAATACATGTTTTAAAAGTAACCATAGTTTGGGGGGGGGGGGGATTATGTGAATTTATACCTTTTCTTAGTTAATATACTTGTAGAATGGCTGACACCTCTGCAGCACTCTCTATCATCAAATAGCTAATGCCTGAAATAATCTTTTTAAGTATGAACCCAACTAAAATAGGAACTCGGTTCTATGGGTAAAAGTTTCGAACCGTTATCCTTTATGGCACCCTAACACCTAAGCTTACAAAACCTGATATGTTATCTACATATAATCTGTTTCACTGCTCATCAGCGTGGCTAGACATCCGATTGTTTCCAGCCGGAATCGAAACTAAACCGAATTTTGTTTTTTTATCAGTCAGAGATCCTATCCCTAAGATATTGGCACACAGCTGAAAGAGAAGATTTTAACGTGATTCGCTGTGTATACACACGTCAGCAGCGAAGAGAACCATGTTCATCACTGTGGAGTAATCAGTAAATCGCAGAAGCGACATATATATATATATATATATATATATATATATATATGTATCGGCAGCAAATATTTCTATGTATTGTGTTATATATATATATATATATATATATAACACAATACATGTTTAGAAAATTATTTGCTGCCGCGATACACTATATATATATATATATATATATATATATATGAGTAAGGATGACCGTATTATTGATTATTACTCATACACATAGTAAGAGGAACCTTCAGATATCGGAGGCCATATACATCAAATCTAAGCAACCAACACTTAATAAAGTCACCTTTAAATCCGGACATAACACGTTACATTGCATTTGAATACATGTATTTGTTGTCATTTCGCGCTATATATTTTCTAAACATATACTGGAAGAGCCAATGAATGTCTATTATGTTTAATCATGAGCCGTTCTAAACGTCGTATAGTGTTGATTAGTTGTAATTCCTGATTGGCTCTGTGCATTTGACGTTTAATGAGGTTCCATCGAAATTACTTGGTGTTATTTGCAGCATTGATACACTAAATTTAAGTTACATGGTGCCGCAGCATTGAATGATCCTAACACCAAGAAATTTCAATGGAGCCTCATTAAACGTCAAATGCATAGAGCCAAACAGGAATTACAACTAATCAACACTATACGACGTTTAGAACGGCTCATGATTAAACATAATAAAGCATTCATTGGCTCTTCCAGTATATGTTTAGAAAATTATTTGCTGCCTCGATACACTATATATATATATATATATATATATATATATATATATATATATATATATATATATATAACACGATAAAATGTGTCCTCTCTCATTGCATGCGCCTATGGCTTAGGAAGTAGAGACCCGATTGACACCAAATCGGTCGAGTTTTGATCCTGGCTGGATGCAAGTTGAAATCTAGCCACACTGATAAGCTGTGATACAGCGAAAGAGGCTTGTATGTAAATGAGTAATATATTATGCACTCATTACGATTTAGCTCTCTAGAGAGGAAAATTTCAAAAACAGTTACCACTTCTGCGATTTACGCGTTACTACTAAGTCATGAATTAATTTATTCCGGTGACTGGCGTGTGTTTACACCGCTTATATATAACACGTTGAAATTGACCCTCTCATTCCATGTACCTCTAACTTAGGAAGAAGAAACCCGGACTGACACCAAGTCGGTCGAGTTTCGATCTCGGCTGGAAGCAAGTGGAGGTCTAGCCCCACTGATGAGCTGTGATACAGCGAAACAGGCTTGTATGTGGATGACTAATATATATGAATGTTAAAACTCTGAAGATGATAGCGGGTGGAGATTGAAAGTACTTGGGAACGTTGAGAAATGGAAAATAAAATCAACTGTAAACAGATATATTGTTTGCAGTTAATTTAATATATATATATATATATATATATATATATATATATATATATATTGCCTAGATTTTTTGGACGTAGGCCTTCCTCATTTTTGCCGATCATGGAGAGAAATTTCAATATATATATGTATCGCCCTATACCGCAAATTACAACCGTCCTAAAACGCTTAAATTAAATAGCCTCGTGTCAGATCGAGGCTCACATATAGATGACATGCATGGCGTTATACTCGTTCAGAAATCTTTTAATTGACAGCTATATGCAATCGCTTTCTCTGATCAACGAGCGAAAATGCCTTCGAGCGATTGGAACCTTTCATAAATGTCAACCGACGCCTGCCCTGGTTAATGAACGCCAAACGTGTCCTGATAATTAATTAATTTGTTTGTTTAACGTCGTAAGAACTCTATTTATTTAATTCCGAAATATAATTTTCTTGGGAGTTTCGAAGTAATAAACGATATATTTTATTCTGCTTTCACAACTGAATACATGGTAGATGACACTCAAATTTTGTGCATATATATGTTTGCATTGAGACGATTATTAGAGGCGGTAATGTGTTTTTTATGTAGCTTTCTTTTCGAATACAGTTTGATTTCTTTAAAAAATCTTAGGACATTATATGAACAAATATCATGAAAAAGTTCAATCACGTTGGTTGATTTTGTTTGGCGGCATATCAACACCTACATGGGTTATTTAATGTCGAAATCTATCTTTGTTGTAGGCAATTTTATGGCTTCAGTTAGATATATTTTATTCGTCATTTCTTACTTACAGAATAATTTTTCTTTAGATAAATAATTACGAAATCATAAAATGTACAGTGTGGTTATTTTAGTATGAAAATGTGCTGTTCATTTTTGTTTGGGTGTTCACTATTTATTTATAGCAGGGACCCTAACGGATGCTACAACCCCGAGTCAAGGTATAACATGAAGCAATAGCAATATAGTGGTGGTTCAACGCTCCTTCAAACTTTCAATCTTCTGATCAGAGACCTTGTTGCCGGTTGTAGTTTATCGTCTTTCCTAGGACTAAGGTTTACTTATAAAGATAAGGCTAACATTTTCACATAATCATTATAATTTAACTCCCTTAAATTTTTTAAAACTACGTGTCAGGTGTCAACCGCAGAAAACAAAGAACATCAATGAACTTTTTCATGACATTTGTCCATATAATGTCCTAATCCCACTCCGCCATTCATTCTTCTTCTTCATGTTCAGTGTCCCTTAAGGACGGAGGCGATCATGGACTTTCACTTGGCTCTGTCTCTTGTCGCTCTCAATATTTTTCCTCTTTGTATCTCTTCCAGACCCTTCCCGCCATTCATTCTTCTTCTTCATGTTCCGTGTCCCTTAAGGACGGAGGCGATCATGGACTTTCACTTGGTTCTGTCTCTTGTCGCTCTCAATATTTTTCCTCTTTGTATCTCTTCCAGACCCTTCCCGCCATTCATTCTTCTTCTTCATGTGCCGTGTCCCTTAAGGACGGAGGCGATCATGGACTTTCACTTGGCTCTGTCTCTTGTCGCTCTCAATATTTTTCCTCTTTGTATCTCTTCCAGACCCTTCCCGCCATTCATTCTTCTTCTTCATATGCCGTGTCCCTTAAGGACGGAGGCGATCATGGACTTTCACTTGGCTCTGTCTCTTGTCGCTCTCGATATTTTTCCTGGAAGAGGTCACGTCAATGTGAACATCAAAGGACTGAATTTTACCAAACAGGGCTCTAATTTTATCCTGCGAGATTTTTTTAATCGGTATCACCCAATGCAAAGCAATAAAGCCACTAAGACGCAAGGGTTGCATGGTGTGTAGAAATCAGGAACTGAAACATTACTAATGAGCGGAAAGAGAATAAAGTAATCAGCAGGACAATAGCTAGCGATTACTATTGAATTTAATTTTTTGCAGATTAAAAGTAGCCGTAAATATGGCACCAGAAATAAATCCCTTTCAGAGAGAATGCTAACAAAGAAACTGTTAGCATAGAACTTACGGCTATATCTAAACGGATGCTTACCCTATTTCTTTATATTTCTGAAATGAGATGGCTCTTCTAACTGATGACTTCCAGAAGAGGCACTGGGCAAGGAACAGAGTCCATATACCGAGTAATTGTAATAAAGGGTTCGGTTCGAAATTCCTAGTACCTGAAGAAGGCCGGAGCGTACAACGGTCGAAACGTCATACAAACGGCAACAAATATGAGGACAATAGTCCGAAAAATGTAAATACTGTGGATGCTTACTGTGAGTGTGTATTTTTTTTTTAATCATTTCACCACAAGCAAGACATTCCACTGCCACTATTGCGCTTGGGGCTACATAGGGGGAAGTAAATAGGAAGAGTGGTTAGATATAGGAAATGTCAGAAATGGGGTAATAGATAGTTGGGTGGGTGGGAAGAGTGTTTGAAAGAATGGAAGTTAGTTTGTTAGGAGGTGTCTATTGACCTTACATTTAAACTCCTGGAGATTGTAGCCGTCAGGGAAGCAGTCATGTGGAAGAGAATTCCACAGTCGGGAAGTGCGAGAAAAGAAACTGTTGGAGTAGAAGTTGCGGTTGCATTTTATCGGTTTCACTGTAAAAGGGTGGGATCTATTTGCTAATCTAGTATCTCGAGCAAATTCGAACCTAGGGGGGCACCAGTGATCTAAGTTCATCGGAGCAGAAGCCGTGAAAGTATTTATAGAAGATACACAGAGAAGCCACGTCGCGCCGGTGAGAGAGAGACTGCAGGCGGTCTGCTAAGTCAGTATCGATTACATTACAGACCCTCCGGTGTACCTTGTGTAGAAGCCCAAGGAGAATAGCAGCGGCACCCGACCAGATATGGCAACAGTATTCAATGCACGGGCGGATGGTAGATTTATAAATGTGCAGGATAGATTCAGACGGAAAAAACCTCCGGGCCCTGCACAGAGAACCGACTTTCATAGCAGCGGATTTAGCAATGGATTCGATATAGTCATTCCACTTGAGGTCCGCTGAAAGTGTGAGACCAAGGAGGCGTAGTGTTTTACTCTCTGGGAGGCAAGCCTGGTCAATGCTAATAGGAGGTAGGTGCGGTTGTCTATGATGGTTAATTGATAGTATATGTGTTGTGTGTGTGATAGTGTGGGAAATAATGAGAAAGATCAATAAAACCCTAGTCTTTTCATGAAAAGGCATTTAAATTAGCAGAAATGTTCATTTTAATTAATTGATCTTCTTTGTCAATGTAGTAAACCTTGTAGATTAATTACCTTCATTGTCAATGAAGAACCCTTGTAGATTAATTACCTTCATTGTCAATGTAATAAACCTTGTAGATTAATTTCACTTTCATTGTCAGCATGTAGTAAACCTTGTAGATTAATTACCTTCTCATTGTCAATGTAGTAAACCTTGTAGATTAATTACCTCTTTGTCAATGTAGTAAACCTTGTAGATTAATTACCTTCATTGTCAATGTAGTAAACCTTGTAGATTAATTACCTTCTTTGTCAATGTAGTAAACCTTGTAGATTAATTTCATCATTGTCAATGTAGTAAACCTTGTAGATTAATTATCTTTCATTGTCAATGTAGTAAACCTTGTAGATTAATTACCTTCATTGTCATCAATGTAGTAAACCTTGTAGATTAATTTACCTTCATTGTCAATGTAGTAAATCCTTGTAGATTAATTACCTTCATTGTCAATGTAGTAAACCTTGTAGATGACTACCTTCATTGTCATCAAACCTGATTAATTACCTTCATTGTCAATGTAGTAAACTCTTGTAGATTAATTACCTTCATTGTCAATGTGGTAAACCTTGTAGATTAATTACCTTTCATTGTCAATGTAGTAAACCTTGTAGATTAATTACCTTCTGTCGTTTGTGTAAATCGTAGATTAATTACCTTCATTGTCAATGTAGTAAACCTTGTAGATACTACCTTCATTGTCAATGTAGTAAACCTCAGTAGATTAATTACCTTCATTGTCAATGTAGTAAACCTTGTAGATTAATTACCTTCATTGTCAATGTAGTAACCCTGTAGATTAATTACCTTCATTGTCAACAGTAAACCTTGTAGATTAATTACCTTCATTGTCAATGTAGTAAACCTTGTAGATGCACTACTCATTGTCAATGTAGTAAACCTTGTAGATTAATTACCTTCATTGTCAATGTAGTAAACCTTGTAGATTAATTACCTCATTGTCAATGTGGTAAACCTTGTAGATTAATTACCTTCATTGTCAATGTAGTAAACCTTGTAGATTAATTACCTTCATTGTCAATGTAGTAAACCTTGTAGATTAATTACCTCATTGTCACTGTAGTAAACCTTGTAGATTAATTACCTTCATTGTCAATGTAGTAAACCTTGTAGATTAATTACCTTCATTGTCAATGTAGTAAACCTTGTAGATTAATTACCTTCATTGTCAATGTAGTAAACCTTGTAGATTAATTACCTTCATTGTCAATGTAGTAAACCTTTTGTAGATTAATTACCTTCATTGTCAATGTAGTAAACCTTGTAGATTAATTACCTTCATTGTCAATGTAGTAAACCTTGTAGATTAATTACCTTCATTGTCAATGTAGTAAACCTTGTAGATTAATTACCTTCATTGTCAATGTAGTAAACCTTAAGATTAATTACTCTCATTGTCAATGTAGTAAACCTTGTAGATTAATTACCTTCATTGTCAATGTAGTAAACCTTGTAGATTAATTACCTTCATTGTCAATGTAGTAAACCTTGTAGATTAATTACCTTCATTGTCAATGTAGTAAACCTTGTAGATTAATTACCTTCATTGTCAATGTAGTAAACCTTGTAGATTAATTACCTTCTTTGTCAATGAAATCCTGTAGATTAATTACCTTCATTGTCAATGTAGTAAACCTTGTAGATTAATTACCTTCATTGTCAATGTAGTAAACCTTGTAGATTAATTACCTTTCATTGTCAATGTAGTAAACTTCCTTGTAGATTAATTACCTTCATTGTCAATGTAGTAAACCTTTGTAGATTAATTACCTTCATTGTCAACAAACCTTGTAGATTAATTACCTCTTTTGTCAATGTAGTAAACCTTGTAGATTAATTACCTTCATTGTCAATGTAGTAAACCTTGTAGATTATATACTTAAAATTCCGGATAACATTTCATCTTAGAAAGAAAAATATATTCCGTGCTACGAACATACTGATAAACAATTCTTTAACATCATATTTTCCTCTCTGTTATTCTTATTTATTTATTTATTTATTTACTTAAATGCATTTACTTTTCTCTGAATGTTTGTGGCTATAACAACCTCATTGTGTATAAAAGCGGAACAGGAAAGGCTGATGTCACGTGGATTGGCTAGGGTTAACAAAAAAAAAAAAAAAAAAAAAAAAAAAAGAGAGGAGAAAAGGTGAGAGGCGTAGGAAGGAGGAAACGCACTTAGCAACCTGACATTCAAAATTTGCCAAACTTTGCTAACAGCAGCAGCAGTAAGCAGACTAAAAGATGGCGGGAAAAGCTATGGCAGGAAACAGGGGTGGCGGACGATAAGATCGGAGAATACGGAGGAAGGATGCCGGGCCGAAAAATTGGATCAGCTTCCGGCTCTTTTTAACGTATAGTGCAGATAAAATTATAAAAAGAAGAGCAAAACTAGTTTCCTTTTAGTAGCCATGGTTACAAGGCTTGGTTTCTGAAAGATTTACGACAAGAAAAGATAAATAACGGAAAAAAAACATGGCGGTTAGTGTTGCGAGTGACCCGAACGCAATACGAATGACAGAATATTGGAGAAAATTTTTAAATCATTGTGTCTTCATCCTTTCTTCAAGCTTCTATTCAGCGTCCTGTGCCATGACAATTATTAGTTTCAAGACAAATATACATCGATCAGTTGCGGGGGAGGAATTCGACCAATGCCATTTCGCGAGCCACTGAAGAATAATAGCTTACCCACGCCTTGAGAAAGTTTATGTTTTTATACTCTGTAGACGTAAAGGTTGGTCTATCTCGACCCTGACTTGATGAGGTGGAGTATGTAAGAGACAAAAACAACGGGGGAGAAGAACATTCCTAAAAAAGAAAGGGAATAAGATATATATATATATATATATATATATATAGATAGAGAGAGAGAGAGAGAGAGAGAGAGAGAGAGAGAGGATAGAATAAGGTTAAAAGAGAAAAAAACAATTAATATGAAAGAGGAATAGAGAAAATAAGTTGAAAAACACGAAAGGAAAGGATAAAATAACGATATAGAGAAAGAGGAAAAGAGAAGAAAGAGGAAAAGAGAAGAAAGAGGGAAAAGAGAAGAAAGAGGGAAAAGAGAAGAAAGAGGGAAAAGAGAAGAAAGAGGAAAAGAGAAGAAAGAGGAAAAGAGAAGAAAGAGGAAAAGAGAAGAAAGAGGAAAAGAGAAGAAAGAGGAAAAAGAGGCAAGACGAAGAGAGAGGAAAAAGAGGCAAGACGAAGAGAGAGGAAAGAGAAAAGAGGAAGGAGAGGAAAGAGGAAAACAGAAACGATAGAAAAAGAGAAAGAGGAGAGAGAAAATAGAGGAAAAGAGAAAAAGAAAATAGAGGAAAAGAGAAAAAGAAAATAGAGAATAGACGAAAAAAAAGACGAAAAGAATGAAAGCAGGGAAAAGCAAAAAATAAAAATATATATTGTTGGGAGAGGGAGAAACGAAGAAGAAGTGGGAGAGCAAATAAGAATGGAGAGAAAGGAGAGGAAGAAATACTAAGAAGATTACATGTGACACAAGGCCAAAAGTGTAGAGCATCCAGCGACGATCGAATTACTATTACATCGTAATTGATCTAGCGAGATAAGATTGCTAACCACTGTACCAATCCAGGTGCCCTTGATTATTTTCTAAGTGTAGCTTAGATGTGGCACAAGACCTAAAGTATTGAGCACTCATTGAGGGTCAAACTCATTGTTCAGCCGTAATTGATTCAGCGGAACAAGCTTGCACACCATTACACCACGCTGAGGTGGGTTCCCTTTTCTGCTTTGTTATGTCTGGTTTTATACATATTTTAATTTCAATTTCCACACGTGGCTAGCCAATTTTGTAGGTAGATAAACTGCGTCTAGAGATTATATGCAAGTTATGGATCGGTATAAAGAGTTGCGTCTTTAATGTTAAAAGTCCTGTTATGATGTTTAGATTCTACTTAATATTATTAACTTAGATATATAGTGATAGAGAAAACTATTGTTTTTGGTTGAAAAAAAAATTACTAAGTTAAAAAACAGACTAATTTGTCAGTAGTTTATTTACAACAATTTATTTTGATACTTTTACATTATTATACATCATAAAACTAATGTAAAAAATATGAAAAGATTTTAGAATAAATTCTTCAATTTCTTAAAGGAAAAGAAATTAAAAAAACTTTTATTTTAAAAATTAAAGATATTAACAAAAAATAATAAGAACCTCCTAAAATGTATTGCACAAATGCTTCTTTCTTTTCAATAACTCTTAGCAGCCTACTGACAACATCTGATGTTAGATTTGCAATTTTAGCGGCTGGTACGTTGTTTGCAGCAACTTTAACTGCCTTCCAGAGGTCACACTTGCTGTTGAATTGCCTTCCATCACAATAAATATCTCTCTTGAGGATGCTTCACAGGTTCTCAGTGGGATTCAAGTCACAGCTATTTGAAAGCCAGTCCATAAGAGAATCTTCAACAAATCCCTTTTCTTTAAACCAGGATTTAGTAAACTTTGATGCATGACTTGGTGCGTTGTCTTGCATAAAGATCATTGATCTACTTTTGGATAAAGACTGAGTATCAAGCCATTCAATGAAATATTGCTCCTTGAAAATTACAGTAACTTTTGGAATTCATTTTAACCCCGTCTTTCAATTTAAATGGACCCACGAGCTCATTGCCAATAATCCCAGCCCATATCATGCTCCCACCACCACCTTGTTGGAGTTTAAAAAATTTTCTTGAGTCTGTTGATTGCAAACCCATCCTCGAGCCCATCCATCGAGTTCATCAAGGGTGATCCTTGATTTGTCTGTAAAAAGCACTTTACTGAAATCAGTTTTCATAATTTTTTTTTGCCCACTGCAATCTTCTTTCCTTATGTTTTTTTTTTTTGTTAAAATGGGTTTCTTTATTTGATTTTTTACATCCGCAAACTTCTTTAATGCTTTAGACCTTGTTTCCCTTGACACCATCGGAGCTCCTGCGGCCCCAAATATGAACGCACTTGACGCATTTGGGTTTCTTATTAATTCTCTTTGGATATGTGACAGATCTCTTTGTTAAATTCCTTAATTCAGCCTGAGACTTTTTTCCTTGGTTAAATTCCCATTTGACATATTTTCTTGATTGTTCGATGAGCCCTTTTCAAATCCTTAGAAATTTGAAGCGAAGAATTTCCTTTGCTAATTTCTTTGATTATATAATTCTTTTCATTCATTGTTAGTTCTTTTTTACGAGCAATAATACTAAATTCTAGTTCTTGCAAATAATCTCTCGACACTTCAAATTGCTAAAATTACTGAAAAATACTAAATATCAATCTGAAATTGAAAATTGGGACTTAACTGCTTTCATGCTTACTCGCTATATATAATAGTACAAATTATTTCATTGGATAACGCATATCTATGAATTTTATATAAAATATTTGACAATACCTCTTTTGCATATAATCTCTCGTCGCAGTTTAGATAGATAGATAGATAGATAGATATAGAGATAGATAGATATAGAGATAGATAGATAGAGATAGATAGATAGATAGATAGATAGAGATAGATAGATAGAGATAGATAGATAGATAGATAGATAGAGATAGATAGATAGATAGATAGATAGATAGATAGATAGATAGATAGATAGAGATAGATAGAGATAGAGATAGATAGACAGATAGATAGATAGAAAAAGACGTAGATAGATAGATAGATAGATAGATAGATAGATAGATAGATAGATAGAGATAGATAGATAGATAGATAGATAGATAGATAGAGATAGATAGAGATAGATATAGATATAGATAGAGATAGATATAGAGATAGATAGATAGAGATAGATAGAGATAGATAGATAGATAGAGATAGATAGAGATAGATAGAGATAGATAGATAGATAGAGATAGATAGATAGATATAGATAGATATAGAGATATAGATAGAGATAGAGATAGATAGATAGATAGATAGATAGAGATAGATAGATAGATAGATAGATAGATATAGATGTATATGCACAAAAACATTTTTTTTAAAGTATTTCATTAAATGTTATTTAGAATAATATAAATCTTATTTATTGTGAGTGAATACTGATAATTAATATGATCTCTTAATCATTGTCTTGAAGAGACACGGCCTACGGCAAACAAAAACCAACATTGCAATGAGGAACGAAAATAACCGTCCTTGAGAAGCTGACAGGATATATTGGTAATATGGTATATTGATTTAATATCCTTCCAATGACACAATGTCACACTTTTCTACGGGTCCCCCATCTTATAATTCGTGCAGAATACGAAGATGAATGCAGAGTGTGTGATGACATTAATTTTCTTTGAGCAACCATTATCAAACATGACATATTTCGTGTTGGAATGCCGGGTGTAATTTTGATCCTTAGAAGTCGCTGGAGTGGTTTTGGAATGTTCGCCTTATGTCCTTTCGCCTTTACGAAAGTGAAGTGGCATACATCAGCGGAGGTTTTTCCCCGATATACGAAAGAGCGTAAATCGATTGTTATTTTTTTTTGTTTTGTTTTGTTTTATTTATTTATTTTCTTTTTGCTAATACGCCCACTATACAAGACCAAGAAGCTATTCAATGTGAATTGTTACTGAAATAGGTCGTATAAACGGTAAGTAAGCGGTAAGCGGATTCGCTTTGGATAGTTTTCCAAAACACTGCCAATTGCTACAGAACGAAAAAAATCTATATATTTTAATACCGTAGTACCTAGGTGTGTCACGCTGGAAAAAGAGATATGAACACACGCAGAAACACAGATGATTAAACATAGGAATGCTGACAACTTACACACAAACACGCATGATTAATGTAAGAAACACCGAACAGGAAATATAAAATGAAAAGACACTTACTGTAAAAGATACACTACCGGCCATAATTATTAGGTCGCCCCATACTATTTCTAATATTTATTGCCAAGTGGGTAATTCTAGATTAAAACAGAATGGTTCTTTTGTTATTATTACTGTGCAAAATTTTACAAGGCAAATAGCGACAATTTACTCATCGCACCCTCTAGATTTGCTCTCTCTCTCTCTCTATATATATATATATAGATGTGTGTGTGTGTGTGTGTGTGTGTGTGTGTGTGTGTACACTACCAGCCATAATTATTGGTAATCCAAGTTTTTTAAAAGAAATGTATTTCATGCTATTTTTAGTATTTATTGACAAGTGAATAACTCTAAATGAAAATAGAATGGTTCTTTTGTTGTTATTACTTTGCAAAATTTTACAATGCAGCCAGGAAGCCTTTGCTTTGGCCAACCAATAAGAAGAAGAGACTGGCATGGGGAAGAGAGCACAAAAACTGGACACCAGAACAGTTCATTTGATGCACATATTATTGTGCAGTAAATAAAAGAGAAACCATTCATTTTTTATTTAGAATTATCCACCTGACAATAAGTACTAAAAATAGTATGAACTGCATCGTTTCTTTTAAAAAAACTGGGGTGGCCTAATAATTATGGCCGGTAGTGTATATAATCTTTTATTAAAAAATAAGAGAGGGAGAGGGAATATTAATGTACTTATAGGTTTTTTTGTGTTTTCAATAATAAATACAAGTCTTTATTTGCTGTCTTCATCTTGATTGTCCTTCAACTAAGAAAATTACATTTCATCCATTTATTTTTATTTATTTTTTCCAATCGGTCCGTCAATTCCTGCCGTGGAAAACATACCAAGTCGTCGTCTTTATATTATAATACAGTAACACCTATCTAGGTGCCTACATGTGTCACGCTTTTGCTGCAATGAATGTAATTAAATGTGTAAATGCTTTATAATGAGAAATTCATTGTAATGGAAGAAAGAATAAGACAACAAAGGGAGACAGCAAGAGAACTGAAGAGAAGAAGACGAGATCGATTACGAACAGAAGAGAAAACAATCAATACGTAGCCATTATAAAGAACGAATGCAAACAAGGAGGAATGATATGAACGACGAAAAGAGATGACATTCTATTTATGATTGTTATTGCAATATTTTGTTAAAATTGCCAAGTTTAAATAATTAATGAAGCAATAGGGGAATTTCTACGGATATTTTATTGCCATAGAATTTGCCATGCAATTATTTAATCATTAACGGAAGAACTGAAATTCATCAGAATATTAAAATAAAAAAACCGTGAAATTTTCACAGGTTAAAATTAGTTAATCGGAAACCTCTTCTTCATGTTCCTAATAATCCTCGTCAGAGCAAAGCATGCTTATAAGAGACATCCATGATACCAAACTCGTTCAGAAATATCTGAATTGTAAGCTTTCAAAAGCTTTCTCAGATCAAGGATTCAAAGAACTTAGGCTTGGCGATATTTATTGTGGATTGTCGGTATAGAATTACAAAGATCTGTACCAAATAATAGAAAACACATCACTTGAAGACTACCAGCAGCAGCAACACATAAAATGGATAGCACGTGTATCTCGAAGACGAAATAATGATACAATAACGGTTCACACTATTTCAGATTTAGGAAGGACGCATCCGTCAAGACTGGAAACCGATAACGGTGGGCTTGAGGAACCTATTTCCATGAAAAATCGTTTTTGTAGAGTTAATAGACAGATTTGTCTTGAGTCACGGTACATTTAATTTTATTGGGATATAGGAACTTAGGTCACTGTTGCCCCTTCCACAAGAATTTACTCTTGCAAACAGGCTTGCAACAAGGTTCCACCCTTTTTACAGTTAAATCTACCAAAATCAACCAACAAAAATTCGGATTGGTTTAATGAGGATGGTCATTATCATCAAGTTCGATCCTCGCTGGATAGCCTCATACAGTTTACCATAGAGGAGCATATGATATTGAATCAGCTTCCCAAATATTTAACAGCAATAACCTTAGAAATTATTTGTTGACAGGTGATTGAATTTCGATATCGTGGGAATCAGCGATAAACTTATGTGCGACCATGTGTCTTTTCAGCCCATCCATGAATGCACTTTAAACAGATGAATTTCGTTCCAATATATATATATATATATATATATATATATATAACAAAAACAAAAATAAATGTCCACTTCAAGGACTTTGCAACACAAAAGAAATCATTTCCAAGGCAAAGGTACATGACCCAAATGGCCAAAATAAAATTAATTTGAGTTCAACCAAAGACACGTTTAAGACCAGGTGGTTCAATCACAGGTCTACATTCAAAATAGAAAACTTAAAAAAACTGTACGAAATTAGCTAGCCACGTGTGGAAATTAAAATCAAAATATGGAAAAAAAAACAGACATAACGTGGAGTTTAGTAAAAACAGCCAAGCCTTACAACGGTGACAAAATATATAGACTGTGCCAAGAAGAACAATTAAACATTATGCTATTCCCAAACAAAAGCGAACTGTCGAATGAAAGAACGGAAATTATGGCTAAGTGTAACCATACTAGAAAATACCTCTTAGATTCATACAACCATGGGTGAAAATGCCATAATTCCTTGTAATTTTAAAAATTCCGAGTTCAAAAATTCTCTGCAAAGTGAGCTTTCAAAAAACCAAAAAACTTACGTGAGCGTTCTAAAAAAAATGGTAAATGCTAAAATCAGTCATTGAAAATGGCCTGAAGACAACACTTATGGTAGAAACTTAGGTCGCGTAATAACTCGTTTACAAATGGAAAATATTTTAAAGTTCTACAATGTAATTGTATCGAACACTTTAATACAAATGTGCACTAGTCTAACCTTATTAGGACCAGACAGTAAGTAAACAATCAATCAATATCAATTAATATATATGTATATATATATATATAAATTAAAGACAAGTTTGTGATTAAATTTTTTTATTATGACCTTACGAATTCATTTTTCTTTTCAGTAGATAAACTAAATAAAAATACATACATAAAACAATCTATATATTCAATTAAAAGTTAAGTAAAATTTAAATTTAAAATGGCTAAAAACGTAGCCGAAAGTGCTAACAAATCGTTAAAAAAAATTCAAACACACACGTATATATATATATATACTTATATATTATTTAAACGTTATTTTCAATGAATACTGATATATATATATATATATATATATATATATATATATACTTATATATTATTTAAACGTTATTTTGAATGAATACTGATATATATATATGGATACTCATACATTTTTAATGAATACTCATATGTTCTGTTTTATTTATTTATTACCTGATATCTCTTAACCTCTCGCTCACGGAGGACCTCCTGATCAAACAAAGCCCGAAAGTACTTTTGAGCAGGAATTATTTTGGGTAGATAGAAATTAATTTTAAATGTGAGTTGCGTGTTCTGAGTCTCAAAAATAGAAACATAACTTTGGAAGCTTAAGGAGAAATTTATTTACGGGTAAAGTACATGACTCCATCTATTCTACTCTCACACCAAGTTAAGGGTAAAATAACAGCGTAGACAAGATAATCTGGCCTTGATATTAAGCCCAGAACATATTCCTATTACAATTTAGTCACTAGACCATGTAAAAGAAGTGAGGTGACACATGGCTAGCAACTGGATCTACGTAAAAATCTGGTGACAAAAAAACTGCCCAGCAGCGTCATCTAGAAGGTGGAGGTGTGTTGTATTGATTATCGAGGCGAAAAGTCCGACTGACGTGTCGAGTTAAAGTTGAAAACGACGCCGTTGCGTTCACTTTCGTACATTTTTTTTAACCATCTCACCCCAAGCAAGGCATTCTACTGCCACTGTTCCGCAGGGGGTTACTTAGGGGAAAGTGGTGAGAAAGAGGGGTTAATTATAGGAAATGTCAGGAGGAGGGTAATAGACAGATGAGAATACCGAGGATGGGATTGGAGTAGAAGAAAAAAGAGCTTGAGAGGATGGATGCGAGTTAGTGTGATAGGAGATGTTTGGAAAGGTATGCGTTCTTCAATTCAAAACACCCTGCCACCGAAGTAGAATTTAACAGGAGAATGAGCTCCTTACCATTTTTGTTGGCAACTAGTCTGGGAGAAGGAACAACTCTGAGTTCAAAACCTGTTAAAAGTGGGTTTAGCAAATCAATCGCACGAATAAATTGCAATGGAAACCACAACAGCCGTGTTTAGGGGGTTAAGACTGTGGAGCTCAAGAGGTTGTGTCTTGTGGTGCAGTGGATATCGGCTCAGAACGAGAAATCAGGGAGCCGAGGTCGAACTTCAGTTGAATTTGTTGCATTCACTTATCCGCAAATATCCTTGGGAAAGGTATTAATCCATCTCTTCTCTCCAGTTCTGGGTTAAATAACATGACAGACTGGTTTTTATAGCCTTGGTTTGCAACCAGTCTACCGCAGAAAGTAATAGCAACCTACTACAGGATAATTTTCTGCCCAGTCAGTCATGTCTCTTTCGAGACATGATCGCCCAAGCGTGTTTCACGTATGGCACTTAACTGACTGACTGAATATAATAGTTGGAATAATGATTAAGGCTTCTACTGGTCATAAAGTGGGGAATCAGTTTATTACTTCATAACAATAGGAAACCGATACCTCACTAATTACTACATAATAATATAATACATTTCTTTCCCCTCTAGCTATGAGTCTAATAGCAGGAGAGATTGGGTTCTATAGCCTTGGTCGGCAACCAGTCTACCGCAGAAAGCAATAGCAACCTACTACAGGATAATTTTCTGCCCAGTCAGTCATGCCTCTTTCGAGACATGATCGCCCAAGCGTGTGTCACATATGGCACTTAACGGACTGACTGAATATAATAGTTCCAAACATCATTAAAACTTCTACTGGACATTAAGTGGGGGATCGGGTTTATATTGTTATGAAGTATTAAACTGATCCCTCACTAATTACTAACTAATAATATAATATATCTTCATCTAGCTATGAGTCAAATAACGAAGAGATTGGGTTCTATAGACTTGGCTGGCAACCAGTCTACCGCAGAAAGTAATGGCAACCAACTGCGGGATGATCTTCTGCCCAGTCAGCCATGTCTCTTTCGAGACATAATCGCCTAAGCGTGTATCACGCATGGCACTGATACTGGACTGGAGTTCAAGAACATTATATAATACGCGATTCATACTTTGGCAGAGTGCGTCCCAGTTCTCGCTTTTGAGAAAAATAAATTCTTTGAGACGTTTGGTTCCGGGAAACAAATGCGTGAAGCTGAACCAACCAACTACACCATAAGATTAGATCGGCGGTCGCCACCGAGGATAGCGAAACCGACGGTTCCAGGGACTGGGTTAATTTGATGCGTACGCTTTCGAGTTCCCCATAATAAACTAGATTTGTGTCGCATCACGTATCAGTTTCGAAAATGAGGTAAATATCAATACACGTAACTTTTATTAAAGGGATAGAGTGACGTGTAGATGCAGCCTGGACCTTTACATGGAGTGTGAAAGAAATCAACTAAATTAAACTTAAAACTGGCATCAATAATTTTTAAAAAACTACTTCATATTTGGACGTGCGTTGTAGGTCAGTAGATATCGACTCGGAAAGACAAATTCGAGTTCGAATTCCAGTTGAAGTCGTTGTTTACATTTACGCACAAATACACTTGGGAAAGGTAGTAATCCGTTTCTTCCCTCCAGCTATGGGTTAAAGATTGGTTTCTATAGCCTTGGCTGGCAACCAGTCTACCGCAGAAAGCCATGGCAACCTACAGCGAGATAAACTTCTGCCCAGTCAGTCATGTCTCTTTCTAGACATGATCGCCCAAGCGTGTATCACGTATGACACTTAACTGATTGACCGAATATAATAGCTGAAAACATGATTAAGGCTTCTATTGGGCATAAAGTGGGAGATCAGTTTTTTATTGTTATGAAGTAATAAACTGATCCCCCTCTAATTACTACTTAATAATATAATACATCTCTTCTCGCTCTAGCTATAAGTCAAATAACAGAAGAGATTGGGTTCTATAGCCTTGGCTGTCAACCAGTCTACCGCAGAAAGTAATGACAACCTACTGTGGCATAATCTTCTGCACAGTCAGTCATGTCTCTTTCGAGACATGATCGCCCAAAGCGTTTATCACGTATGGCACTTAACTGAATGTTTGGAAAAGTACTCGAGATACTTAATTTTTTGCATCAGAATTAAAAGTTGTTTGACTTTTTTTTTTCTGACATCTTTTGGTGTGATAATATAAGAATGACATTTTCATTTACAAGAGCCGAATTAATAGAATCTTCCCTATTTTAATACCGTTGAGTATTTATTTGTACATATCATTTCTTCCTCTCTATTATAATAAATATCATTGTGTATTTATTTGTATATATCCTGTACTCTCCATTATAATAAAGACCGTTGTATACAATATATATATATATATATACTGTCTCTTCTATAAATACTTTCATGGCTTCTGCTCGGATGAGCTTAAGTCACTGATGCCTTCTCAACAGGTGTTTACCCGTGCAACCAGACTGGCAACTGGGTCCCACCCATTCACAGTCAGCTTAGCCAAATGCAGACGACAATTCTACTCCTGCAGCTTCCTCTCTCGCACTTCCCGCCTGTGGAACTCACTCCCGTATTCTTGCTTTCCTGACGGCTACAACCTCCAGAAATTTAAATGCAAAGTCATTACACATCTAATAACCACTGGCCTCTAGCTCTCTCCCCTCCCCTGTATAACCTTCCCTTTCTCTCCACCTATGTATCTGTCATCGCACCTTCTTTCTCAGCTTTCTATTGTTCCTTTCTAACTAGTTTGTACTCCTCACGCTTTTGTAATTAATCTTTTTACATTTATGTAACCCCCTGCACATCAGTGGCATTTCCGCCTTGCTCGGGGTGAAATGATTAAAAATATATATATATATATATATATATATATATATATATATATATATATTAAATCTAAAACGATGATCAGATAGGTAAATCCCAAAAATCAAATTCTAATTAATACTAATTTCATTAATAAAAATAAAATTTTCGTTTCGCCGTTGCTGAAGAAGCGAAGATTTCCTCGTAGAAATGGCTATCCAACGGATTTAAATATCGAAATTTTTGTTTTATTTTATATATACCCTACAAAGTCTATAGAACCCAGTCTGTCTTGCTATTTAACCAATAGCTGAAAAGCGAAGAGACGGATTAATACTTTTCCCAAGGGTATTTGCGCGTAAGTGAATGCAACTAGAATTTGAACACGGTTCTCTGATTTCTCCTTCCGAGACGATATCCACTGCAGCACAAGCTCAAAATCGAATCAGTCAAGCTCTCCGTCATCAGGCAGATAACGACTCAGTCGGATCTTGCTCTACGGACTGAGAAAATTTGACTAGCATAGAGCCCCATACCGCGTATCAGGGAGCTGGGTGAATTTTGTGCGTTGGCCCGAGTGTACCAGCTCGGGTTCTCCACGTTAAACCCGTCATTGTGTCACAAGCCGTCTCAGTAGGAAGACTTTGGGTGAGAACTCGCACTTGTCAAACTCTCTGTCTTTGGGCAGAGAGCCGCTCAGTTAGAGCTATGTTTATGAGCAGAGACTCGGCTGAAAGAAATAGACAAGCAACACGATCCTGTGTTGCAGCAGCTGGGGAATTTTTGGCCAAGTGTACGTTAACTGTATGTTAACCACGTTAACTGGTGTCACATCCAATCTCAGTGAAGTCCATCCTGCACATATATAAATCTACAATCCGCCCGTGTATTGAATACTGCTGCCACATCTGGTCGGGTGCCCCTGCTATTCACCTCAGGGTTCTTGACAAAATCCAACGATGAATTTGTAATGTGATCGATACCGACTTGGCAGCCTAGCTACAGTCGCTAACTCAGCGGTGTGGCGTGGCTTTTATAAATACTTTCATGGTTTCTGCTCTAATGAACTGAGATCACTGGTGCCCCCAGGTATGAATTTGCACGAGCTACTAGATTAGCAATTAGGACTCACCCTTTTACAGTGAAATCGATAAACTGTAACCGCAATTTCTACTCTAACAGCTTCTTTTCACGCACTTCCCACCTGTAGAATTCCCTTCCATATACTTGCTTCCACAACAGCTACAATATTCAGGAATTTAAATGTAAGGTCAACAGACAGCAACATTGTCCTGAAGAAATGTGCCCCTGAACTCTCCTCTGACCTCTCCAAACTATTGCCTCTTCGCTTCTTGCTTTCCTGTCAGCTGGAAATCCTTCTTTGTGGTTCCTATATTTAAGAATACTGGAGAACCCTCGGACCCCTCTAATTATCGCCCTATCAGCCTCCTACGGATTTTTAAATGTAAGGTCAACAGACAGCTCCTATCTCACAAGCATCCATTCTCTCAAGCTTCATCTACTCCACCTCCATTCAGGCTATTCTCATGCGTCTATTATCCACTCCCCACTGATTCATATAACTAACCGCTCTTTCTCATAACTTTTCTTCTATGTATCCCCCTTCGCAACAGTGGCAGTAGAATGTCTTGCTTGGGGTGAAATTATTAAAAAAAAATAACTGTGGATAAGTATCCACCGTTTTGGGAGAGTTTTATAAAATTTTCGTAAGAGTACCGCTAGAGTCAGACTCGTCTCAGTATGTCTTAATTGGTCACACTTACCCGGCAGGAGACATAACACCTGTGCTATCTAAGTATGTCAAGTACTAACAAAGGCAATCCAAGGTAGTGACTATTTTTCGAGACATAATATTATAACCGTTAGTAGCAAATTATAACAAAAAAAAATTGTCTTACCCGGATATTTTGCATAAGGAAGAACTAAACGGCATCATTTTTTTACTTACCTGCAATAAAGAAAAGCAAAAATTAGCAAATAAATAAAAATGTTTAAAATACATAATTAAAATTCAAACAGTGCTTTTTTTCATCAAACCATTAACTCATTCGTTCTAGTCTTGATCTTAGTCTCCTAATGTTTCACCAACTTCAATTGAACAGGTGAAGAGGCTCACCCCTTGCTCCTTGTTTAGGATGTGGTTTCCGGCTTTCTCTTTTCCAATCTTTTCCTTCCTACGTAGCCCCCTGCGCTTCAGTGGCGTTACCGCCTTGCTCGGGGTGATATGATTAAAAAAAAAAAAAAGTGTTTCTTTATTCATCAATGCAAAAATGATAGCAAACTTATTACTTAAGCGTTAAAGGTTGATTCTATAATTAGTAATTTTCTGCTGTTCATCTCAGGGTTCTCCAAAGAAGAATCTGTAATGTGATTGGTTCCGACCTGGCAGCTCGACTCCAATCACTTTCTCACCGGCGGGTTGTGGCTTCCCTCTGTCTCTTCTACAAATATTTTAATGGTTTCTTCTCCGACGAACTTAGGTCACTGGTGCCCCTTCCACAAAAGTTTCCAATCTTTTCCTTCCTACGTAGCCCCCTGCGCTTCAGTGGCGTTACCGCCTTGCTCGGGGTGATATGATTAAAAAAAAAAAAAAGTGTTTCTTTATTCATCAATGCAAAAATGATAGCAAACTTATTACTTAAGCGTTAAAGGTTGATTCTATAATTAGTAATTTTCTGCTGTTCATCTCAGGGTTCTCCAAAGAAGAATCTGTAATGTGATTGGTTCCGACCTGGCAGCTCGACTCCAATCACTTTCTCACCGGCGGGTTGTGGCTTCCCTCTGTCTCTTCTACAAATATTTTAATGGTTTCTTCTCCGACGAACTTAGGTCACTGGTGCCCCTTCCACAAAAGTTTACTCGTGCAACCAAACTGGCAACAAGTTAGCACCCATTTACAGTTAGATCAACCAAATGCAGCCGACAATTCTACTCCATCAGGTTCTTTTCTCGCACTTCCCGCCTATGGAACTCCCTTCCGTATACTTGCTTTCCTGACGGCTACAATCTCCAGGAATTTAAATGCAATGTCAATTTCTATCTCTTATCTACTTAACTCTAGACCTTTCTACGTCACCCCGTGTATCTTGTTCTTTTCCTTTCTCTCTACCTTCGCAACTGTCTTCACACCTGTGTTCCCATCATTCTCTTTCCCTTTCTCTGACACACAATGTAACTGGTTCGACTTTCTCTTCAATCTACTCCTGCCTAAAATGTTGCTCTCTTATGTAGCCCTCTGCGCATCAGTGGTGGTACCGCCTTAATTGGGGTAAAACGATTAAAAACATTTGAAAGAGGAAAATAGATTCATGTTCGGTTACGTCATGAAGCGATGTGGCTTGATTTTTTAAAATATGTGCCACTTCGCTATAAGGTAGCAAAGCAAAATGTTACAAATTTCTAAAAAGCTTTTTAACAATAATTCTTACCAAAAACGATTAGAGGTGATATGCTTGAAATGCTGAGATCGTTAAATAAGTTTTGTTGGGAAAAAGTAGTGTCGATTTACTTATTTATAACGCGAGCGGAGGCGAGGCAATCTCAATCATTGTCCTGAAGAAATGTGCCCCTGAACTCTCCCCTGACCTCTCCAAACACTATAACTATTGCCTCTTCGCTTCTTGCTTTCCTGTCAGCTGGAAATCCTTCTTTGTGGTTCCTATATTTAAGAATACTGGAGAACCCTCGGACCCCTCTAATTATCGCCCTATCAGCCTCCTACCGATTTTTATCAGTGTTTGAAGCCATTTACAACGTTGAGGTGGTTCAACATCTCACAGTCCACAATCTCTTCTCTGACAAACACTATGGTTTCTGCTTCACTATCGACTGCTGATATGTTAACGATCATCGCTGAGTATATATACCAGGTTCTCGACAAGAACGACGAAGCTCGAAGTGTTACCTTGGATATCTATAAAGCGTTTGACAGTCTAGCATGCTGGCGTTCTACGCAAGCTCTGGGTTATGGTAAAACGGGACAGTTGTTTGATCTAATCCAGTCATTCCCTAAAACTAGCACAACAAAGATAGTATTGAACGGACATGCCTCTCGATACCATCATACGAATGCGGGTGTCCCTTAAGGTTTTATTCTAGGTCCTACGTTTTCTTGATCGTCATTAACGATCTCCCCGATGTAATCAGAACCCATGTAGGCATATACGCTCACGACACCACGATTCACTCTCGCCTCGATCAAAAATCTGCTGAGGCTGACAAAGCAGATCTCACTGCTGGGTTTGAAAAGGACCTCCAATCTATAGCGGACTAGGTTAAGAAATGGTTCGTGAATTTTAATGCTTCCAAAACAAAGCTGCTATCTGTTAACCATTACAGACAATGGCTTCTACCCCCATTAGCATGGGTCAAGCTAGCCTCCCTGAAGACTCTCTCAGCAGACCAAGTGTAATGACAATATTGAATCCATAGCTAAATCCGATGCTAAGAAGGTCGGTTCACTCTGTAGAGCCAGGATGTTTTTCCCATCTGAATACATCCTGCACATATATTAATCTACCATTCGCCTGTGTATTGAATACTGCTGCCACATCTGGTCGGGTTCTTGACAAAATCCTTCGGAGATTCTGTAAGGTGATCGAACCCCACTTGGCGGCTCAGATACAGTCACTTTCTCACCGGCGTAATGTTGCTTTTACATGTCTCTTCAAAAAATACTTTTGTGGCTTCTGTTCCGGTGAATTTAGATCACTAGTGCCCCCTGTGTATGAATTCACTCTAGTTACTAGACTAGCCCTTTTACAGTGAAACCAATAATATGTGGCAGTAACTTCTACACTAATAGCTTCTTTTCTCGCACTTCCTGTCTGTGAAATTCTTTCGTATACTTGCTTCCCTGTCAGCTACAATCTTCAAGAATTTAAATGTAAATTCTTGAGTCATTTCCTATCACACTGACTCGCATCCTTTCTCTCATGCCTTTTTCTCCGTCCACTCTACACTCATCACACCAGTATTCTCATCCTTCTCTTACCCACTTCCTGACACCCCCTATAACCTGTCTCGCTTTTTCATCATTTTCCTCCTATGTAACGCCTGCGCACCAGTGGCGTGAAGCTACCTTGCTTAGGGTGAAATGATATAACAGTCATAATATTAAATACAGTAATAACAATACCAATAGTAACAGAACTAACTCTGCCGAAGCTAGTATTAATTAAGCTATAATTTAAATCGTCTTGTCGAACCCACCGAGAACGAAATCGGGGGGAAAAAAAGGGGAAGTAAAAAAAGAAACAAACGAAGTACATGAACAAAAAGTCAAGCACTCGTAAGAAAGAAAAAAAACCCAAGACGAAAACCCTAACACTAAAGCGCTCAATACGAAAGTAGAGCAAACAAAGACAGTAAATCTAAGCAAGAGCCAACAACCTACCACGGTTTCACCCTACGGCTCGTCAGGGAAATTGGAGCAAATTTCCCTGACGAGCCGTAGGGTGAAACCTATATATATTTTAATTCAGATACTTCAATCCAAGTGAAAAAAGCAGGAAGGTAAATTCCAAAAACCCGATCCTAATTAATATTAAAAAATGATACAGGAAGAGAGCTCACACACACACACACACATGTGTGTGTGGGGGGGGTGTATTACAATAATTACGAGATATTTCACAATAATTCCTATTAACTTACAAACTCGTGCGAGAAAGAAGGAGTCGTCGCAAGGTCGTCGCCCCCGGGACAGAGAAACAACTGCGCCTAAAATGAAGAGAAACATTGTTCTACTTAGAGCACAGGGACTTTGACTACGACTGAGTAAACCCACATTATATAAGGATTAACTCTTGTCAGATAAGTTTATTGCCTTTTCTCTCCCACTTGAGGAGTGTTGTGACACAAGGTCGGTTTTTAAACGTTCGGGCCAGTGGTCAAAGATAACCCAGTTCCCGCTGACACAAACTGTCTCTGCATGTCAGGACCGGTCTCAGCATGTCTTAATTGTTCATGCTTACCCGGCAGGAGACATAAATCCTGTGCTATATAAGTATGCCAAGTACAAACGAAAGCAATGCAAAGTAGTCATTATTTTTGGAGAATATTTAGCGATGGATTGTATGTAAGAATCTTAGACAAATTTTATACGTTTTTAAATGTCGTAATAAAAATGTTTTATTGTCAGCAGATATCTGGCCCAAAATTGATTTTTGTTAGGGAGAGTCAGTCACTCAAAAACAAGAGCAAAACCAATGTTAATTTCCGGAGCTTCGTGTTGAAACTAGTTATAGAGATCAGTAAATTTTTTTGTGAAGGTTTCTAAATGACGAACAGTTGATTGATACGAACAAACTTCAAATAATTCTAAGAGTTTCTTAACACTGAGCGCAGTGGACGTAGCTTAACTCGGCTCAACATTAAAAAGAATATCTACGTCGGTTTTAATATTATCTACTGGCAGAAAGATATTCACGATAAAAAAAAGAAAAAGAAAAAAAGAATGACTCCCAGTATATCTCGACATTGATTAAATTTTGGACAAAGTCCAATTGCTTTCATATGTGAGCATGGCTGGGTTCAATGCCGCCGTAGACAGATCAAAGATTTTTCACATTGTCTCATTTATAGAGGGTATATATATATATATATATATATATATATATATAATCCGTACATAGAGAAATATGCATGCAGATAAAAGCACATTGTCATTAATAGATATACTTTCATTATATATATATGAGAGAGAGAGAAAGAAAGACACATACATATATATAATATATACACACACACACACGTGTATACTCATATGCAAACATGCACACGCACATTATATATATATATATATATATATATATATATATATATACATATTTAGTGTATCGAGGCAGCAAATAATTTTCTAAACATATACTGTTTATAAGAGACAATGAATGTCTATTACGTTTAATCATGAGCCGTTCTAAACATCGTATTTTGGCTTTAATTTCAGTTGAAATAAAGACAAAAATTCTCCAACATTTGGATAATTTTTTTATTAAGTTGGTTCTAAGCTTTCGGCTCACATGAGCCATCTTTAGAGAGGTTATAAGGACGGTAACACAATAACATCCACCATAAGCGACAATTTTATCTTGTGTTGACCTAAAACTCCACTAAGCAACGGCAATAGGTACCAAAAATAACAAACGCAGTTCGCAAATTTGCAATACGGTTCTATGACGTCACACCGCGTGATAGCGCGAAATGACAACAGAAGCATTTATTCAAATGCAATGTCGATCAACAAATTAAAATGTATCTCAACAAACTTAACAATAGCTCTAGCAATATTGATTATATTAAAAATAATGATGTACATCAAAATAAACATAACACTACTAACTTATACTATTGCAACCAAATACATAATAATTACAAACAAGATGAAAAAACTCAAAAACATAACGCGTAGAAATGTTAAACCAGTGGTTAATAATAATCGAATTAAACTCATTATATATTATAAAAAATTCAAAACAATTGACCTCATAGTCTCTAATAACCCTACAAGAACTAAACTAAATTCTCTAAAAAAAAAAAAACCCAACGTAGTGTATCAATTTACATGCCCGTTTAGAGATTGTATCTCTGGTACTAATAATAAACCCACTACATATATTGGTTTTACTACAACCACGCCCTTCAGTAGACTTACCTGATCAGAGTACAATTAAACAACATTTCTCAGAAAAACATAACCATGTAGGTAATATCAGATAGATTTTAGTCAACAATACAATAATCTTCACTCATACATACAGTAAAAAGAACCTTCAGATATTGGAGGCCATGTACATTAAATCCAAACAACCCACACTTAATAATATCACATATAAATCTGGTCAAAACACATTACATTGTTCTTTATCCTATCCTCTTGGAATTCGATCTACATTTGATTTTTAACTTATATATATTTTAACTTATATATATTTATTTCTTCTATAGAATTATTTTAAATAAATATATATATATATATATATATATATATATTATTTATTTATTTAAAATAATTCTATAAAAAAAATCGAATTACTAAATTGTAAAGAAAGGTTTAATATTCATAATTAGAAATTTTTCTCTAAAAAATTTGAAATTTTATAGAAGAAATCGATTTACGAAATTCTAAAGTAAGGTTTAATCGCCATAATTAGATTAATTATATATACTGTCCTTAATACACAGAAAACTTCAACTATTACCTTAAATACAAACACACCTATTACCCATTCACCTATTACCTTACATACAAACATTCAATCTTTCCTCCTACATAAAATTCTACTTATTACGCACCTATTACCTGCGTTTATCTAGTACCTAAATAACCCTAACATTAAAATTTACCTCTTACATTAAATTTTACCACAAACGGTGATATAATTAAAATTTGAAATTTAATAGAAAAAAAATCAGTTTCCAAACTGTGATCTAATTAAGATTTATAATTTAATTTAAAAAATCGACTTCCTAAATTTAAAATTAGGATTATGAAAGTGGGCTCCCTGTGCAGGGCCCGGAAATTTTTCCCACCTGAATCTATTCTGCACATATACAAATCTACCATCCGCCCGTGTATTGAATATTGCTGCCATATCTGGTCGGGTGCCCCTGCTGCTCTCCTTGGGCTTCTTGACAAAATACAAAGGAGGATCTGTAACGGGGTTGATACTGACTTGGCAGACCGGCTGCAGTCGCTCTCACACCGGCGTGATGTGGCTTCCCTGTGCCTCTTCTACAAGTACTTTCATGGCTTCTGCTCCGATGAGCTTAGATCACTGGTGCCGCCTAAGCACGAATTTACACGAGATACTAGATTAGCAACTAGGTTCCACCCTTTTACAGTTAAACAAATAAGATGTAACCGTAAATTCTACTTCAACAGCTTCTTTTCTCGCGCTTCCCGCCTGTGGAACTCCCTTCCACAAGTCTGCTTTCCCGACAGTTACAATCTCCAGGTGTTTAAATGTAGGGTCAATAGACACCTCCTATCACACTAACTCCCAACTATTCTCACAACACTCTCATCTACCCAACCCTCATTCTCGGTATCCTTACCCGCCTATCACCCACCCTCTGTCATTTCCTATATTTAATCAGCCTTTCTCCACTCTACGTAGCCCCCTGCACAGTAGTGGCAGTGACATGCCTTGCTCGGGGTGAAACGCTTATAAAAAAAAAAAAAAAATTTAGATTATTTACAAAAACCTTACTTAAATACAAAAAATATTCTGTACTGAATACGCATCCCACTCCTAACCTGTTCCTCTAAGAAATCCTAAAGGATATAGTCTAGTCACAAGATATATATAAATAAAACTTACACTCTAGTTACTAATGGTAAATCTGTCTAGAATTCAAAGACACTCATTAATCAAACATACTCACTACCCACATACTCTCTACCCACACCCACACCACCCTCCTCAAAATTCTCAAGGTCAATCAGCAGTACTTGTTCCTTTATCACTGAGCACCCCCACGCCAACATCACATACACAAGTGACTAAGTATAAGAATAGAAATTTTAAATTAAAAATTTAATAGAAAAAAACGGTTTCCAAACTGTGATCTAATTAATAATTAAAAATTTAATAGGAAAAATATGTTTCCTAAATCCAAAGTTAAGGTTAAATATACAAATTTACATTAATTATAAAGACTCCGCTTTAATACAAAAATATTCGGCTCCACCTCTTACCGGCTCTTCTACGAAATCCAAAGGATATAGTCTAGTCACAAGCTAATAAAAACTTACATTCTAACTGCTAAGGTTAAATCTGTCTAGAAATCAAAGACTCTCATTAATAAACCACTTTAACAACACTCTCCAAAATTCCAACGGTCAGAGACTTGTTCCCCTATCACTAACCCCCACCAACACCTCAAACACAACTGACCAAATATAGGAAAAGTGGCTTTCCATTCCTTTACATACCACCTGATGAGACATTGAAGTTTCAATGTCGAAACAAATGTACCTTTGTCGTGGATATATATAGAAAAATTATGTACATGTTCTAAAATATAATTTATAATAAATATTCACAGCTCTATACATTATATATCGAGCACTGTTTTAAATTAATGTTTTGGACGTTGTAAGAATTCTTTCTTCGTTCTGTATTCACTCGGATATATATTAATAAATATACATATTATCCTACGTCTGTGGCATGATTCGAAGTTTTATGTATCATGCAATTATCAGGTGCATATTTCAAACTCAAATAAATATGCACCTGATGATTGTGTAATGTATGAAACCCCAAGTCGTGCCATAGAAGTAGGATAATATGTATATTTATTTATATATGTGTGTGTGTTTTGCTCATTCTTTTTGTTAAAAACTGAATATAAATATTAGGAATAAAGAAATATAAAATTTTGTTTTCGATTGGATATTTTCTGAGGATGATAAAAATAAAAACAAATCCAGTCTATTTTCTATTGTTTAATTTTTTTTTTTTTAATTCCGTGTTCCTGGATAAAAAAAACAGCCATTGCAGAATAATGATGGCTTTTGGTTTGATCAACAATCATATATGCCGTTTATTTTTGGTTTATTTTGTTTTTGAAACCCAATTCTTTCTTCTTTTCAAGTGCATCCCTCAAGAAAAACAAAAAACTTTCCGATTTTTTGTTTGGTAACGTTAAATATGTCTCCCAGCAAAGCAACTAAACTCACAATTCACCTATCATCAGCAATTAATTCGTATTTGAATTTGCAAAGGTATTAATATTATTTCTTGTGCTGATGCTATTTGCTAATATCTAAAAATTTGAAGATAACAAAATATGCGTATTTCCTCCATCTTATTGTTCAACAAAAGAAGAAATATTTTGCCTTTCCAATACATTAATGTGTCGGATTGTCTCCATTGTGGTGCAAGGGCTATCGGCTCGAAAGGAGAATTTTTTTTATATAATCATATCGCCCCAAGCAATATATAAAGTGAGGGATCAATTTATATATTGATTGTAATATAAAATTGATCCCCCACTTTATATTTATATAATAATTTCTTGTTTATTGATAATCCGCAGAAAACGAATCAATAAGACAATGAAATACTGATTAGCTACACATGCATGCCTTTTAAATTTATTTACATTCTCTGGAATATATATGTATAGAATTGTTTTATAATCATATCGCCCCAAGCAAGTCATTTTACTGTCACTGTTTTGCAGGGGGTTACATAAGAGGAAAGTTATGAGAAAGAGTGACAGGTTATAGGGGGTGTCAGGAAGTGGTTAAGAGAAGGATTAGAATACTGATGAGAGTGGGGTTGACGGAGAAGAGAAGATGCAGGTCAGTTAGATAGGAGATGATAATTGACATTACATTTAATTTCTTGAAGATTGTAGCTGTCGGGGAAGCAAGTAAACGGAAGGGAATTCCACAGGTGGGAAGTGCGAGAAAAGAAGCTATTGGAGTAGAATTTCCGTTTACATTTTATTGGTTTCACAGTAAAAGGGTGAAACCTAGTTGCTAATCTTGTGGCTCGAGTAAATTCATATATAGAGGGAGCTAAGTTCATCCGAGCAGAAGCCGTGAAAGTATTTGTAGAAGAGATACAGGGAAGCCACATTGCGTCGGTGAGAAACTGGCTGTATCTGAGCTACCAAATCGGGATCGATCACATTACAGATTCTCTGTTGAAATTTGTCAAGGACACCTAGGTGGATAGCAGTCGAAATAGTTGAAACGCGTTCGAATTCCATTCGCGTTCGTTACATTAACTTACGCGCAATCTATTTCTTCTCCTCCTCGTTATGGGTTGAATTGTATGAAATACTGCGACCTATAGTCATGGTTGCCAACGAGTCTACCACAGAAAGAAACGGCAGCCTACTGTGGGAATATCTACTTGTCATTTAACTGACTGAAATAATATATCGAAACTGAACACGAATATTGTCAATCATGCGCCTGACTGCTTGTTATCGTGACATTTTAGGACGTGGGCCACTCCGTTTAATTGTAAATTATATTTGACACTTTTCTTTCTTCTTGTCTTGCCATCTATTTAGCCAAGCTTCACAAGTAGGTGAAGTAATGGACAGCGGCACTGTGTTCGAATTCCGTTCGAGTTCATAACATTTATATATTTGTTTAATTATTTCTCCGCAAGCAAGTTGATAATGGCACTAAAACAAAGAGATACAAGGAGTTTAAGAGAAAGAGAATAAGAAAACTAGAATGGGGAGCATTGAGGAAAGGACAAAAAACAAGAGTAGGGTCAAGAAAACGGATGATAGCGATTGAAGTTGCACCTAAGTTTTTGTGTAGTTATTAGAGAAGTCGGTTATTGGAAAGGAGTTCCATAAGTGGGAACTTCTGGAAAACATACTATGAGAGTAGAAATGGCGGTAGCATTTAGCTATTTCAATAGTACCCCTGTGAGACCTAACTGCCAATCTTGTCAGTCAGTCAGTTAAGTGCCATGCGCTTGAGCGATCATGTCCTGATTAAATTTATATATATATATATATATATATATATATATTAATTCAGATACTTCAATCCAAGGGAAAAAAGCAGGAAGGTAAATTCCAAAAAACCCGATCCTAATTAATATTAAAAATTTATTTTAATATTAAAAAATGATACAGGAAGAGAGCTCCATGTAATAAAATATTACAGAGCAAATATATATTAAAAAAGGATTAATTCAAAGATGTTGAATGGCCATTTCGATATGAAGATCCCCACGGGGAACGACACATCACCTCAGCAACAGAAAAAAAGAGTTTCTGAAAGGTTTTTTCTGTTGCTGAGGTGATGTGTCGTTCCCCGTGGGGATCTTCATATCGAAATAGCCATTCAACATCTTTGAATTAATCCTTTTTTAATATATATATATATATACACACACCTGTAAATTCAGATGAAATTTAGAGGGGAAATAACCATTTTCAACATGTCAGTTTAAGACATGCATTGTTAACTCCGTTTAAAAAAAAAACGAAGAAAAATTCTAATGCCGGAGGCTTGGTCAAGTAAAGGAAGTGATTGGGGAATATCGGCTTTTATAGGGTTAAGCTAGCGGAATCTTAGTAGTAATTTCTTCTGTGGTAGTAGGAGGTATGTGGCTTGACCTTTGGGTTAGTAGTAGTAGGTAGAGGGGGAAAATGTAACTGCTTAGCCAAATGAAAAAAAAAACTTATTGTGAGTAAATGGAAGAATGAGATAATTATTGCAATTTATTTTTATATTTAAAAAGAGAGATAGAGAAATAATAAACAGACTTATATATAATGATAAATAACAGCCTTTATTAGAATGATAGAAACATGCTTAAATATGTAGATAGATAGATCAGTCAGTCTGTTAAGTGCAATATGTGATACACTCTTGGGTGATCATGTCTCGAAAGAGACATGACTAACAGAGCAGAAGATTATCGCGCAGTAGGTGGCCATTAATTTTTGCAGTAGACTGGTTAGGAACCAAGGCTATAGAACCCAATCTGTCCTGTTATTTAACCCATAGCTGGAGGGAAAAGATGGATTAATATCTTTCCCAAGGGTATTTGCGTGTTAGTGAATGCAAAAAGATTCAACTGGAATTCGAACTCGGCTCGCCGACTTCTCGTTCCGAGCCGATATCCACAGCACCAAAACGCCAATTTAGTAGCATGCTTAATTCGTGTAGTCGGAGTATCAGGGAAGATGCTCATTAGAACAATTTCCTGAAAATATTTTTAGAAAAACAGAGGGAAGCGTCGGAGTCGAAGTGACCAAAATCAAGACTTACGCGCAAGTAACATTGGAAAAGACATGAATCCATTTATTCTACACCCAGCTGTGGGTAAATAGCACAACAGACTGGGTCCTATAGCCTTGGATGGCAAGCGGATAATGATGACAAGTATGAATTCAAAACCTCCAACTCTGGGTAAAATAGCCTCATTAATCCGCAACTGAATGCCAGAAAACCAGACACCCGATTCACGATTACCAGGATTCCAGACACCCGATCCACAACTGCCTACAGACCAGACACTCAATTTACGATTAAAAGACAACCATACATCCGGTCTATGATCCACGACTGCCAGGGAACCAGACAAGACTAGTAAATATTAACTCATTTGATAAACACTCTCACCATGAAAAGTAGTACAAGAACAATCTATTCTTATCGATTGAATAAAGTGTTTAATTTGAAATTTCAAGGTTTCTGAATACGGAGACAAACACCTGAAGTAGACCGAAGACTATCAACCTAGATCGTGAGCATAATTTCAATGATGAGCATAGTAATCCGAATAGAATTGTATATCTGTGTGTCGTGTTCCTTGATCATGGCTCTTCACGAATTCCTATACTTTGTAACTTTAAGTAATCTCTCTATTCTACTAGTCCAAATCGAAGTTAGTCTTTCGAAATTCCAATCACCTGAAGACGGCTGCAGCGTACACCGGTCGAAACGTCGCGAATATTTACACAAGCACGTTAAGTTTGAAAATCTAGTACTTCGCGTTGATTCTTTTGCATTCAATATGTCTTGTGAGAGACAAATTCTCCAAACATTCTTTCCTAAATATATGGTTCAGACTGATGATGACAAAGCTGAATTTAAGAAATAACTTGGCGTCTATAGTGAAAATGTTTTCTAGTAAACCTTCTTCGTAGACTAAATCCAGAAGTGGAAGAGGTTTGCTAGTCATAAAGAGAAACCGACTTACGGACTTACGCCAGCCAGACAAGATCAGTAAATAACAACTCCCACTTTATCTCAGAGGCAAGCAAAAGGTGAGATAGGTACAGTAATAGATAAGGTGGGGGTACGTCTTTTTTCAGACGCTATCGACAACGCAAAAATACCGAAAAGTCAGACACGTTTAGGGAAGAGAGTTGCGCCAAAGTAGATACGATTCACCCCAAACCAGTACTCAAATCCGTCACACGCTGATTTCGCGTCCCCTTATGCCTATCCGTCAGTTGCATGAAGCGGCGGGATCGGTGGAAGAGACAAGAGAAGGAGGGCTCCACCTACGACACAAATCTAGTCAAGTCCTACCCTTCTCGGGCATCAGCATCTATAGCATACATTCGCCTTTGATTTATGTCTACCTCATCATCAAGATAAAATTTTTCATATCTACCTTTTTATTGCGTTGCTTCATCTTGAAAGAGCAAAGGGAATAGAAAGTATATATATATATATATATATATATATATATATATATATATATATATATACACACACACACACACAGTACACTACATTCTAAAATTGAGCCAACACCGACCCCGGTTTTACACAACGGATCGTCAGGGCCAGGCTAACAAGTTACTTAATTTGGTTTCTTCTTTTGAGCTCGTTTTGAATCTAACTTGTTAGCCTGGCCCTGGCGATTCGTTGTGTGAAACCGGGGTCGGTGGTGGCTCATTTTTAGATATAGTGTACTGTACTTTTGCTCTACTTTCGTACTTTCAAATAGAGCACTTTACTGTTAAGGTTTCGTCTTGGTTTTTTTTTTCTTTCAAACCAGCACTTGACACATTGTTCTTGTGCTTGGTTTGTTTCTTTTTTTGCTTCCCCTTTGTTTAGCCTACGAGGTAGTCCCCGTTGGGTTATTGACGATTTAAGTTACTGATAGGTTAACATTGGTTTTTCGGACATTAGTCTATATTAATTAGTGCTGCTTTATATACAGTAAACTAAATCTAAATCTGACGATCCGTTGTGTGAAACCGGGGTCGGTGGTGACTCAATTTTAGATTTAGTGTACTGTATTATATGCTCTACTTTCGTATAGAGCACTTTACTGTTAAGGTTTCGTCTTGATTTTTTTTCTTTCAAACGAGCACTAGACGTATTGTTCTTGTGCGCGGATTGTTTCTTTTTTTTCTTCCCCATTGTTTAACCTACGAGGTAGTCTTTTTTGAGTTATTTTTTTCCGACATTAGTCTATAATAATTAGGGCTGCTTTATTGTAATTAAGTATATATATATATATATATATATATATATATATATGCAAGTTTCATTAAAAATGACAGAAAGCTGGTATGGTTAAGATTTTATATAATATTTTTATGTGATCTGAATTTTTTTTTTCTCTTCAGGACGTAAATTATCTAAAACTGTACAAATGTTTTATTTCTTCAAGCACATTCAGCTATACTTTTATCCATTATCAAGGATGCATTTTATTTTATTTTAGCCGAATAAAGTGTCTGTGCATATATGCAGAGGCGTAGATATGTTTTATATACTGAAAACAGTTAGCACATGGTTCATAGCTGATATTATTAATTGTTGGATTTTTTATTATTATTAATAATGGTTCCATTACTTCTAGTTTTTTTCTTTTTTAACACGTGGATGAAGCTATATTTGTGTTATCGATGAGTATTTAACGGATAGGTCTCCGTGTGTATTTAAATGAGATCTAATTGAGCTATGGTTAGAAAGATGCAACGTAAATCGTCTCCTTAAACAAGATGCCGTATATCCGATGTAATTATTTGCGAAATATATATATATATGAAATCATTTCACTCCAAGCAAGGCATTCAACTGCCACTATTGCGCATGGGGTTATATAGGGGAAGGTAAAGAGAAAGAGTGGTTAGATATAGGAAATGTCAGAAGGAGGGTGATAGACGGGTAAGGATACCGAGGCTGAGGGTTGGGTAGATGGGAAGAGTGTTTGAAAGAATGGATGCGAGTTAGTGTGTTAGGTGTCTATTGACCTTACATTTAAACTCCTGGAGATTGTAGCCGGCGGAGAAGCAGTCTTGTGGAAGGGAATTCCACAGTCGGGAAGTGCGAGAAAAGAAACTGTTGGAGTAGAAATTGCGGTTGCATTTTATCGGTTTCACTGTAAAATGGTGGGATCTAGTTGCTAATCTAGTATCTCGTGCAAATTCGTACCTAGGGGGCACCAGTGATCTACGTTCATCGGAGCAGAAGCCGGGAAAGTATTTATAGAAAAGACACAGGGAAGCCACATCGCGCCGGTGAGAGAGAAAGACTGCAGCCGGTCTGCCAAGTCGGTATCGATCACATTACAGACTCTCTGTTGTATTTTGTAAAGAACCCCGAGGAGAATAGCAGGGGCACCCGACCAGGTGTGGCAGCAGTATTCAATGCACGGGCTGATGGTAGATTTATTTATGTGCAGGATAGATTGAGACGGAAAAAACTTTCGGGTCCTGCACAGAGAACCGACTTTCATAGCAGCGGATTTAGCAATGGATTCGATATAGTCATTCCATTCTTGAGGTCCGCTGAAAGTGTCAGACCAAGGGGACGTAGTGTTTTACTCTGGGAGGCAATATATATATATAACTAGGCAAGGCAACTGGGATTAGGAAACAATTTCATTAGCTTGGAATTTTTTTTAATCGTTCACTCCAAGCAAGGTGGTACCGACACTGGTGCGAGGTGGGGGTACATAAGAGAATTAGAGTGAAGAGAAAGACGAACCAGTTACTGTGGGTGACGGAGTAAGGGCAAGAGATGGATGGGAATACCAGTGTGAAGATAGTTGCGAAGGTAGAATGAGAAAGGATAAGAACAAGATCCACGAGGTGATAGGGAGAGGACGAGAGAAGAACTGGAGTCAAATTAGCAAGAGATGGGAATTGACATTGCATTTAAATTCTCGGAAATTGTGGCCGTCAGGGAAGCAAGTTTACAGAAAGGAGTTCCACAGGCAGGAAGTGCGAGAAAGAAAGCTGGGGGAATAGAAAAGACGACTGCATTTAGTTGATTTAACCGTAAAACAAACTTGAAGCAGCGGAAATGTGGTTCTACAGAAGGATGATGTGGATATCATAGACTGAGCATGTGAGTCATGACGAGGTGTTGGAAAGAATGGCAACGAAAATTAAATTAATATTAAGCATCAGGAAGAGACAACTGAAGTTCCTGGGACATGCAATAAGGAAGGAGAGCTTGGAGAACCTGATACTGACAGGCCAGATAGAAGGAAAAAGAGACAGAGGAAGGCAGCGGATAACATATTTGAAGAGCCTGAGCAGGGAAATGACAGGATGGGAGTTGCGTGGTATAACAGGAGAAAACAAACTAAGAGCCACCAGGAATAAGGAGAAGTGGAAAGCCATGATCGCTTACGCCCTGAAAGAACAGGACACATAAAAGAAAAAAAAAGAAGAAAATGCTATCCATTTTAGTCGTTGCCGCTGTTGGTAATCCTCGAATGCTATAGTTTCTATTATTTGGTGTAGTTTTTTCTTCTTTTTACGATTCTATAGCGCCAGGCCACAATATTCATAGAAGGACGTAGGTATATCGGCTAGGAGCTTCAGAATACGCTGATTACATATCTGTAGAGGAGTAAACTTTTCCAATAAGACGTCCTTGGTATGACAAACTGCATCCGGCAGCAATGCCTCTGATTGGAAGTTTTGAGGAGCATTGAACTACCTCTTAATTGCGGTTGCTCCCGGGCTACCTTACTCCGGGGTGGTAGCACCTGTTAGAATTCCAGTTATGGGCAAAAAGTTAACCCTCGAACTGGGGTCAAAACTATGAAAGTATTAAAAAAAGACTTTTTTTAAAAAATTTTTTATTATCATTTCACCCCGAGCAAGGCGGAAACACCACTGATGTGCAGGGGGTTACATAAATGTAAAAATATTAATTAGAAAAGAGTGAGGAGTACAAACTAGTTAGAAAGGAACAATAGAAAGCTGAGAAAGCAGGTGCGATGACAGATACATAGGTGGAGAGAAAGGGAAGGATATACAGGGGAGGGGAGATAGCTAGAGGCCAGTGGTTAGTAGATGAGTATTGACTTTGCATTTATCGTAAAACTTTCATCAATGCTCCTCTGGAGAAGAAAATATTTCAAGCAATATATTTTTCAACTAAAATAAAGTATCTACGTAATAATTGACTACACATTTATATTTCTGGTGTTGATTCGATCTGCATAGAAAAAGTCTGATCGGAATTTTTTTTTTTTTTCAAAATATTGATTCATCTTAAATATTTCCGTATCAAGGAGAAATCTTGTACCTCAACGTAGTGCAACGGTTAGCAAGCTTGTCTCGCAAAAATTATTACACTTGAGAAGCGAGTGCGATCCACACCGGATGTCTCAAATTTGGCTGGAAAACATGGAAGTGGAATAGAGTTCCACATGCGAGAATTGCGAGGAAAGGAATTGTTAGCATAGACGTTACGATTACATTTACCCAATGTATTAAGTCGTAAATGTGCGTTGTGGTGCAGAGAATATCAACTTAGAACGACAAATGGGGGTGCCGAGTTCGAATTCCAGTTGAATTTCTTGCATTCGCTTACGCACAAATACTCTTGGGAAAAGTATTAATCCGTCTCTTACCTCCAGTTATGAGTTAAATAATAGGACAGCTTAGGTTCTATAGCCTTGGACGGCAACCAGTCTACGGTAGAAATCAATGGCAACCTACTGCGGGATAAACTTCTGCCCAGTCAGTTATGTCTCTTTTGAGACATGATCGCCCAAGCGTGTATCACGTATGGCACTTAATTGACCGAATGAAATAAATAGCTATAACAAACAGCGGTCTTACTCTTTGTCTATATTTCTGAGATGTGGTAGTATTTACATTATTCGCACTATTGTCCGAATCTTTGTTGCTATTTGTACAACGTTTTTACAGTTAGGTAAAGCTCAAATTAAAACATTGTAAAAGAGGACTAGAGAAAACCATTTGCATCAAAATTTGCAATATGAACTCTGGTAAAAAAAAAAGTATATGTGGTTACTCGACATTAAGTCCTAAAATTTCAGTTGTTCTTGTTCTTAAGGACAAGTGGATATAGACGTTGGTTAGTTCCTGCGACTTGACCCAAAGAGTTGTGAGTTCAATACCAGGCTACAACAGCAGTGAACAAGTAACTTACATGATTAGAGGGAGATAACTCATGACTACCAGAGATCATATACCCCAGTAATTGTAATAAACAGTTCAGATCGAAAATAGCACCTGAAGAGAGCCGAAGCGTACAACAAAGATGAGAACAATGGTACGAATAATGTAATGGTCTATTTAATTTTTTTTTTTTTTTTTTGACAGTTTAAATCAGTGTCCCTAAATATTTTTAAATTTAGGGCGCGCTTTAACTTTCAAAAATGAAAAATTAGGCATGAAAGATGGGAATATGAAGAAAACTGTGATTGCTATGTTTTCGTAACTTTTTGACTGATAAGCTTTATATGTTATGAGGAAATGTTTATCCCCTCCTTATTAAAGATTAAAGAATTTAACATCCAGCAACATCAAATGAGAAACTTTAAATTATAGGACTTTATTTTAAAAAACATTAAATAATCTAATGGATTGATACACCGTAAAACAAACTGAACCAAATCATTTTGGACGTACATTTTACATCCAGATCAAAGCAGAGGAGACTATGAAGTTCTTTATTATTTTGGGAAGTATGCTTTCAACCAT